>JAHREE010000173.1:6389560-6421998 GCA_033628505.1 Tringa tobata | reverse complement strand
CCCTTACAGTAAATGTGCTGTGATTGTTCTGGGTTTGCCCTGCCTCTCCCCCTTGACTGTTCTCACGGTGAGACAACATAATCTGAGAGATCAAAAAGCTGAACCTGGTCATGCTTGCTTTTCATCCTCCCTCTGACAGAGCAAATGGCAGCGGAGAGGATGTGAACTTCGTGATCCAAGCAAGGAGCCATGTTCATCCCTGAGCTAGAAGTTCTTCCAGTTCAGGAGCTGGCTGCCCAGATAAAACTAGGAAAACTCCCTTCCCGGGAACCAGCTTTGTGAAAATGTCCTGCCTTTGCCCTCTGCCTACAAGAGAAGTGCAATATGAAGGCATAACATCCTTTCTCTCATCCCCTTCAATCCCTAGATCTCTGATAAGGAGTCTTCAGGAGTTGCGTGAGGTGCATGCCAGCCCCCTGCTTAACCTGGAGAGGACAGAATCATAACTTTTCAGCTGAGAAAATTGTGCTGGGGCAAGGGGATGAAAATGGGGTGAGGAACCCAAATAAAACTCCTGGACAGCAGCCCTGAGCAGGGTGGGACATGATGGCTCTGTGCTTCAAGACACATGTTGCTCTCTGCTTGCTGCCCTGTTGGGATCTGGGCTTTCCAAGCCCATATTTCCAGATCTGGGACTTGTCCTGCTCTGAAGGCCCCGGTTTTCCATGAAATGTGCAGGTGCAGATGGAATCCTGGTGTTGCTCAGCAAGCATCACAGGCGGAAAGCTGGGATGTACCATGGAGAAGTCTCAAAGGCCTCTTTGTCCTTACTTTTGCCTTAATTTACATCTACCTCAAGATCCACGGTTAGCTGCCTTTTTGGGAAAAAGTGCCCAAACACAGAATCATAGAACCGCCTAGGTCGGAAGGGACCTTTCAGATCATTGAGTCCAACCACCAACTTAACACTGCCAAAACCACCACTAAACCGTGTCACTAAGCGCTATGTCCACCTGTCATTTAAACACCTTCAGGAATGGTGACTCCATCACTTCCCTGGGCAGCCCGTTCCAATGCTTAATAACCCTTTCTATGAAGAAATGTTTCCTAATATCCATCCTAAACCTCCCCTGGTGTAACTTGAGGCCATTTCCTCTTGTCCTATCGCCTGTTCCTTGGGAGAAGAGACCGACTCCCACCTCACTGCAACGGAATGGGCTCCTTTAGATGCTGGAAGGTCAATTAAAGGAGCAACCAAACGAAAAGCCGCAATGACAACAATCCCGCGGGCTCCGTTAAAGAAAGAAGCCATACAGAAAGGGCTGTGTCGGGAAAACCAACCAATTCAGCATCAAAGAGAGAAGAAATAACAAGCAAGGCTTGCCTTCCTCCCCTTGCCCGCGCCGTGCATTTTATCTAGTCGGAGTGGCGGTGCTGGCGCGGCGCCAGGGGTCTCGCCGATAGATCCAAGCGGGTGCTGATTAAGAAACGTAACCGAAGTAATTAATGACGGGGGAAAGGACTGACTCCCGGCGCCGACGGCGGAGCTGGGGTCTTTGCTCGTTCTTTGCAACGGTTAACCCCAGAAAGAGTCAATTAGAGCAAGGACTTCCCAACCTTTTGCGGCAGACGCTCTGGCTTTCAATTAAAATGGCTCGCTGGGAACCCGGAGCAGCGAGTTTGAGTCAGCAGGCTGCACGGAGCATCAGGCTTCCCACGCCTTTGTAGTTTCTGACTGTATTTCTCCAACACGCCGGCTTTTAATTTGCAAAAATATTGTCTGGATCTCACCCAGGATTTCATAGGGCTCTCTGGGCTCTGTTCAATATTCTGGACAAGGTTCCAGCCTCTCCAATATTAGCAATGGCTCTTGCTCTCGTTTGCTGGGCAGAACTTGGTTCTCCCTGTATTGAGGTCACTGCTGCCAATAAGGTCCATGTATGTTAGTGCTGGGTCGATATTCTGGACCGCTGTAGGGCTGCAGGTGCTCAATTCTGTCCTGTGGATGGGTGCAGGTTTGTCCATCCTCAGATGATAACTCAGGGTGGGTTTTGAGGCGTTGAAGCTGATTTCAGCCACCTAGATCCGTTGATGTTTTGGTTCTGGCCGAATTCACCAACAGCTCTAGCAAGTTTCCCTCAATACGCAGGACAGGCATGAGCTAGGAAATCTGGGCTGAGAAGCTAACTTTAACTTTATCTGTTCTCTCTTACATCCTTTGTGTCAAAATAGTAATATATGAGAGATTTGCATAAAGGAATCGGGTCTTTTCTATTTTTCAATTAATTTTACTTTTTTCTTTTGTTTCTTGGAGAAAATCTGAGTGTTACTGAGCAAATCTCAGTTTGTCCCAGCAAGTCCAAAAGACTCAGGATCTTCTGACTCTTCCAGGCTGGTCCTACTGGCTCTGCCTATGGGCAGACATGGATTTACCCCTTGTTTTCCTTGGCTTTGCCCTTGACCCTGCAGGCTGTCCATATCCTGCTTAAGGGGCAATATGCAGAATTCACCATGAGATGATACTGCAACACAACACAGGTTTAATATCAAGGCTGATTTACTGCACACTGGAGACTGGGTCTCTATTTCTGTCCTTCAAGCTCCTATTTCCATTCCTGATGGAATTCTGTAGGTAGCTTCCACACAGGCAAAAGCTCCACTGGCTTGCAAGGAGTCTCTGTAGTGTTTCCTTCACAAGTAGGACTTGGGTTTATTTAATTTTGGTTTACGACCATGTAGAAAGCCTGCAATGTGCTGAGCATCAACTTTATAGTGAAGAGGTAAGATCTTACACTTTATCCTCCATTTAGGTCCTGAAATAATCACCCTAAAACCCAAAACCCCTCTATTGCTGGAGATACTCAGAGGTACAGTCTCCTTCCCCACGCCCTTTTTTCAACACATAAAACCAAGGTTCATTTTCATGATGTTCTTTTACGATCTTCATCTCAACCAAAGAGGACATTTTCTAGCCTAGAGGGTAGAGGCTTTCCTTTATATTGTCAAAAGTAGCAGGTTCAAGTCCTGTGGTGAGGGTCACATTTTTTATAATAAACCCTTCATATCCTTTATTATCTCCTTGTTAAACGGTTCAGTACATTAATTATCGTTATCACCCAATATATTTTGCACTGAATGAAAATATTTCAACAGTGCTTTTGGCTGAAGAAGCAAAACATAATATACCATTTTATGAGTAATTTTCATGAAATTTTGCATGCATCCAGATCTTGTGAGGTAGGGAACACACTTTGTTTGAACTTTATAGCCTTCTCATTCGATTTTCATTAATAATTTTTCCTTTAGTTCTCAATAGGTTTCTCTAGCATTGAGGGAACAATATCAGAGCCCTCCTGTAGCTAATTTAATATCTGTAAATTTCCATGGCTGATAAGCGACAACTGCGCAAACGAATAGAAAAATAAAATAGTGAATGTGGGAGAAAAAAACTACAAATGAAAGTGGAGACTGCAAGATGCTATGAAGTGATAATCGCTGTAAAAAACTTTGGCTTCATCAGGTAAAAGCACTAGCAGAAGAACAAGTGGTTATTATTTATCCTCTAAAAGAAAATCAAAGTTTTAAATTTGTTTCTCTCAAAAATAATTCCCTTGATATGTAGAAAACACTTCCTAGTGGATTTTTTCACCAGCTCCTGTTCTGAGCCATGCTCACATGTATCCCCAGCTTGCTAGAGGCACTAGAAAGAAATAAATTTCTGGCCCAAGAAATAATTTTCTACCACACCTTTCTTTCTTCCAAATCAAGGCTTTGAGTCATACTCATAACTCTACTCCTCTCCTCTAGGCAAGCAGACCCCAAATCAGGATCCAAGTCACGTTGTTCTTGTCAATCCTCCTGCCACCTATTTCATGACTTGCAAAACCTTTGTGTTCCCTCTCTGAACCACCTATGATACAATCGCTCATCCCTATCCTCCTCAAAGTCCCTAAAACTGAAATCCAGCCCTTATTAACTATGCTCCTGTTCATTCCCCTTGCCCCTGTTCTGCTAGGTCTGATGTCTTCTGCTCATGCTCTCAGCTGCAGGCCCTGAGGAGCACCCAGCAGAGTTTGGGGTTGGGATCAAACGACTGCAAAAAGATGCCCAACCCAACTGCTGTGGATGAGCAGCATTCCATGGCCCACCTCTTGCTCCCTGTCCTCCTGCACCACTGCAGGTAGTATAAAGCCCTGACCCACACACTCACACCAATCCCACCTGCCTTCGTGGCCGCTTCAAAGGCTGAAGACACCATCTTGAACAAGAAGCAACTCTACAAAAATCACAGAGAAACCCAGCAGCTTTGCAGTGTCTGATGTTATTGCCCTCTCCACCTTTAGTAGACACATTAGCTGCAGCTCTGCAGCAAACAAACCTTCCATCAGCAGGTCTGCTCCACAACAACTTGGGGAAAGAGCTCCCCTGAAAAGGATACTCACGAGACTGTCAATTTAAAATGTGGTTTTAAATCCTTGTCTGCACAACACAACTTGTTCTGATGAACGCTCCCAGCTCCACAATCCTTTGTTGCAGCCATCACACACTTAAAAATAACTATACTGAGGTAGAGGACAGTACACTGTGGGTTTTTTTTAACAAGGGGAAATTCTGTGGAAGGACCACAGACCTCGCTGCACTCAAATCATCCCTCCACAGCAAACCATAGCTGGTCTGTAGGGAAATGCAAGATGAAGAGAACAGGGAAGGTCTAATTCTGCTCTCACTAGAGCAGTCAGACCTGGTCCTAGAAGCCAGCCCATCCTGTCCAGACAGGATTGGAGCCTAACAGTGGGCCACCGGAAAGACAGGACCTGCAGGAGGAAATAAATTCCCCTGGAGCCACGGGACCAACCGTGGTGCCGGTCACCAGGACGTATCAACAAGCAAATTCTTTTCCAATCCTGCAAATACCCAAAGCCCTGGCACCCGCAGACCTCACATCTCTAATTAAAAATGGCCATGAATACTTCAATAAACAATGCAATCCATCATGTTCAGGACATAATAAAGGGACACGGAGTGGAAAAGAAGCTTTGCCCCTGTCCTGTGCGCCATACTGTATGTGTTTCACTGCAGGGAAGCATGTGCTAATTTCTTACCTCTCTGCTGACTGCACTGTCCTTTTGCATAGTTGCTGCTAAACTGCATGAAAGGTATTTCTAATCTCGTGACGGTGACTGAAAAGGGTTGAAGGACACAAATTAAGTCTCATAGCAATAGAGCAGCCCAAGAATGGAAGGTCAGCCAGTTGACTCTTCCCAGAATCCCCTGAACAATGCAATTATTCATGAAGGAAATTTCAAATTATTTTCATTAGACTTCTGTTTTACCAATCTAACCAAAGTGATTAATTAGGGATTAAAATATTTACTCTGCACATGCTGCCTTGGCACTGCACTAGAATATTTAAGCATTGTGCTAAAAGGGTCAGCTGTCTCCAGTACCGTTTGGAATTCATTCTCTATTTTCTGTGTAAAAGGGCATTGACACTCATGTCTATACTACACTTAGGATCCCAATAGGGACACGGAGAGAGAAATGACTCTCTCTTCCTGCCCTTGTAGCTGCCCCAAGCTCCCCAACTTCTTTACTGGGCTACTTCAGCTGAGAAGCAGACAACAACAGCAGCAGTGACTACAGCACGCCAGGCAGCAGATTTCAGGTTCAACACTGATTCCACAGAGCCAGAAAGGAGGGAGATGCTCATGAGAACCTGGAAGGACCAGTTGGAAAAGAGAGTGTTGGGATGGAATACAAAAGAACTTCGATTTTGTTCCCGTTATAAGTATCGTGCATGACACTGACCAGTTTCTTATTCTAACTTGTGCCTCAACTTCTTAGTTTCAATTTGGGGCTTGCTGGCAGCAGGGTGAGAATTTGTCATGCTCAGTAAAAAAGAGTGGTACTTTGATTCCGGCCTGCCAGGGAGCAAAATAATCTTCCAGTGAGGTTATCAGGAGGTGGCCCAGGTGAAAGATGAGACTACAGCACGTTCTAGCAGGGACATCTCGCAAATGTTTGTCCTTACCTGAGCTCTGAGCTACCATTAGATATGATTAAGGCTCAAGGAGGATACGGTGCACACTGGAGCGGAAGTTTGCCTTAGTGTTTGGATTTAGGAATCCCAGCAGTCTAAAAATAGAGACCATGGATTTACCTAAAATGCTTTCACTTTCATATGAAGTTTGGAGAAGGGATCGCCCCTGTGAAACTGCGTGGGAAATGCCTTGCTTGCTGCCCTCCCTCTCCAGAGCTGCAACCCCAGAGCAGAGCCCGGGGCAAACGCCAATTCACGCAGACCTTTGGAACCGATTTGCAATTCCTCCCTCTCTACCTGAAGCCAAAGCGATGGGACACCTAACAAGGAAAGACTCCAGAAAGGGTGACCGTGAGGGAGCACACAGCTGATGGTGCGTGAGGCCAGGCTGCACGGAGACGGCTGCGTTTGTCCCCCCAGCGCCGGGGACTGGAGTGGGTTTGCTGTCACGGCCACCTGACACGTCTCCGGCAAACAGGCATCTCTGCAGGATAGTTAAAAATGCACGGTACCTCAGAGCTGGCGAGTGCTGCCACTGCAACCTCACCAAGATGAAAAAGATGTATAACAGGATTTGCATTCCTTTCCAGACTGACTGCTGCAAGCAAACATTTCAGCACTTATTTGTTACCAATATTATTAGAAGCCTCAACCCATTTCCTGGCTGGGGCATGTTTCCTCGAGGGGACTGAAGTCACCTGTCACTTTCTTTCTCATGTTACTTAATCATTTTAGTCCAAGCAGTAAGCTGCCAATCATATTTAATATTTAGTCACCTTGAATGCATTGCTACTGATTAAATAGACTGCTATTTCAGTAAACAACTGATGAGAGAATACTTACAGCTTCATTATAATTATTCCACCAGATATTAGAGCATTATTCATATGTAAGTCCAAAGAATATTTAGGTCTTCTCCTATTTATTTCACAAACAACATTTTAATTGCTGCCATATTAGCAGAGCTATCAGTACTAATTGGATAATACCCCTTCAAAGATTTTTCTTATAGCAACCTCTTTTGCTTGCATGCTTTTAAAGTGTCTCTGTTTTTTAGGATCTCAGAGATTACCCATAAAGAAATTTACCCTTATGAGTTTATCAGCCAGGCACCTATATATATATTTTTTTTTTTGGTCTGTTTGTTTTTTATAACACAGTGAAAACAAGTGGCTCCTACAAGAGGGAAGAAGAGAATGGTAAGACAATACCTGTACTCCAACTCATGGCAGAGGCATGATGAAAAATCAAGGTCTTCTGAGATCATCCATGGCCTTATCCATAGCACATCCTCTACCCTGAGCAATGTATACTCCTGGGGGTTTGGAGGCTCCTGTTAAAACACCCTTGAAAAGTTAATTAAGAAAGTAAACTTCTTGTTAGCAGACTTAAAAGCAGGGATCTTACTTCCAGCAGAAAGCATCTTCCCGGGTCCACAGTTTGAGGAGTAATGGAAAATGATGCTGCAGAATCAGACTGAAGCTGGGCAGCAGGGTTTGATAAATTATATGCTTGATAAAGGTCTTTACACACTGGCTGTGAATTTATTGAGTGGGCTTGGCCAGGAAAGGAAAGGTAAAGGAGAAATTTCAGAAAAGTAAAGATGTTCAGTGTCATCACCATCTAGGTAGGACGTTCAGGCCTTGCTTCTAGAAGGAAAGTTTTGTTTAGAACCTCAGGGCCACTTTTTTAAAGGAACAGATAATACATGTGTTTGTTTCACTCCAGTGAGAGAAAATGAGAAATTGTTACTTAAGGTTGACCCAAACATTTCTCCTTGTTTCTTCCCACCGCACTCACCTCCTCTCCTTCCTCCCTCACAGTTTTTCAGTTTGACCAGTGAACTGAAAAATTAATTATTCTTACAGCTCTATTAAAGGATGACTTATGGCAAGCTGCTTACACACAGCCTAGCTGATGTATATTAAATATCTCCATTTCTTATTTGTTTTTCCCTTTCTTTTAACATCTACTCCTTCTTTTGACATTTTTAGACAATAAAACCTTTAAAAATGCTCAAGTGCTCTTAGAGTGCCATGGATTGTAATTAAAATAAAATAAAATGTGAGCCCTAGAAACACCACTAATAATAATGCTGAAGTTGAGTCAGAAAGGTAAAATGGCCTTATCACTTGATGATCAGAATGTTGTGCTACACAAGAAATCCTCAGGCACGCACGGTCTTCACTGTGCACAGTGATGATTATCTGTGTAGGAAAACAGCCAGAAATGCAAAACCCCTTATGCAGCTGGTTAAGAGAAGCAGCACACAAGTAAAGCATGAGGAAGGCTTATATTCCCTCCTTTTTCTTCTGCTGCTGCCTTCCATTTGTTCCTCCTCACGGCAACGCACTGTCCTGGAATGCTCCACCGTGGAGCCACAGAAGATGTCCAGAGTCACTTCTCGGCAGCCAGCAACAGCCCATTGTTAGCCAAAAAGTGAGGCAATTCCAGGCTTTGGGCTGCTTCTGTTTCCAAGAAACAGCAAAACGTGAGCAAAGGAGAGCATAAAAGCATAGATCCCACAGGAGAAACTTCTGAGCACAAGCAACAGCATGGTGGGAAGAGATATCACATACAGCTGGGGGAAACCGGGACGCTCACAGGAAGGATCCAGCAGTTAGGATAAAAGCATCAGCTTCTTTTTGTCAGCTTGCTCAGATCTTCCTGATTTCTCAGGAAAACTCACTAACCTTACCATCTTCTGGTGTAAATTATTCAGCCAGCAGGGTAGGGACCACATGGCTTGAGAAACAGAGTGAGGTGATCCACAGAACTAGTATTCAACTAGAACTACCTACACTTTGTTCTTCATTTGTCTCTCCTCATCCTCTCAAGGAGGTCTGTGCTTTGGTGACTCCCTGTTAGGGACAGTTAAACTCACTTGAAGAAATAGAAAGGCAGAATTTTAGCCTGGGCAGAGGAACCTTAACTGCCTCCATCACGGACAAGGCTGTCAAGCCTGGGCTTTTGATGGCCACCTATCCATTCCTGCAGTAGAGACTACACGTCCATCTGTGAACGAGCAAGGCTGCAGGGCTCACTGCAGATGCAGCACCAAAGATGAAACAGCTGGAAGTGGACACAAGGCATTCTTGGTCTATGGGATCCAAGCTGGAAAAGGGCTTCCAGAAGAAATTACATAAATGTAAGGTCCAGCTGTATTTACATCCCATTGTAAGACATCAAATGCACTTGGAAGAACTTATGGTGAGCAATCCCAGGCAAGGTCTTGCATTATTGCAAGAGATAGAAATGTTCACCAATCCTATCAGCTGCTCCTCCTTGCTTGTCTCAGCCACAGTAACACTGACCTCTGGTTCCCAGGACAGACAAGCAAAGGATTAGATAAATTACATTGCTGTGTAACTTATTACATCACCTTAAGCAATATTTCAGGGTGTAGAATACACCCACTATTCTTAATCTGACTGAAAAGGTCTTCCTTTTTCCTCCCATTTAATTTCAGACAGATGTATGGAAACATTCACTTTGCAGCCCAGCTAAGAGAGCTGGCAATAACAAACATTAAAATGTTCAGAACATCCTAAAGAGCAGAGTTGGAGCTTTTTATTGTTGTTTTATAACTTTGCTTTAATCAACTTTTTATCCATTGACTCCCTTGCAAGTTCCAACCAATATAATTAGCACTATCTAAATTAGTTATCACTCAAAATTACTTCCTTCTTGGAAAAAACAGTTTTATTTTAAAATTATAGGTGTTGCCATAGGCTATGCCAGAACTATATGCATGGGCACGTTTCAAGTAGATAATATTTTTAATCCTAATTAAAAAAAAAATATTCCTCCCCTCCATAAAATGTTAAAGATTTGTGAATGACCTTATTTTCATTTTGATAGACGCATGGTAACAATCAACTGATTTTCATTCATATACGTACTCTGCACCTTCCATTGAAACATCACATTGTTCATCTAAGCTCTTGTATGAACTGAACACACATTTACATTGTCAGGTTTATTCTCATCTCATCGCACACTTGACAGAAAGCAGAGATGCTAATATTTCCAAAGGGTGCCTATTTCAGAACCTGTTATTTACACGCTGCCATCAGTAAGCAGGACTGTGACTTCAGGGAGGTGCCAAACACCATCAATTCCTATTGATTTCGGTGGGAAGTGCAAGTACGTCGGTACATCTGATAAAACATCGGGCAGCTCACAGCACTGTGAGCCAAGAATGGAGATGCTGAGATAGCAAACCTCCCAGATGCAGCTTTGGACCCAGGACCTACCCAGGGTGGCTAGTGGTCCTGGGCAACCCAGCTGAGCGACTTCTAAGGGACCAAACTGAGTAATCAAGAGGCACACAGGATCCTTAGCTGGCTTTGAAAACATTGGCCCCAGTGGAAATAGGGCACCCAAGTTTGGAAGTACTGCCTGGAGATCTTATACACCCTCACATTCCTCAAGCCGTGGAGAGGCATGCAAGCTCAACATTGCTACAAAAGAGCTGTTTGTGGATCTGCTCTGAGCAAATTGCAGGAATCGGCTTTAGTTGTTGATCTCCGGTTATCTCAAATTGATGTGAAATAGGGCAGCTACTCCTTGGCAGCCCCAGCTCCAAACCTGAATGCAGCCGACAGCCGTGAGAGTTCTTGGACCCCAAGGGGAGGAGATGTTCAGGGAACAATTTACAGGCAAAGGCTCTTTAGAGATGGAGGGGTCTCCTGGAGACTGGGGGATGTTTACCTTGGCATTCCTTGCTGTCTGTCTTCCTCTTAGAGAAGAATTTAGGTACACCCGTCTGCCTGTACAGCACCTGTTATCTATCCCTTGCTTAGGGAAAGAAAAACGGGACAGGGATGATGGAGAATGGCCTGAACTCCGAGTACAGGCTCCTTCAAACACAGAAGAGGAGCAGGATGAAGCACAGGAGAGAGGAGACTTAAGCAAGACAGGCTGTGGGCACGTGGCTGGAAGGATAGCTGCAGTGCCTCACCTGGGAAAACACCAACCTTACTAACAGACCGTTTTAATTCTTACATCCAAGTGTTGTTTTAATGCTATACTGCAGCACAGGGTACCCGAACCAGCTTTATCATTCACTCTGTTCCGGCAGTAAATCACTGCAATAACAACATCCATCACAAACTGCCCCTTCCCCAGATTTATCCTCCAGTCCCTCTCCCTCTCTTTCTCCCAGTTCCATGCCGTAGGAGTAAAGGGGGGGTGGGGGGGGGGGAGGTGCAACAGGAATCAAAGCGACCTTATCATTTAAACGTATCATTTGAAATTTGGTAAAGAGAAAGCTGAATAATTTCCCACAACCTGAGGGCAGCGCTATCTTTCATCCTGACTTGTTCTGCTATTTACAAAAAACTGCATAATTACCAGAGCAAATGCCACGTCACAGCCTGCACCTGCTATGGGCAAGATAGAGAACGTGTTTCTGAAAGTAATAATTAAATAAACCCGTCCATCAATCAGCTTCATGTAGTTTTGTAGCTTCTGTGTGCTTTAAAAGGAGGAAAACAATGCATTTGTGCAACGAGCTTTCTCTCCACATTTTTAATGGCAATTATTGCATGTAAACTAGCTTTTGTAAGAACTACGAAGCAGATGGATGCGGTCTGAAAAAAAACCCAGGCAAATACACCCACTGGAAAATCAAAAAGATAAAAATGCAAAGTCACTGCGTGTGTAGTTGTCTGTATGCTATGAAATGGTTCTTTTTAGCCTCAGCATCTGAATATTCCCAATGGAAATGTTATTATAAAAGACAACAGGTTGTTTCAGCAGAACTGATCAAAAAGTGTGATTGCAGTTTCAGGCACGGTCCCATGATGTGACTGACAATCCCGAGCGAAAGAATTCTTTTTACCCAGCAGCTCACTCTCGAATGGAAGTGCCATCCGGGAAGAGATGAAGATGCTTGAAATCCTGGGAAGCAGCGAGAGGGCAAGGATGTGAGGAGAGGATTGACTGCAGGGAAGCATCTTCTCTTCTCCCCTTCATTTCTCCTTTGAGCTACGCCACTAATGCTGCTGCCAGATCTGCCACGCGTGGCGTCCCTCCCAGGCCGTATTCAAAGAGAGGATTCAGGCTTTCTCAGAGGCTGTAGCAGTTTCCTGATGCAAAAATTCATCCTAGCCCAAGCCAAGGGAAGAGATGGGTGCTGGACCTTCACACAGATGTGACAAAGGCTTAATGCTTGGGCTCAGATTTCTAGACATACCCCACATCTGTCCATGTGCATCTTTCTACATCTCTTCATTATGTATTTTCCTCCCTACCAACCTGACATCTGTGGTGCACGTTTCCTTTACATTGCACTTTAACAAACAACTAGGATTGGATCTTTATCCTGTTCGGCCACTGGAGAGCCTTATGTCATTGCTTTTTCTCTGTCAATGGACAAATTTACAGTATTAAGCCATTCCACATCACAATTTTGGGAAGTTGCATGTGAGGTAGGATTATGAGGATTAAAGGGGTGGAGGGCTCTACTTTCCATTAAGGATTTGCTGACAAAGAATCTGTTGGCAATTAATAGATTAATAGATGTTTTTGTAAATGGCTCATGAATTCTTTCTGAGTTGAGTAAGGCAACGGTCCCAGTTCAGAAGCCCACAGAGCACTCTGGTCTGTAGTATTTACAGCTGTGGTTTGCAACTCCTCTTTTCCCAACTTTTGATTTTTAAAATTTGATTACAGTGGTCCAGCCCCTGCCCACTGTATTTAAATCGGTTGCCAATGTTATTCTTCATTACCTCCAGAGACCTCTCAGTAGCAGTTCTTGGAACACTTTTGAAACCCTTGCTTTGGACAAAGCAAGTAAGCAACCCTCGATTTCAAAACGCTAATTTTTATTGCCAATGAAGCCTTTACAAAGTACTGAAGATTCAGTTCTTGAAACACAATGCAGCTAAGGAGCATGTTTGAAAAGGGACCACATCCTAAATGGGATGGCAACAGAAACGGTTCAAGAAAATCCCAATAGATGACTCCTAGAGGCAAACAGACCTCAGGAAATACCCTTCATAATCACCTCTTCAGGCAGTGAGGAAATGACTTCTAGGAATTCTTTACTTCCTTTCCTTTTCGGTACCCTAGATATTTGGAAACTCTTCCTGAGATTTGCAGTGGCTCCTACTTAAAGAGTAATTTATTGACATTCCTAAGAGACAACGCTTTAATTCACAAAATATTATTCATCAAAACGCTACAAAAATGGCAGTTTTATTCTGATCCTAATCTATAAAGCTTTTTGTCTATCTTTAAAGCTATGGTTATCTTGAAGTGCTTAGTCTCATATTCATTGCTTTTATAATTGGACAACATAGAACAATGGGAGATTTACTAGTTTATTAAGAACCAAAATGAATGTAATCCAATATCACCCTTTGTTGAAAGCCACCTACAAAAGAATTGCATGAGGATGTGAAATGAATAATCTTTCTTGGTTTTCTCCTCTTGAAATCACTACAGTGCCTTTCCAGAGCATAATAAATGGCTATATGTTATGGAAAATTACTACAGGTCTTACCAGGTAAACAAGTTCAGTAGATTTTTTGGAACTGGTGCAGCTTATTCCTGACAAATGTTTTCACATAGGAATCCTCTTTTTGAAATGATCCTGATGGTCCAGGCTTAAAAAAGAAACCCTTAAAATCAACAATCTGGCTCTTGTTCTACAGACAACAATATGGTCATTCAACCCAAACTCATTTGTCTTTTTCTCGCTGTGGCAGTTGGGCTTGTGCAACGTTTCTAAGGTGGGAAGCTGAAAACTATACCAGAAAAGGGAGTACAATTCAGCACCAGGAAATAAACCAGAAAGAATTAGTTCACTTGACAAGCTCTAAATCATCTTCTGCACTGGTCTCATTAGCCCTTTAAAGACCAACTGAATGGTCAACGCTGAGCAGAAGTCAAATCTTCAAGGATAAGAGCAATGAAAAAACGGGAACAGTGTGTCCCACTGATGTGTCAGAGCTTAAACCAAGTAGTCAAACAGAGAAAGGAACTTTGGTGTTTTCTTGCCATGAACAAAGCTGAATTTTTCAAGTCCTGCAGTGACTTGGCTGAAACAGATTGAAAAAATTTTCACAAATCTTTAGGATGAAAATGGCCTTTGATTCTGCAATGAGCTCAGAAAGTGTCTTTCACCACCTGGGCCTCCTGAAGCCTGCTTCAAATCAGAGGACTAATTATCTATTGTAGTGCTCCATCACTGTTCAACTATACTATTAATTACAATGTTTTCTTGCCTGGCCCTCAAAGTGCTTTGATAAAGAAAATGGCACTATGGCTGTTTTACAGTCAGAGAAACTGAGGCACAAAAAGGCATAAGCATGACTTTCTCTTTTTAGACTGTATCTCATCTCCAGATCAGTGCAAACCATCGTTTCCTGACACAAGGGAAGGTCTGTTCTCTGAACCAAGTGGTCACCAGGAATGCAGATTGATCTTTGGGATTGATTTTGGTGCCTGTGTTGTTTCTTCAGCTGAAAATGTGTCCTGCTGACTGGGTGAACTGGGCACCCAAAGAGATGTCAGGTGGTCGGTGCCTGACCACACACATGACCTGACACAGTACACTGCTCTCAAAGAAGTCAATAGCAAAACAGCACTTGACCTCATTGAGTGCCTCTTTGGACCACTCCATCATTTCTGCATTACATGAAATTCTCATCTTCAATAATCTGCCTTTTCCTATCCAACCCAGAGCCATCCACACCCATTTGCTGCATTTTGTGTTCCTTGGGAGCACTGACCATCTCCCTGGAAGCTCAACCAACTCTTACCTTGCTCTGTTGCATCTGGGCTTCGGTATAATACAAATAAAAAGTGCATCGAGCTACTTGGAATAGACCTTCAGAGAGATACTAAGAGCTTCAGGAAGGGAACCAGAAAGCAGAGGTGTAATAAGTTAATTCTCTAATTTTACTTTATTTAATGTGATGTTTGTGATAGTATTATTCCTACCTCAGTTTCCCACATCATGAGCTGGCGACCTTCTCCTCTCCTGGGTGAACAAACAGCATGCTGGTGCCCACAGAAAAGATGGGAGGAACGTCTCCTTCTCCAAGACAGGGTTCAGTTCCCCCCACCTCCAGGAGGGGTCTGGGCTGATGCATCACCAGGGAGCTGGGAAGAAAAATGGGAAGGGCTCAGCATGCAGACTGCCACGGCTCAGCTTCTCCCTCCCCATCACCAGTACCCCAAATAAGCACCCACTGCCACTAGGCTGAAGTATCTAAATCCTTACCGTGCCAAAAATCAGGGGCAACATGCTGGATTGGTGCCAAAGGCTCCACCGACCTCAGCAGTCACTGACAAACCGATCCCACGGGATCTCCGTGCAGTTACACCTTGCAGAGAATCCGGCCAGCTCTTGGAAACGCCTTGGAAACTGGGGGCTATCACTTCAAGCTCCCTCAGGCAGATCATACCTGAGATCGTTTATCGAGTTAAACTTTACTCATTGGCTTAAAGAACAAATAAACGTTACTGTCGATTTCCCTGCTTTATTGCATCTAATGGCAGGGCAGGATGTCAATTGTTTCTTTCCTCAGGACTTATATGCTCTTCTGCTTTTCCCCATAGATTCTTTCTTATAAGAGAGTGAGAAATGTAATGAATAAATTGAAAAAAAATGCTTGTAGACCCAAAAGAAAGAATGCATCTATTATAAAATAAAATCTCTTTTAGTAGCTATTAGAATGCATTAAAAATATTCACAGGACTCTCCCCTCCAGTTATGTTGCAAAAGCCATGCAAATAATAATTGTGGCTAAGTGCACTACAGTGACAGTCAATATTGTACTTCCCAAGCTAGTACTCATTATTCTTTATGGAACTCATGCATTTTGTGAAAGATCAAAAGATTTACATATCATATGGAGTGCTTTAGGGAGTGACTTGCTGTGCACTTTAAATGCACAATGTTCCACAGCCATTTAAATACAGATTTCATTTCTCTCTTCTGTGTGATATTAAATTTGAAAAAAGAGGGAGAGAGAGACGAAATCGACTTGGGTACCTTTGTTCACATCATGAAATACAATTTTAATTTGGTTCCGATATAGAAGTTTAATATTTTTATGGGATGTTATTGAATAATCTGCTAGGCTCAGCACTGGCCTTTGCTCAGGAAAGAGATGAAAGAAATCAATTTTTTTTATGAGCACTGCAGGCAAAATCATCTGCTCTTCCACGCCCTGGAGAAGGGGATAGACTCTGACACACCACTTGGCCTCCTTCCACCACCAGCTTCCCTGCAGCCTCCCCCAGTTAGTCTGGTCTGCACTCGTGGGTGTCGGGGAACAGCAAATGAAGAAGAAGCTGCAATTTATTGCCTTAGTGCTAGAAAGAAGGAAAAAGCTGTGATTTCTGTGCTGCCCCAGGCTGCAGGAGATAAGATGGCATCCTTCTGCCACAGCCTGCTTGCGTGCCCTTGGGTGAGCCACCGCACACAGGTTCCTCTGTGCAACACGGGGACAAAAGCACCTTTTTTCACCTTGCCAGGATATTGTGAGGAAAAATAAATACGTTAAGGACAGCTGAGTGGTCAGTTACTGTGGTAATATGGCTACATGGCTGTGCAGAGGGGCTTTGCGGACATATTTGCCATGTTTCACTCTACTCTACATGTTTGTGCTCCTGAGATCTGCCCATTAGCATGTGCCCAGCTGTGAAAGGATCAGCTGCTTAGACTAGTTGCAGCCCCTCCATCTACTTTCTCTGCCCCTGTGGCTGTGCCATGGGGCCAAAGATGGGGTATGAGCCCTGGGAACACGGGAGGTGTCAGGCAGGGGACTCTTTCTTGGATGTTTCCCAACTGAAGGTGAGATGGGACAGCATGAGACCTGGGAGTACACCAAAGTACTCCTAAAAGTAGTTTTTTTCCAGAATGGTCTTTGTGACCAGAGAAGGATTATAGATGAACACCATTTTGGGGTGGTACCTACAGGAAGGATTAAGAGGACAACAGTGTGTCATGCTGCGTCTACTCACCAGCAATGGGAGGAGTTGGGCACCACGCAACAAGCCTATCAACACTAGCGAGGTAGAGGAAATGTATCCCTATTCCTCCTCTGAAGGAAGAGCAGAAAGCCTGCTGAACAAGTAAT
This sequence comes from Tringa tobata, assembly GCA_033628505.1. Classification (NCBI taxonomy): domain Eukaryota; kingdom Metazoa; phylum Chordata; class Aves; order Charadriiformes; family Scolopacidae; genus Tringa; species Tringa tobata. Next base: position 6,404,919 of record JAHREE010000173.1, on the reverse strand, counting down.
TATCCCTTTATTTCTTTGGAAGAAAGAAAGGGCTTCATGAATAGGAAATCTATCCAATTTGTTTGCTTCTAGTACATTCTGCATTATTTTCCGAACGAAGCAAATGGAAAACCTCTTTAATGAAGCATAACTATGTTGTGATTAAGGCTTATTCTGTCTAAATATTGACTCGGATAACATTTTCTCAGGATGAACAGACCATAGCCCATGAATCTGGCATCAAAGTCAGGAAGATTAATAGGAAAGATGAATTTTCTGGTTGTCTGAAGAGAAGTTTGACATGGCCAAGGCAACAGTCAGAGACTTTTCTCATTATTTATGAGGTCCAGCCAGAGAGTTTTCAAGAGGCTGTAGACTTCTTGTTCCACTGGACATTTGAAAGCTCAGGGAAAAATAGCTCTGTCCTTCCCTTGCTGGTTAGCACTGAAACAGCAACAGGGTGACAGGAATTTCTGTAAAACACCACCGTTGTCTTGGAGCAAAGATTAACCGAGGAGTCTTGCAAGCCCTCCTGAAGTACAACTGCTGGCTCTTTGACCTGCACCTGCAGGTAAAGTCAGAATAAGTCAGGCATACGGATACTAATCCTGGCCTAAAGAATCCATAGGAGGAACAGGATGACTTGGGAAAATAAAAAGGCAATTAGGGAAAGAGTGTTTGGAAAGTTAGCTCAAAAGGGAAAAATAAATAGTCCTGGACAGTTCTTTTGCCAATTTGTATGATGTGATATTTTCTCTCTTTCATTCAAAAAGCACAGATTTGTGTTTCTTTAATAAATGAGCTTTATTCTCAAGAAGGGTCCTATTGTGAGGGAGGGCATGCAAAAGATTTTTGGTTTAGCCATTGTTATGTGCACTACAATCAGGCACAGAGACCCCAATAGGACTCAAACAGGATCCTATTTTGCTAAAAAATAAACAACAGGAGTGAATTTCTGCCCCAGAAGGCTTACCACATGGTGGAGGAAGGCACAGCAAACAGGTAGGACACTACGATTCTGTTTGTTGGGAGCTGAGACCTTTCCATCCCTGTCTGCAATCAGCAAAGCAATGATACCTCCCGGAAAAATACCACCTTCAGGGCTGATCAACTGACATGGATAAGGATATCTCAGAAATATGCATAAATAGACAGAAGAAGATGGATTTTTCCCGCAAACACTTAATAGAAAAATCTTCCTGGGAAGAAAAAAGCTCCCTGAGAAAAGTATTAGCTCCTTGGTCCAGGGGAGTTTTTGATCATTCTTAGGATTTTGGAATTAAAAAAAAAATCGTGACAACAGATGATTGTGTCAAACAGAAAAGTAATGAAACTGCTGCAGCGGTAAAGGCACAGCAGTGCGCTGCAATTCAGGTGTCTCTTGGCCCACCTGGTATTCATGAGGGCAAGGTGAGAAGTTATGAGACTTACAGGAATTATTTGATCAACAATTTAATTTTTTTTGAGATTTAGTTGCTCATTTCAGCTTTCAAAACTCTTAAAGACAAGCTTAGCTTCAGGCATACTTCTAGGTCTTATTGTGGACCAGTGATGGATTTACACTGTGGCCTTTTTACAGGGTTTTGGCAATGCAAAGAGGCTTCCAGGAAAGTCAGGAAGAACTGGGAGGGTACGGTCCAGCACATGAACCTACACCCTTCGGGAACCTTAGGGGGAAGATTATCTAAAACAGATTCTCATTACTCTACAACTCTGTCTTGTCTCCATTCCTTGTTTGTAGAAAATGCTTTTAATTAATGAAAGGTTGTCTTTGAAAAGAGACATTCCCCTTCCAGCTGTGAGCTCTCTCATTCCTCATTGGGTATCACCAGGGCTATGGAAGGCACGTAGGTCCTCCAGAAGAGGTACAAAGCATTTGGAAATATTCCCCTATACCATTCCGTCATTGTATTTCCACTTTACCACCTGTCTTAGCCCAACTAAACTTTCAAAATTTCAGCTCAATTCTCATTGTAAACTTCCTGAAGCTGAGCTCTGCAGTTCCAAGGATTTCTAGATGGAAAGGCAGGAGAAGTGTACAGGTTAGCTAACTGTTTGTAAAAGATAAAATTATTATTCTCTGGAAAAAAACCCAACAGCAACAACAGGAGAGACACAAAATAATAACCCAGCAGATCTCACAAGCCAATTGCCAAAAACCTTTAGAGCGATGCTTTGTCTTCCTACCAGCTGCAGATCCCAGCCCTTATTTTGGGCTCTGCACTGCAATACTGAGCTTTCCTTTGCACTAGAAGGAACCATAAATAAAAGAAATACAGAAATGTAAAGACTGAAATTAAAGTGGAGGAGCAGCGGGAGCGTGGCAGTAGTGGTGTTAATGCTGAAGTATTCCCTGGGAGCACGAGTTGGCAAATGTAGTGGACACCCAGATATTTGAAATGCAGCCAAATAATTTGGCACATCTCTAACTGGCACAAAGCAGTCTTGGTAGAGCTTCCTACTGCTGCTGGCACTTTTACAGCTGTCTTTCTTCATCTTGCTCTTCCCACTGCAACAGCTACTCAACAGGTGTTTCCACAGACGCAGTGTGTTTGGCAGCTGTAACCCTTCAATATTATCGCTGGAATACATTTTTCTCCCTCTCAACAGCATCGTCTCGGGTCCGTTGCCCAGAGGCCGGCATGGCAACGGGGACAGCTGACCAACTGGATTTGGGAAAAGGGGGCTGTGTGTTTGGGCAGCCAGATGTACGAGTCGGTAAAGCAGTCGGAGAACAGCAGTCGGAGAACATCAATGCTTGGCATGGCCCTGGGAAGCTGGAGTGATGCTTTGCTGAAGTTTATCTGGAACCCATCTTCTGCTCGCCTGGGCCTTCCCTGTTTTGTCTGTTCTTGCCCCAGAACTTCTTGGTTTCGTGTTCATTTTCTTCATTGCAAACAAGTTCCTCTACCTTTGGGTTTCCTGTCCTTGATTTTTCATAAAGATTGAGAGTTTGCTCAAACTCAGTGGATTTTCTTTGCCCAACCTTACTCAGCCTTCAGTCCAAACACACTTAGAGAAAAAGACAGGAGAGATCAAGTCCCAGAGAAAAGGTGGGAACTGCAAGATTTTCAGACACAGAAAGTACCCAGAGAGATTCAAAGGTGAGTCCCTTTGGAGTAGAGTTCATGAGAACATTAAAATTAACAATTGTCTTGTTTTCTTCTTTTTTTTTAGCTTACCTGTCTAGTCTTTTGGCCTCGTGTAGCCTTTTCTGATCTCATACACACCATCTCAGTCCTTTCAGCAATGCAGTCCATGGTTTGCTGAATGTTATCTTCTTTAGGTCTCTGGTACATGACATATGTGAGAGAAACAGAGCTAAATGATTTCCTCAGGAGACTGTGCAGAGTCATCAAAAGAGATTTTTTAAAAATCTTTTGCTGATATATAGATATATACACACACATATGAAAACATAAAAATGACCATACTGGCTCAGCTGAAAGGTCCATTTGACCCATCATTCTACCTCCAATAACCACAGAAAGTAAATGTCTGAGGGCAGGTTTACAAACCAATCTGGTGTTTCCATAGCACATTTTTCCAAGATGCAAAAATTTGCAGCTGAGAAACTTCCAGAGCAAGAGGAAGATGGTGCTTAATAGCTCCCAAACAAGTTTCTTGCTATTGATTTAGCCACTTGCTTTTTAAACTTACGTGAACTTAGAGCACCCACCAGATCCTGCAGCAAGGAGTTCCACCACTTCACAATACCATGTGTGAAGAACCACTTCTTTCTGTTTATTTTGAACGTATCACCCAAGAGTTTGTCTGGTGTCCTCAAGTCTTTTATTGGAAGAGAGGTGGAAAAAACCATGAGTTTCTGTCCCCTGGCTTCTACAGCAGCCATGATTTCACTGGTATGTTCTCCCTCTGTCCTCCTCCCTTTTCCAAAAAATGACTGACATGGGACTTCAGAAACATAAGTATGGAAACATTCCATTGGATCTTTATCCCCTCCCCAGAGCATCTCACCTCTCTGAAGAGTCAGAATAGTATTTCTAGCCCCTGTGTTATCTATGTTCATATATCTATATGTAGACGCACACTTGCTAAACTACAGCTAGAGCAATTAAAGAGCATGTCTCATGGTATTTCTGCCACAGAATAAAACAGTGCATTAAATCTTGGTCCAGAGCATCGTAAGCACTCACTTTCTGATTAGGGCTGGAAGGCCGCAAGGCTGTTAAAGCCCTCTTTCCACTCTCCCCAATGTTGCCATTAATATGTAAAAGCTTAAGCTTGCTAAAGGGATTATTTCCCATCCTATCTGATTGTAAACTGGCATTTCAATGATTACATGTATCTTTTTGTCATTTTCTCGTAAAACATCTTATTCTTGAACAGCATAATTGGCCTCTTACTAATGTTTAATGAATGATTAAATCAGCATAAATGCAACATACAGCTCTACATGGAAAGCATGTTTGCAACCTCCAGAGCCACAGAAATGTATTTTTTCAATATAGGTTTTAAATCCTTATAATTTTCTAATTATGGACTTTCTGGTATATTTCACATTAAGTACATGGGAAAGTAAATGTGAATTTGCCTGTATGAGCTCAGAAGCAATTCAGTCACTTATCATTTTGTTTGTAATTTCTAACCTACATATTAACAACACCTCTGTGGTTTTCATTTAAGTATATTATATAATCTCCCCACATTAAAAGCCAATTAAAATCACATAATTGCAGAGCTCAGGCAGGCAAGTCCTTGTAGAGATGGCCAAGCAAGGACACTTCTTTGCACTGACACATCACATGAACCAGCCTCACAGCGAGACTTCAGGTTTTGCCCAGGCAAAGGAGCTCAAACGCAATGAAGCAACAAATGTTTATCTGAGCACAAAGAGAAATGGAAAGGTATTTCTTCAAAGAGAGGAAGAAATATAGGAAGATATAAATTCAGTTTGCTGAAGGTATGAGGTTGAGAGGCATTTAGGAGAAGTGGAAATCCTGTGATGATAATGAAACATCATGATGATCTCAGGAGTCGCAGATGTAAGAGCAGTTTAAGAAAGTCCACCTTAAGAAAGGACCCTTAGCTGGTAAAAAACATAAAACTGGGATGTGTTATTACCAGGATGCCTACAAGACCCTAACATTCTGTAGCAGTGGAAAAGCCCAGTGCAGTCCTGGGGTATATCCAGCCAGATACAGCCAACAGAGTTGGGGAAGCGTCACTGACCCTCTCCAGGGACACTGGTAGAGCAAGGTGTCTCATTCAGGAGAGATCCTCCCATGTCAAGAAGAACAGAGAAAAGTGAGTCAGGGAGATGGGAATTTCAATCTTCCAAGAGAAGGTGAAAAAACATTCAGCCTTCCCTGTAGAAATATGGCAGGGAACTTAGCACAACAAAGCAAAGAATCCTACTCAGAAAACTGGCATTAATGCAAGAACATACCAGAAGAAGGCAAATAGTTTCAGGGTGGAAGATAAGTTACAGCTCCCACGCACTAAGGTCCTGAAGCAGCTCTTTGACAGATGCCACAAGGACAAGAAAACGCATGGGTTTTAAAGTGAAGCTGGATTTGTCTGGGGGGGTGGAGTGGGGCAGGGGTTAGTTTTCCCTTCAAAACTACTGTCTGCACTGTTCAGAAAAAAATATTTGCAAGATCAGCAAGCAAAGCAACACTGTGTAACAGAGATGTGCAAAGCATATGCCATGCTGCTGGGCTGGCCAGCTCTTCTAACCAGGCTTGAAGACACAACCCACACCAAGATATACCACAGTTGAACACCTGGGCCCTCCATCATCCTTCAGGCTCATTCACATGCCAGGAAAAGCTGTGAAAAATATTTTAAGATACACGTGACGGTTCAGTTAAAATCAAGTGTTGGTCAATGCAGGCCAGCAAATTGTCTGAAGATTTCCCCAGCTCTCTCTGGACTTTTACTCAAGAAATATCTTTACTGAATCTGGAGAGGAGAAGAAATGGGGGTTTTTAATCCAACGAATCCAGCGTGATGCTCCCACAAATGTTTTTCCTTTTGCTCTCCAACAGCTGTAGCTATTCCTCATGTGCTTGCATGGCACGACTCCACGGTCAGGTCTCCCTCTTTCTGGCCACTACCCAGCCTGTGACCTTGTCCATGGAGCCCAGTTAACAGGAATTCTGCCCTGCAGTCCACTTCACCATGTAATCCTCCCACCTCCTGCTGTCCCCATCCACTTCTAGACTGCAGCATACTCTTGAGGCAGTAAAAAAGAAGATAATTGAGTGGCCTGTTTTGGTGACAAATAAAAAAGCTAAAGCCCCAAACCAGACAATAACTCATTGAAATGGCAAGATAATGTCCTATGGAAGAAATCTCAATATTTAAAAAAAAAAGTGGGAAGTTCATTTTCTAGTTCCTGTAATTCTTCGGGAGGGACAGGGGAACTTTATTATAAAACAACATGGTCCAACTGGTACTTCAACACTTCATCCAGCTACAACTGCATCACAGACTAAATCTGAGTTTGGCAAGCACTTTCCTGGTCTCATCATCTGGTTCATAAAATCACTGAGGGATTTTGAAGGACCACAGGCAGGTGGACTTTCAGTTGGCATCACAGTTTGGATTAATGGAATGCCCTACCCACCAGCAGGAGCAAGTGTTACAGCTCTCAGCAAAACCAGCCTGGGTTTATTAATTAATAGTATAAGGAAGAAAAGGCAGGCACTGAAACAGATACAGATTCACCCATTAGAAACAACAAAAAGCCCAAGCACCAAATGCGAGAGCATAATATTTTTACCAAAATGCAAGGAAAAGGTATCAGTCAAAACCTTTGGAAATTTCTGGCCAACCTGTCTGATGTTGTCATGGCAAGACTGCAGGTTGCAGTTAGCATTCCAATTTTCAGCATGATCCCAAGTTGTTTTTTAAATGATAAGCAGAACCACAATATCATGTCATCGCTCTTCAATAAGCCTTTGCCCCTGCGTTCCCACCCCTGACAATTCAGCTCTGGGTGCTGAGGATGTTTGAAGGGCTTGTCTGTTTTGCAGATCTTCTAAGAGGTACTGAAATGCCCAAGAAAGGTATTCCTGGGAAAATGCCAGGTGGAGAACTAGAGTTGAATATCTGAATAACCAGCTTTCCAGCCAAATTGATGCAAAATGCCTTATTTGCGTTTTATATGAAATTTAGTAAGCCAATGTTGCATTTTAGGAAAATAACGGTAATAAAGTAAAAAAATCACAGAGTCAATCTCCTTCAAGCATCTGCTGATCTGTAACTAAGGAAATCCTCATCAGCCGTGTTTGAGGGCTTCACGTGAACCATAACAGTATCTACTAAGCTGCTCTGTTTGCACTCTCTGCCACAGTACAGTGGTTTCAGTCAACACAGATACCTGGAGACGACTGACTTCAAACATTGTTTATCGAGCAAACATCCACCACGCAGCTCAAAAGACAAAGAAAGGGAAGAGAAGAAGATGGGCGAGTATCCCCTTGAATGTGACGCGAGAGGGACACAAACTGGCCAAGGACATTGAAGAGTTCAATGGCAGGTATCCTATTGCTAGAAGCATTTGTCTAACAAAACAGGTCAAGGATAAAACACCTGGTGTACCAAAACCTAGAACCACAAGTGGACTTGGATGTCTAGATTAAAAGCCCTGACAAGTTGGTGCTTGACTCTTAAGGTAATGAAATTCTCTGCATGCTCCAGGCTCCACCAGAAAACTCTTTATAGTACCTGAATTTCAGCTACTGGGCACTCAACTGCCCACCCAGCTGAGATTCTCACACTGGATTCTTTTGGAGAGGAAACAGAGAGGCTCTAACCAGTCAAAAATAAAAGAGAAGGAACACGCTAGTGGTTAAAATGTTCTGTTACACCACCCCAGATTTCTTACATGACCTGTGCTGAACCTGATCCTCCTTGTGTAAAACTATTCAAGATTCAGAGTCGTCCGAGAGGACACACTGTTATTATCACATTGTAAAGGCATATGAAGGAGGCAGAGACAAACTTATTTTGGCCATTTTAGAATGATTTCCAGGGGGTTACATGTCTATGTGCTTTTGATGCCACTTACCTGGAGAGGCGCACGGTATGGGAAAGCCATCCTTCCTCTGGAAACGTCAGCTCCTCTAGTGCTCAGGCCAATCTTCTTTAGTCCATGACAAACAGCAGAGACTGGAAAAAGAACTGGAATTGGAGTCAGGATAATACTTGTGGGGCAGTACAAAGAAGACTGGGGAACTGAAGGTTATAAGCAGAAAAGCAGAGATGGGCACAAGGCAGAGAGGGAACATGGAACATAGAAAACTCATTAAGAAAAGCACTGAAACCTTTCTGAGTTTGCCCCCATGACGACAGCTAAAGGCTGTGCAGCTGGAGCACCTTCTGTGCTGCATATCACAGGGGGAGAAAACACAAGAGAAAGACTGAACTAGGCAATAGGTCATGAAAGAGAGGAACAACATATTCTTCTCCGTTCATCTGCAGGGAGAAGAGATGCTGGCATCCCATTCTGCTCTAGAGGAAGCCTGGGCACCATGTCTCCCCACTGCCCAGTTGTTGTCACAGTTGGTCACCACCGCTGAGCAAGCCTTAGCAGTTGGACTGTGTATGGGACTACCCAGCACCTCCTCTTCCCAGGGAGGGTTTGCCCAAGCATCCTTCTCAGGGCAGGAGACCTGGCATGGCAGAGCCACCCCAGATGGGTGAGCAAAACCACAGCTGGCATTGCAGCTTGCGTTTAGACAATTAAACAGCCTGCCAGCAGCCACACTTCTTGGAAGTGATCACGCCGTAAATATTTCACTGAGTGTTGCCCGTGGCCACGGAACACTGACAAATGCTTCTGCAACAAAGGCTTGGTATCTGGAGCTCAAATCTCTTCAGTCCCAAACTTCAGCCTTGCTCCCGTTGACTCCCATAACTCATCTTCAACCCTGGGAAGACTGTTTTAGTGGGATTAGATCAACGCAGCTGCACCTACTTCCTGCAGTTCTTTTTATTCTTCCTGCTTTCTTTTTTAATTCTCACGGTTTTATTGTTTCTGGAGAATTTAATTTAAGGGAAAGACTTATTTTCTGGTTTCTGGGGTTTGGGTTATTTTTCAAATCAACAAAAAAAACCCCACAAACCTGTGCCTCCAGTGAAAGGAAAACTTTCCCTGCCAGAATTAAGTGGAGGAGGAAGAAATCAGGATATTCAAACAAAGAAAGCAGGAGTGATCACTACCCCATCGCTGGAGCACACAGGGGAAGGAGAGAGAGAAATGGAACAGCAGCAGTGAGAAATATGCATGCACATTCAGCCCCTTTGTCAAAAAACCTTGTGCTGCAGCATTTCAATTAACAAAGTAGGATGGTTTACCTGATAAAATGCTCCCTGTGTGAGTGTAATTACATATTTATGCCCCACAGAGATTTTTTAATTTCTCTTCAGTTTGTTTGCCTTGAAAGTATTTGTCACTGGAAATGTTCTTGATGTGTAATTTTAAGGCAGGGTTGGCCAAATGTGTGGTTTGTTTTCATTTTAGATTTACTTCACTGAAGAAGGATTGGAAGATAATGTATATTTCAAGCGCAAAGAAAAAAAAAATTCAATAAGAAAGGTGATACATCATCCAGCAGCAGAAAAAAACGCGCTCAAGTGCTGCTTCAGAAATTTCACTGTTTTTTTTTTTTTTTCTCTTCTAGTTCTTACTTGAAATATATTCTCAGGTGCTTGAAATAGCTTATTGTTCTGCCACTTTCATTTTGTCCTTGCTCCTCAAACCCGCCTCTTGTGTTCCCAGTGAGGCTGCAATGAATAGGCAGGTTTTGGGTCATTATTTTCCTATTATTTGAGCCCCTTCCTGAGCAATCCCTGTCTCGGCGCTGAGCACCAGCCCACCTCCAGCAAGGCATTACAGATGTGCTCCAGCCTACGTGTGCGAGCGATTGCATTGTGCTCAATAAGGCTCAAGTCACATTTGTCTAAGGACTCTGCTGGGTCAGTGCCTGGCAGAGAACAACTGTTGTAAATTCATTGTCACGCTTTCATTTAGCCACAGAAAAGCACAGTTAAGACTTTGGAGAGCTGCTTGAGTGCTCAGTGAAGAGCAGAACCCTAGCTCCCACCAAAATCTAGTCTGTCGCTGTTGGTTTTCTTCCTTATTTTTCCCAAACTTCTTCAGAAAGGACGAGAAAGGATCTGAAGGTCAAAACTGTACCAGTTTTGGCTGGAGAATAGCACGACAGAAGGTCACTGCTGGCCGTGGAGGTCAATATCTCTCTAAGAGATTATTAGAGAGGTTTCCTCAAGCCACACGGTAGTTCAGCCAGTGTTTTTGAGAAGCCACCACCACGTGAACCATTTTACTGAGGATTAGGCTAGTTTAACCTTGCAGGTAGGGAAGAAGTTTGAGTGGTATCAGGAGACAAATCTGCGACCACATCCCCTTCCCAAAGACCAGGATCACTGGTGTACTGGATCATTGACCAACACAGGAATGATTCTGCTGGGGCAAGCAGAGCTTCTAGCTCTGGAGATGACAAACATCCATATTCATCTCCTAGACCTGACAGCAGTTTCTAATACTGACATGACTGAATTCATCTTACAGGCCTGGCGGAGATAAGCGGAGTCATGAAGTTGGCTTTGCTTCTTCCTCTCAGACGGATCCTGGAGGGTCATGATTAGCATCTGTTCTGTCTCTTCGAGGACGCACAAGGCGAGCTCGTATCTTCTTTTTACTACCATGTTGTGTGAGAAACTCCGGGAGCGAGGCTCAGAGATGTTATTTGACTTCAGTGCCTGCCAGACTGTGACACTTCCCTATCTCAGCCAGAATTGTCTTCTCTCCCCCAGCTGTCCTGATGCATGTAAAAGAAAAGCTCCTAGATGAAAGACAAAGAAGCTGGCTAAGGCCCAACACATGGTCATGGGAACTGATGTTGGGGATAAGGAAAACATGCCAAGGAAATACCCTAAAAACTCAACCCCTACAACATGCCATCAGGATGGTGGTGCTCTATTACAGCTCCTACACAATATGGAATGGAGGGTTTCCCCCTGTTTTGGTTACCCAAGAAATAGAAACATCCTTTCTGCTACAAACCTGCAGCCATCACCAGAGTGCTGTATCTGCATCTGGTTCCTGCTCCTCCCAAGGGTGACTGCCAGAATGCAATGGAGAACTGGTGTGGGGTAACATACAACAGGGAGCACATTCTGCTGCTGCACAAAGTCTCTGCACCCTTTCAAATCAGGTGCTCACCTGCAAATCATTCACCGGGCCATTCCCATCTCAGACACCACCCCTGTAACCCAAGACAAAGTGTGAAACTGAGGCAAGCAGCTCCCAGGTCCACAAAGCCCCATCTGAGCACCCGGTCACGCAGAAATTAGGGTGCTACACCCTCGCTTAAGCTTTACCCATCCTGTTGGGTGAGGTTTCTCCCAGTCTTTATATCCTTCCATGCAATCTTTTGCAAATGTTTTCCTAGACAAGAAAACATCACAAGCACCCTCAGTTAATCTGGACACCCCTTAACTATTGCAAGCCCAGCCTTTAAGCAGGAGATGTTCCAGCTTCCAGGGGCAGCCGTTTGGCTCCTGCCCAGCTCGAGTGCAGCTCCCCTGGAAGACAGCATCCCAGGGCTGCCAGCCAGACCTGTGCCAGCAGAAGGGTTGCTTGGCAATTCCACTCTGCAGTTCCTGGAGAAAAAGTTAGCAAGGACTGCTAAGCAGGCTGCCAAGCACCACTGCACCCCAACCCTGCCTAGCCCAGCCCCATCTTGCAGCATGGCACCGTGGGGAGTCACTGCTACCTAACCCCCCAAGCTCCCAAAGACATGAGGTATGCCTCTTGGGTCTCTTTACACGTGAAAACTTTGACATTCAGCCCGTAGGGACAGGAGGGACACCTGCTCATTGATTCCCCGGTCTCCTGAGGTTCCTTCTGGCCCCATCTTTTTGGGATTACTCACCACCGCCTGCTGTCAGGGTGGTTTGGCGATGCTGGCAGCTGTTTCCCAGCAGCTAGGCTGAGGTCAGACACCAGTTAGTTGTTGACACCAATTAGTTCTGGCTTGAATGGCCCAAATGATCTGTTCATGCTGCAAACTAAGACTACTGGTAACAGCAACAAAAAAAAAAAAAAAAAGCAAAGCAAAACAAACAAACAATCAAACGCACAGCCTTTTAAAACGTATTAGCTCCCCTTACTGTCTCAGTACCACTGTAAGACTCAACACACTCTCTAGCCTTATGTTCCAGGGATCTCTTATTGTATTATCATGAGATGGACAACCACCACGCTGCTGCCACACGTCCCTTGCAGAGGTGAAAGGCTGCTCACGAGCTTCCAGCTTCAATTCTGGCACATTCTGCTTCTTTGCCTACGCTTCTCTTTGACTTCCCTGTCCTCTCTTTTACCCCTTAACCAAAGATGCTCTATCAGCCCATGTCATTGCTGAGTATGTTTGAGTGCATGAAAAACTCCTGAAGGATATTGGTTTCTTTGGGAGGTTTGCACGCAACTCCACATATCATCTTCGAAATATCTGCTTTTTTAAGCTATATGGTAATGCACGCTGTGCATCTGAGATTAGAATATGCCCCTGAGGAACAAAACCCTTTTCTCTCTTTACAGCTGACAATGCATAGCTTATTTTTATGAGCTCCTCGTTTTCAAGAGATTCAACTCCATGTTTTGGCAGCCACAGTTTCAAGGGAAATCTCCAAAGATGGTTTGACTTCATTTCTACCTCCGGGGTGCAAGAATTCACTGGGTGACATTGACCAGTGGCCTGTGTGCCCAAAGTGGGGCTGAGCATTTCAAAACTTCCAGCCTTCTAACAGGCAGCCTCAAAAGTCTCAGGGAAGATGCATGCACAATGAGAGGATGCTCTCAGAAACCCCAAGAAGATTGCTCAGCTCCTGTGGCCTCCTCTTGCTGCTTTGTAATGGTCCATCATCTACCACCTCCTGCCTTCCACTCCCATCCCATAGTGCTCCTAGGACCAGATCCAGCATCCACAGGCTCACAGGACAAGACTTTCTGAGGTGGGTTTTGGATCAACCACTTGGGCTATCCTGCTCCTCCCTTTTCATTACCAAAGAGTTCGGTACAATTCTTGGCCTTTCTCTTAAGCCATAATATGTAGATTTAAAAAATAGTGGAAAAACACCCCGAGAGGTTAGGGAAATAAAATGTCTTTTTTTTTGGCTAATATTAGGGGACCTGAAAAATTGGTTCCTCCTATATGAACAGCTTGCATCTCACCTCAAAATAAAGTTTGTATACCCATCTTGTCTCCATCCCAATCCTTCTGAAGAAACACTGCCTTTAAACTGCATCACTAACATCTGTACCCAAAGGTAATTTCAAAAGCAGAAAAAATGGGGCAAAAATAAGGTGAAGTAAATAAACTGTTCCAAATGGCCACGTCATCAGCACACAGGGGAGCAGACCAAGAACCCCAAGACTGTGCGGACAGTGTGCTTGTACAGGGTCCACCACTCTCCTGGCCTGATCCTGTCCAGTCTCTAGTCTGCCACAATAACAGCAGCAACAATAATGAATTAAGTTCTGCCTGCAGTAGATCTGGCTATTTCATTTTGGCAGCGCGAATGTTGCTAAGTGAAAGCACGTCTTTCTGAACTGCCTTGCTCATGGGAACCATTTAATCATTATAGAGCAATTATAGAGGTCTTTATTCAGTTGTTCCTTAAGTCCTCATTCAGGCAAACCTATTTCAATGGGAACTGTGCCTGAAAGGGACTCATCAAAACCTGACCAGGAAATGGCCAGTAAGAGTAACCTATTTCCAAGAGAGAAAAACTCATGCATTACATCCATAATGGGTAACTTCTTATGAATACACCTATTGAAGTGTGTTATATTCATTAAACTCCATTTGGAGAGGAAGGGTAACCTTCCAGTTAACACAATTTCTACAGGCTCGTGAGAGCTAGGTTCCATTCCTGGCTTTGACATAGACTCCCCCCACGGCAGTGGTCACACCACTTCGTAATTTTACCTTGGATTTAGCAAAATTGGTAATAAACTGGGACAGTAGTAAGCATCAGCTGAACTGTAGTTGTGGACTGCAGCTCCTGGTACCACCTCTGCAAAACAGGAAAAAGAACAGAACATTTCTCTTATTTTTTCTCCTTTTTTTTTTTCCTGTTCACATTTTGAGGCTGGGTCGGTCTTTTATTCTGTGTACGCCCAGCGCATCGTACAATAAGTCTTTGATCGGGGCTGTGCTGTAACACGGAGTAATAATACTAATTGTTATCAATACAAGCAAACAATGCTGTGCTTTTGTGGCAAATGTCCACTAGGAGCTTGACTGAGACCATCAACATTTCATTTGGGACTTAAGCCCCATTTGAACTTGTCTCCCAAAGCGAGAGTTTACAAACACAATTTAGTCCCTATTTGAGCAGTGCCTTTGAAGATGTAAAGTACTAAATTGTGTATCTGTATGTATGAGAGACAGAGACAGAATGTGTAATTTCTTTCTGCATTCAGGGAACACAAGATTTCCTTTTTTTTCCCCTCTTTTTGGAAGGAAGTTTACTGCTGAGACTATTAGAGAAAATGCAAATGTGCAGACTGTTTGTTAAGGCTCCAGGAGTGAAAGCGCAGGCAGTTGTTACCACCAGTATTTCTAGGAAAACGGGAAATCTTTGTCTTTAAGTGTATTTATTTAGCTAAGGAAAGTTTGCACAGCTTGTGGAGGATGGTTCTGGAGGAAATTAAATTTCAGCTGCACCTCCTCCATATCACTCCTACACCTGCCAATTCTTTTGACCAGCCGGTGATGTCCTGCACCCAGGGCTCCAGCCCGCGAGCGCATTCGCAATGCTCACCACCCTGGGACATGAGCAGTTGTGCAACCACTGCTCTTTTCCTTACCCTTATCCAAGAAAGAGGCAACAACTGCATGCCTGCACACAGCAGATTGCCTCTTAGAATCATAGAATCGTCTAGGTTGGAAGAGACCATTGGGATCATCGAGTCCAACCATCTACCCTACTCTACAAAGTCCTCCCCTACACCATATCCCTCAGCACCACATCTAATCCTCTCTTAAACACATCCAGGGATGGGGACTCAACCACCTCCCTCGGCAGCCTATTCCAATGCCCGACCACTCTTTCTGTGAAGAATTCTTTCCTAATGTTCAGTCTAAACCTACCCTGTTGGAGCCTGAAGCCATTCCCTCTCGTTCTGTCAGTAATTACCTGTGAGAAGAGACCAGCACCAACCTCTCTACAGTGTCCTTTCAAGTAGTTGTAGAGAGTGATGAGGTCTCCCCTCAGCCTCCTCTTCCTCATACTAAACAGTCCCAGCTCCTTCAGCCTCTCTTCATATGATTTATTCTCCAGCCCCTTCACCAGTTTCGTTGCCCTCCTCTGCACTCGCTCCA
>JAHREE010000173.1:6371240-6389463 GCA_033628505.1 Tringa tobata | reverse complement strand
CTCCCTGGGCAGCCTATTCCAATGCCCGACCACTCTTTCCATGAAGAATTCTTTCCTAATGTTCAGTCTAAACCTACCCTGTTGGAGCTTGAAGCCATTCCCTCTCATTCTGTCATTAATTACCTGTGAGAAGAGACCAGCACCAACCTCTCTACAGTGTCCTTTCAAGTAGTTGTAGAGAGTGATGAGGTCTCCCCTCAGCCTCCTCTTCCTCATACTAAACAGTCCCAGCTCCTTCAGCCTCTCTTCATATGATTTATTCTCCAGCCCCTTCACCAGTTTCGTTGCCCTCCTCTGCACTCGCTCCAGCACCTCCAGATCTCTCTTGTATTGAGGTGCCCAAAACTGGACACAACACTCGAGGTGTGGCCTCACCAGTGCTGAGTACAGGGGCACAATCACCTCCCTACTTCTGCTGGTCACACTCTTGTAGCGGAACCCACCAGGAAAGCTCCCAACAGCGCAGACAGGTGACACGTGGAATTTCTGAGGCAGATTCAAGAAAAATAAAATTATATGTTTATATAGGCTGGTATAGGTTGATCCAAGCTCAACACAACGGAAGCCCAGTTTGCTCCAGAACACATGGAGTCATATTAGCTTATTAAGGCTTATTTACTTGGACATAACCCCATGCTTATGTGTCTATACACCTTCCAAGCTGAATTCAGCTTGTGTCCAACTAGGGTGGAGAAAGTGTTGGTGGGATCCCCAGGGCCACGCTTTATTGCGCTTCTCTCCACATTTGCCTTCAACCTACGAAATCACTGATCCATAAAAGCACTGCAAGACAGGCAGCTGAAAGCATATCTTGGAAATGACAAAAGCTTTAACCTTTTACGTGGTTTGTTGGATCTGAGAATGGAAAATGGGCAAGAGAAATAGAAAAAGCAGGGACATCTGCAGACATTCACCATGACCTCGGAAACAGAAGAAATGAGCAGAGCCAGAGGATGTTTGTGCACAACCCATCTTTCATGAAAGATGAACTGTGGTCAACCAAACCGTACAGCAAGTTACTGCAACTATCACAAATTATTTTGATGAGAAGTAAACTAAGCATTTTGGTCCCTCTGTTCAAAACCACTGCTTCCATTTCAAAATATACTTAAATTTTATTTAAAAAAATTCAGAGAGTTAAAAAAAATAAAATCTTTCAAACCACATTGAGATATGTTGGTTAGGGCTCAAAGACCTTTAACTCCACCTAAAGAGATATTTTTTCTCTACTTGTTGGAATATTTAAATTTTTCAAAAAAAAAAAAAAACCCTATATGACCAAAAGCATTTTTCCCAATTTTTTCAGTTATCATCACTGACACCCCCTGCCCCCAAATCCCAATCATCAGAATGATTTGTCATCGATTTCCTTGGAAGCACAGCCATGAGCTGATATATTAGCGTTACAGACCCTTTCCTTCCACAAGACCTAATCATCTGCTATTAATATTTTGCTGGTAATTGTTCCATAAAGATTCTGGAGCACCGAGTCTCAGGGGGTGCAAGTCAATGCAGCTGCACTGTTTTACAGTGCCACGATAAGGCTGAGAGCCAGCCGGCTCCGTTATAGGTTAACCTGCTGACGATAGGATGCAACTCGGCATCAGCAGGAAGGATAAGCAAATTCCCACACACATGAGCATCCCAACAACAGGACAAGAAGGCAGACATAATGTCACCTCGTCGAGGCATGGCCAACACATTACGAGTGGAAGGGTCAGGTGAATAAAAGTGTCTATAGATTTGGCACTCTGGAAAAGAGGTCAATTTTTGCGAGGTGTGTGGTGGTTCTTGCCTTACTTGCATTTTTGAACTTTTTAGTAGTTTCTACATGTCCCAGATACCAGGCATTTACTTCCAGGACATATCTGACACTCTTTGAATTTGTGCAAAATATTTGCTACACTTCCTTGAAAAAATACAATAGAATCACAGAATGGGTTGGGTTGGAAGGGACGTTATAGATCATCTAGTTCCACCCTGTCCTGCCATGGGCAGGAACACTTCCCACCAGACCAGGTTGCTCAAAGCCCCACCCAGCCTGGTCTTGAACACCTCCAGGGATGGGGCATCCACAGCTTATCTGGGCAACAATAACAAAAAAATAACAATATAAAAACATGATTTGCATTTCAGCAACACCAAGGAAGCCTAGCTGGAATCAGCATCACGTCGTGTTATATTTCATATAGTGCCAGAAGTGAACCCTAATTCAAAGTTGCCACATAAAGGATAAGCAGAAGATGGGAGGAATGATAAGATAGAAGATAAGAATAAGTTAGTTATACAGCAGCCAGCACTAGATTCCAGCGATATATTTCATCTGCCTATACATACATGGTTATATCTAAGTTAGTCAACCTGGGTTCTCTCTAAAGCCTCTGAAGATCTAGTCAGCAAAATCAGTCAAGCATCAGGTGCAATTCAGTTTTTCTTAAAGTACCTTTCCAAAGCTGGTCAACTTTCAAGTTCTACCATAAAAACACCTTTGCTTCCCACCAGAACCACATTTGGACTAGTACAGCTGTATATGTCTGGTGGACATAGAGACACATATGCTCACTTACTCAGCAGTGTATGTCTGGGGTTAACCTACCCCAGCTCTCTCTCTTTCCACCCAGGTCCCTCTGTATTAAGCTGCGTTGTCTCTCTGGCAGAGTTAGAACAATCTCAGTCTTTCACCCCACAGTTTTCTACTTCGGTTCAAAACAAAGATCTTTCCCTCTCCAGTCATCTTGAAAGCAAGAAAAGTGAATGTACATGGAAAACCTTCATACAAATCTGTAGGAAGCTAAAGAACCACGTTGTACTCATTCTCATGTTGAAAGATCTATATTTACCTTCAGTTTGATTTTTACAGCTCGTGTGTGCACACACTCAGCACTGTGGGGGAAAAAAAATAAGAAAAGAAAAGCTATCTTCAGTAGTGCGATAAGTTATCTTTCCAGTGATATTTTTCCCCCCTATCTGAATTTAAAATGAGTCAGGTCTGGATGGAGGAATACCACTTGCTGCTTTGTGTGCATACGTACTGCTCCGCATGTGCTTCTGTCCAGGTTTTGTATATGTGTGTGCATTACGAATGTATTAATAATGACTTTTTTTTGTTGTTTATGAGGTTTTAGTAGATAAAAAGGATAAACGTAGTGTGTTCGTACACAGCAGTACCCTGGGATTAAAACAAATGCATAGCTAAGAACCTACTTAATTAACTCATCTTAAGAAAAGAAATTCTTTCAACCACCATGCAGAATTAAGGCACATTCAGGCAGGTTTCTCAGAGACCAAAGCTGCAGACAGATGCCAAAAGGAACCAACAAATATTTCCAGTGAGTTACCAACCTAACCTAATCTGTTTATTGTGTTTGTAAATTCACGAGGCACCCAACTGCTTATCCAAATACCACACTTCTGTGGATCAGGTCCTAAATTACGACGTGTGTGGCATATTACTTCAAGTACTAGACTTCTTTAAAGATCAGTCCCTTTCCTTATTAACATCCACTCCTGCAGAGATGGAAGCTTCTGTTCAGAGGCACCGTGTCCTCACAGATCCCAGTGGTAACTTCTGCATTTAGTGAAATCATCCTTTGTACTAATTATATTTTCCAAGTGAAAGCAAAAAAAAAAAAAAAAAAAAAATCAGTAGCTTTCCCAAAACAGAATTTCTTTCATTATCCTTTAGGAAGCAGGCTTACTATGGTTGGATATAGCCAACAGAAGAAACAGATATCCAGAACTACATACACGAACACAAAAATATTGGTCTGAAGAAGGGAGAGAAACAAGGAAAAGGTGATTTATATGTGGCTATTTTATTCCATTTACTCTCTACCGGGGACATACTGCCATGCACTCTTGGATGTGTCTTTGTGGCATGGAAATGGGTTCATGTCAAATGCCAGCCAAACAAGAGCAATCCATATTCATTACAGGCTTCCTTACAGATAAGGTTCAGAGAAGAACACAATTTCTCAAACCTCATCTTGTCCCTAAACTCTTCTCCTCTCAGGGGACACAATCTTCAAAACCAAAACCCCAAATCAAATGCATCTGAGCACTAATGATTCACCATAAAATACAAGCTCAGTTTTGGAAGTAACATCCTACTATACAGAAGAGCTAAGAGCCATTCATCTGCCATGGAAACCACTGGCTTTTTCCACTGAGCAAAACCACGACGTGGCAGGCAGTCACAGAAATAGCTCTTACTCATACAGGGCTGTGCTCTTCTGGTGTTTTTTCTGGGATAATGTTTCATTCTGTGCCACATCCAGCAGGTCAGGTTTTCCCAGGTAGCTGGCAAATGCTAATGAGACATTCTCAGTAGTGCTTCACAGTTAATTCATCATTTTCCTAAGATGGACCTAATGAAAGAACACTACTCAGAGTGTGATATCCCACACCATCAACATCACCCTGACGAAATGGCATTCTTGAATTATTTTTTTGTTATACCCCCAACTACTCGATCACTGTCAAACCACCACATGAGAAAGTCGAGCCCAATTGGGTACCTGAAGTCCAGCATAATGTGCCATCAATATTTTTGGAACACTTTGGCCACTTTGAGGGACTTGAGAGAGATTATATTTTTTACTGCTTGAACCCCACAGGAACTGCTTGATATGATACAGACTTTAGAAGGGGGCTGATGTCTTGGTGTGCAAGACTCAATATCTGTTTTTTCCATCTGGTTAATATAAGGAATCCACACCTACCCCATCCATCTACAGAGTCTTTCCCTCCAGTTCAGTTAGTGATAACCACAAAAATGCTAAACAGAACAAACAAGGATTTACCCTAAAGTAATCTGCAGGTGCCACATCAGCCAATCTTCCCTTCAGAAGAAAAGATAACACACAATATTTAGCAATCCATTTTTCTATTCTATTTCACTACCACGTCAATGGAAAAAAAAGTATAAATATATACACACATATATATATGGAATGGAGTGGGTGCAGGAGGAGTGAAGATACAGGAAAATGTAACATTTAAGTCCCTATAGTCAAGCTTTTGCTGCATAATCAAAGAGGAAAGTAAATCCAAGAATTTGCAGAAATTCCGAGCCGAGATCAAAACTGGAACTTGTTTTCCTTCCCCAAAACATTGTTTGACTTCGGGGCATTGTAGTCCTCCACCTTCTATATGTCCTCAAAAAAAAATGAACTGTGTAATGGGAACAGGTGCCAGTAATAAAGCCTAGAAACTCTATTTGTCCTCATAAGAAATTTTCATCTCACTACAGAAGTACAGCCTGGTACTGTCGATAAATATAAACAGCATTCTGATAAAGATAAATTATGAAGCGGTTCTTTGGTCTTCTGAAGAGACCAAGTATTGTGGACAGCTGTTTGGCTGCTGGAGCTACATTTAATGAGATTTATGCACAAAATTGTTTGCACATTTGAGTGATACATTTCACAATGGCACTGAAAACAATTGGGTGTTGCGGGATAAGTACCTTTTACAGTATATCAAGGTCAAACCTTTTACTTGATGTACTTAACTAACCATGTAAAATATTACATCAGCAAGCCTATGAGGCACTTAGAGATATATTCATATTTGCATAATGTCCTCTGTAAGTTAGTCTGCGGTCCTTAAGGGTGTTTAGAATAACTGCATGCAAGAATATACTTAATCCAATCTCATTTTAGCTTTGCTCTTTTAAGATTTCAAAATTAATAAATCCTCCTGATACTCCAAATTACCATGAGCTTTTATAAGCATAACTTTGTAACTTTAACCCATTTATGAACATACCCTACAGGCATATGTACTAATGAATAAGAAATAACATTAGAAGTTTAAAGATGGTCTCTTTATGAAGTAATGTAAGAAAATCCTGTTAGCTGGATCAAGTACAAAAGTGTGATTTCTTAAAAATAGAAAATCCTTCACAAAATTACTTGTAATTACAATAACCAAAGGATAAAAAGTAAGAATAGTTTAAGTATTGTGCATTATTTAACTTGGTACATGAAATATGTTTTATGTATGTGTATGAAGCATGCAAATAGAAATCTGATCTAAAGTGTGCTTCCATAGCTACGGGATTTTTATTTATTTATTTATTTTCTATTGTGCTAGATTGCTGTCAAGAATACTGACAGATAAAGCTTTTTAAATTACCTTAAACACTTGGTGCTTCTTCAAGTGAATTAAGCTCTTCTCTTGTTCGCCTGTAAGACATTTAGAAGAGATGGGGAAAACCTTCCTGGTCAAAGGTTCTCCCCCAGCATCCCACAAGTTCTTCAGGATCCACAAGCTAAACACCTTCTTTGGAGAATTAAAAAGATGATTAAAAACTCATCAAAATAAATGGGTCAACAACTAACATCTGCCCTTCTGCTTGCCATGGGCTTGAAGCAGCAACCACTGTCTGCCGACCATCAGGAGTCACTACAACCCATTGAATGAAATATCCTGTTGACCAAACCCTGCAAGACAGGGAAGGGAAGGGAATCAAGTCCCAGACGCTGATCCTGGTGGCTCATGGGGAAAAAAGGGCCATGTGGGAACCACATGAAAGTGGGAAACACATGAAAGTGGGAAATAAAGGTTCATTTTGCCCACCACCTACTTAATATGGACAGAAAAACCCCAGAGCATGTCTTGTTTCCCCCCACCCCTTCCCACCTAAAGTTAAACATTAAATGGCTAAACTATAGGGACCTCCCCCTTCCCAGTTATTACTTATTATGATAATCCATTTTGTTCTGTTCCCAGATCAGCCTTAATCACTATTCTCCTTGCACAAAATAACTAAAAAAGGGATTTTTATCTGGTATGAGCAGTCAGTGTGTATCATCAGAGCTGCTTTAGATCAATGGAGCTATGATACTAAGAAAAGCTGAACAGCTGGCCCTGAGACCTCAGTGTTCCCAATAGATTAACTCTGTTGATTTCCTAAGAGTGGCATTTCAGCATATCGAGAATGTATTGCTTTCAGAAGGAGGACAGGTGCAAGTCCCAGACGTCAAAGGAGTCACCCTTTTATTGTAAGGAAGCTGAAGTGTATTGACAGGTCTCACAACGAAAGCCATTTCATTCATCACATGTTGACTTTGGCAAGTTTTTTGCCCTGCTCAGTGGAGCAAGGATAAAATAAATTTAAAGAAACGACAACCGAGATTTTGCCAGGTGGGTGTGCTATAGAGATGCTCTACCGCTCTTCCACTGGATGTCACTCTGACATTGAGCCGAATTCTAGACTTTCCGCAGACCAAAGTGGCTTTGTTCAGGGAATAATGCAAGAGCTGGTGGGGAGAAAAGCTAAGTGACTTCTTATTAAAACAGCTTCAGATATCCAATAACTCTCTGAGAAGTGGGATCGTGCTTTGTCACAGGGATTGATGGGGAAAGACAAAACCTAAGGAATAATTCTTCAGCCTTAGCAAAACAAAGCCGGGAGGGGACAGATCTGCTCTAAATAAATCTGTACATTTAATGCTTAGAGGGAGAAACTACTGAAGCTAAAGGACAGTAATGCATATGAACATAAGAGAACCTTGATCTTATTTAGACTGGAAATTAGAGGGAGGTTTCAAAGTGTAAGATCAGAGAAGGTATGGAGCTGCCTGGCTAAGTGGACTAGCAGGACAATTCTCCCTCTCCACCCAAGAAAACAAACCCCAGCTGGGATTAAAATAAACCTTGATCTATTTACAAATAGCACTTCATCACTGTGGGGGTCAGGAGGTGACTTAACTCTATGACCCAGGAGGTCTCTTCTATTCTTCAGTCAGCAGCAGCACCGTAGCTACTACCCACCTCTAGTACATACTAAGGCAAAGGATTTTGTATGGAGTATAGTCTACAGCTGAGAAGGATGGGAGATATTTCTGCCTCCCCTACACTGGCTCTGTCACATTCACAACACGAGGAGGACAGTCAAACAGGACTAGGAGATGTCCTGAATGGGGCAGGTTTTACAGGACCATAGACAAAATCACCAGGAACTGTATTTATCTCAAGTCATTAATATCTGGTCTAAACAGGACAAAGAGAAGCGATACCTCATGCAATGCTAATAGCTGCTAGAGATGTTATCTGTGGTATCCCAGGAAATGCTTTGATAGAGGCAAGTTTGCTTGTTTGCAGAAGAAATTTCAGATCACTTGCCTTGCAAAGCCTCAGAGGCTCTTGGAGATGATGGTTGAGGTGCTCTCTGCACTCTCCATCTAGCAGGTGAGATGCCATGATATAACTGACTCTGAGCACGCAGAGACTTCAGAGGGCTTCATGCCACCTTCTGCTTTCCTTGCACAAGGCTGAACTGGAGACGGGTGAAGGTCCCCTGCAGCAATTAAGAGTCTAGTCACCTAGACCTTCGTAGTCTTCATTATCATCACCTAAAGTCTTCTCCTGCCCTTCACATTCAGCCTCCACCAGAGTATGATGGTGCCTGAAGAAATGGCAAGTGACAGGTCAGAGTTTGGCTAAACCCATCTAGCTCTCTCTAGCCAAAGGTAACAACTCAGGTAGCTTACACCCCCATGCCAACAGCAGTTATGAAAAGGAACTATTAAAAAAAAAAAAAAAAGCACTGTTAGTCTCCTAAAAAATAAGAAGCAAAAATAATTAACTCTTTTTCCTCTTGTTTGTGATCATGGATTCTCATGGATCATTAAGCAGGCCTTGGAAATGCCAGTCAAGATCAGGCATCTCCAGACTACCATCACTAATGGCAGGAAAAGACCAAACTGGAACACAGAAGGGCTTCTTGTTCTTATATGGATGGTTGTATCACAACGTATATGAAGCAAAAACCCTCTTCCTTTTAGATTATAGTATTGATAGGAATCTTGAGTTCAGACTGTGGGCCTGTAAAAGATCTAACAGGAAAGTATGGAAAATATAAGGACAGGCAAATTTAGTGAGCATAATGAAATCCAAACTGTAGTAATAGAATGCAAATGCTGAGTATGATTGAAGGCAGGTGAGCTAGACATCTCTGGGAAGGCCACGCTACAGACATTTGTCCTAGTGAACAACCAGAAGACAAAAGTAAAATTGAGCATTTCCAAAAAATTCAGAGGTCCGTGAATTTTTACAGAGAATTACCAGTGTGTCCTTGACAGATTAAAAAAAAAAAAAAAAAGAGGGCAACGTTTAACAGCAAAGATTTCTATTGTCTGCAAAGCTAGGAGTAAAAATATTATTTTGTGATAGAAAGAATATTCTTTACATCCAAACCATGAATTACTGTCCGCAGAATATACCTATTTATGACTGCATGATAATTTCATGTACACAGACAACAGTGTTAAATATACATAGAAAAGATGTCACTGAACCTCAGCCATACGACAAGTTTGAAGTGACTTTACCACCGTATTACTGAAATTATCAAGGAAAGAAGAGTCTGACGTTCCTAAATTTCTTAAAGGATGAATAATTTAATTTAATTCCCACACTGAATAACAGATTTACTTGTAAATGCTCAGACTTTCATTCTGCACTCCGGGTAAGCACCCTGGCTTTGGGGAAGAAACACTGTATTTTCTTTTATACACAACAGTAAGTTTGAGACAACCCTTCAGCTGTAAATCTCAATTCCCCTCATTTATTGGGCCATCACTGATGCCTCCATAACAGCAGAAGTCAGAGATTTGAGAGTTTTGAAAGGGTTTAGATACACAAGTCCCATTAGACTCATGGGAACCGTTCCTGCAAATCCTCCAGGCAGCCCTAAAAAAAACTTCAAACTAAATTCCTTCCCCCTCCCTTTGCATATTTTAGAGAAACTAGACACAGCCCTGCAGAACAGCAGCAAGCAGAGAGGAGACCAGGTTATTATTGCTGTTAGGAAGGTTAAACAAGAGAATTGGCTTTGCGTGGGAGCAAAGCTTAATAAAAGGGACTTAGAGGTGCCACCATGTTTGTCCCCCACGTGTAGCTGTCACACACGGTGCCAAGCCAGAGGTGTTCCAGTGCCATGCACTGCAAGGTGAACTCAGCTGCATACAGTGGTCGGGCCAGAGATGAGAATGCTTCCAAAAGATTGCGAGTTACTACCGACCATAGAATCATAGAATCATCTAGGTTGGAAGAGACCCTTGGGATCATCGAGTCCAACCATCTACCCTACTCTACAAAGTCCTCCCCTACACCATATCCCTCAGCACCACATCTAATCCTCTCTTAAACGCATCCAGGGATGGTGACTCAACCCCCTCCCTGGGCAGCCTATTCCAATGCCCAACCACTCTTTCTGTGAAGAATTCTTTCCTAATGTTCAGTCTAAACCTACCCTGTTGGAGCTTGAAGCCATTCCCTCTCGTTCTGTCATTAATTACCTGTGAGAAAGCAAGAAAGATAAGTTTAAAAAGCCGAAGAAAGGGAAGAAACTCATCCCATTTCAATTAACTGGGGAGGCTGAATGGAAATACTTACTCCCAAATAGCACTATCAGCTCCAAGTCCGGTTCTCCTTTAGGGGACAGAAAGTTTGATAAAAATGCAACACCCTGGTGCTGGTTACGATAAATGCTCATTGAAGATGTATTTTGGTGGTGATAAGGAGCTGCGTGACCTTGCGGAGACCCGGTGCTCCAAGGCAGACACTCGCAGGGGCAGCAGCCGCACCTCCGTACCGGAGCAGCCCTTCTGCAGGGAAAGCAAATAAAGAAATGAGCTCAGCTCTGACACAAAACATCTTTTAACTCAATTACTGTTTACAAACACAGCCCCGCTCCTGTCTGGGGAAGCAGAGCCCAGATACTGTCAAACTGGATAATGAAATGGAAAAGGAAAAGGGAGAAAGGAAGAAAAAACACCCTTTTTCCCCAACGTCCCTCCTTTTCCCTGGTCGTTCGGAGAAATGCATCCAATCCCACCCGGAGACTCGGCGAGGATTGGCCTCCCAAGAGGAGCAGGCAACATAAAAGTCTGGAATGTACTCTGTCCTACACCCATCACGGCACGGCATTTGAATATTGGATTTAGTGTTGTGCTTCCACAGATATAAAATTAGGCCGACAGAAGTCTGGATTCGGGCCCTTGCTCCATACTGCTAACTTGTAGAGAGCCGGTAGCCAAAAGCATTTGGAACGGTTGTCTCCCTCCAGATGCTGCCATTCATTTCTGTGGGAACAAGACCACTTACATCTAATTACAGTTTCTGCTCAAATTAACAGGACAGAAATGACAGCGAAAAAAAAAAACCCAAAACCAACCAACCAACCATTTCTCTGGACTAACTGGGAGACCTTTCGTCAGCACGGCTTATACAGTGGTTGACTTTCAAACGCACCGACTTTTAAGTAATTAAAAGTTCACATGTTTCGACTGCTCGGTTTGTCTCATCAGCCTATTAAAGAAACAGCAAAAGGGAGAGAAAACTGACAGTTTTATTAAGAAGATCTCCTGCCTGTGAAAGATTTGTTAAATGACCATGCGGTTAACTATGGAATTGGGATCATCATGGCATAAAACATTATTTTCAATATCAAACCAAATGCCAATTGCACCTTACATTATAGGGTGTGGACTAGAAGTTATACAGACACATGTTCTCACTGATATTACATATGGACTGAATGATATGTATGTAGTCTTACATGTGCATACTCATCTGCCTCTCACTTAATTGTGGAAATCGGGTCTAATTCCAGTGAAGGGTAAGAAAATCTGCAGTTTTCAGATGAGAATCAAGCCAGCCACATAGACCTCCCCTTCCTTGCATTACATTTCCCATCAGGGCCGTATTAGTAGCCCAGTGGATGCAGAATATTTCTGCCTAAGTCCACCGGAATTTTGCTATTGCCATCAGCTGGACTACATTACCATCCCAGGCGTTGACTAACTTTGCTTGGGCTGGACCAGTCACAAAAAGGAAGGAAATCAAGGACGGTGTAAGGCTCTGAGGTTCTTTCCCTCTGTTTCATCAGACAGTAGTAACACAGTGGTTGCAGACCCATGAAGGGTCTCCCCATCCTACTGGTGAATCGACATCCCATTCAGGTTTCCTCCCAGCCAAACCAACAAGCTGTACATGCAAATCATTCTGTGCTATTAATCATTACTGATTAATTATTCTAGTCCAACCTTGGACAGTTGCTGTCTCTCTTAGATCTTAAACAATGTGTGGTACTTAATTCACATAGTTCCAAAAGAGGGGGTGACATCAACATAGTTAATATTAATAGTTTATACATTTAATGGAAAAGTTCTGTTCCTTTTTTCATGTAAATTCATCAGCAAACATTTGGATATTACATGGAGAAATAGGCACAGCCTGGTTACAAATAGGAAAGGGGGACCTGGAGCAATGCCCAGCTCTCATACAGTAGAGGAACACACACTGTCCCACTTACTGATAATGGTTGTTTAATCATTTCTAAACTCTGAGTGAATCTACACCTGATACACACAGATATATACAAGCACTTATCAGCTCAGAATGAGGAAACTACAGACTTGAAAAGAAATGGACAAATACTCATGCACAGAAGATGCTGCTGGATGTGGGCTCTCTGTCTCATCTCACAGGTAGGTAAGGACCAAATACAAGCGACGAATTACACTTTATAAGACACCCATAACCCATCTTAAGACCCATTCCACTGTCAAAAAAATCAAAATTAGTTTGAAGCTCACTCCCAACACACCAGCTCCTAACTTTTGAAAGTTATTTTTGCCCCATATTTCACAATGGGACACAATTTTAAAGGATCTGATACCCAAGTCCACCTCCTGACTAGTCCCAAGGGACAAAATAAAACCACAGAAAACATTCCACATCGATTTTGCGTGTGCCAGTTCTGACGGCAGCTGATTATGGAGCAAGAATTTACAGATTGCAATGCACAAAATTTGACTTTTCCTTCTATTTCAGCAGCAGAGCCCTTAAGACACAGCAATCAAAGTAAAAATCCTTCTCTAGAAATATGGGCTTCACCTTACGCTGGACAAACTTTAAGTAACATTTCAAACCTGAGATAAACAGGAGGAAATATTATACAATGTGGATCTAGAGCAAATTCTTAGGAAAAACATGAATTAGTTTTAATGGAAGCTTTTCTCCCCTGTCCTGCCTTTCCTTAGGAGAAAGGAAGGCTCCCCAGTTGCTCCCATTTACTTATTCCAAACACACAGACATGGTGTTTCAGAACATTATACCTGTTTAAAAGTGATTTTCAAACAAACACTGTAAAATTTCTTGGACATACATAGAATTCATCACTAAAGGTCCAGCCCAGTTTCCACTGAAGATGACTTGGAGCTCAACCACAGCTGTGTTGGACCTTTAAGGTGAGATTTTCAAAAGTTTCCCAGTGACTCACAGTGTATTTACACAGTTAGTTAAGCTGTATCTGAGCCTGATCCTTAACTCAGTAATCATCTGCACAGTTAACCCTCAATGCATCTATATTTTGATGCTTGAACACCTTCAGAAAGTGTAGGGTAACAAGACCCAGCCCTTTTAGAATCACAGAATGGTTTGGGTTGGAAGGGACCTTAAAGATCATGTTCCACCCTCCCTGCCCTGGGCAGGGACACCTCCCACCAAACCAGGCTGCTCAAAGCCCCATCCAACCAGCCCTTTTGGGGAGCTGCAAGGGAAAAGGGTGTGAACTTCTTCCACAGGTGGTGCAGTAGGAGCTCAGGCTGAAGAAACAGCTTCTCAGGATGCTCCTCAGCTATACTGAGCTGGAGATGTTAAATCCAGCTCAGATGTCAAACCCAGTTTGACTTCGCACCGAGAGGGAGTGCATGTGTTCCCATGGCTGGTGACAGCAAATAAGAAACAGAAATTTATGAGCACCTTTGCAATGGGAACACCGTTAAGAGCATGTGAATATTGCCACTACAGCTGAAGCCATCTGTATATTTAAAATTAAGATAAGTTCATCTCTTCTGCTGAATCCAAACTCTAGAATCTCCCTAAAAGTCCTGCTCTCCACAGAATTGATATCCCAGCCTACCCTTCCAGGGAGGTTCCATGGAGTGGGGAACCACAGCAGTACAAGCCCATTTCTATATATTTTTTTTAAACAAGTCAACATAGTTTTAGCTTCCTGGAATTAAACTCACACTGGGAGCTACAAAGAAGAAACCAAGAGGTATGAACCAGATAAAAGGGAAGAGAAAAGAAACTGTTATCTTCAAGCTGCTAAAAGATTCAAAATAATTTTCTAAGGGACTAGCTAAATGTTGATTTTTTTTTTTTTTCCTGGTAGAAAAATCACAGAGCATTGAATTTGTATAACAAGGAAACAGACAATTATCAATTTGTGATCAGCTTGCACCATCTTAGTCTTTCCTGGAAGAGATTTCTTTCTAGCCAAATATTAGGGATGTTGTCAGTTGGTTCCAAGGATAAATTCCTGGAACCAGAATTACTAAGTTGACAGGTTTAAAGCTTTATCTAGAGGGAACATGATAGGGAATGTGCAACAGAACAGATTTTTCACTTGAGACTCATTCCAAGAGCTGCAAAACTACCAGAGTTTCTGAAATATAGGACAGATTTCCTCAGGTTATTGCCTTACACACATGTCCACACAGCCAACGATTAAAAATTCACAAGAACATCTTGTCATACAGCTCAGCATTCAACTCGCTTTCCAGTCTCTGAATCTAATCTTACCTTGAGCGTTCCTTATCTCAGGAGGAAGCTCAGTCTCGCAGTTAAGACAGGACCAGGCCGCAGAGTTAGAAGAGTTCAAGTCCTGACCCTGCTTCTGAGTTTTGAAGAACTTGTTTAATCCCTCCAAGACGCAGCTTTACACATGTAGAATGGGGATAATACCACTTGCTCTTGGTCTGTTCAGTCTTCTTGGATTTAAGTTATTTAAGAAATGGTTTCTTACCATAGATTTACCTTTTGCTTTGTGGAGCAGGACACCCAACACCACAGGAACCCTTAAGGAATGCAGCAATATCAGTGAAAGCCAGTGAAATAATGCCAAAGGATATTATGGTGTATGCAGCTTAAAACCAGGTTAGACAAAAAAAAAAACTCTCCAGAATGTTTTAAATAAAATTGATCCTGTCTTGAAGACCATGGAACAGCCACATCATTGCTTCTCAGTATGGTTCACCATTTAAGAACTGTTTCTTCTCCCACCCTGGTATGAGGCTCCTGGGTCTGAAGGGATCTCATTTCTAATGTAACATTTATTGCATGAAAATGAGGAAGAAGAGAGTGAGTTTTGTGACTCCTACCCTGACAAAAGCTGAACTGCATTTCAATCTAAAATCGACGGGCCTGATGGAGAGGCTTCAGGATGAAACCCTCTGGCTAATGTAGGCCAGATGTCAGGACAGATGATCACAGTAGATCCTGCTAGTCCTAGACAAAAATTGGCTAATCCACTCTGGCCAACTGTCAGCTCAGGCTCATGAGCAAGCAGCGATTTCTTGCTGTATGGACATGCAGGCCGCGCAGGGAGGAGGCATAGGGAAGCCTTTGCAAAATTCTGAGGAGCAAATATTGTCCCAAATACCGTAGGCCATTCGGTGATTTTCTTTTGCATATCAGAAAAAGGGATGTGTTCGGAAGAATACAGCCTGAAAATTGTTCACCCCGTTCCAGTAAGCCTCCTAAATCATCTGGAGGTGTCCCAGTTAAGCAGAAGTACAATCCCTATTAAGTGGCACTCATTGCCACTAAGCGTCGTTGGACTTACATGATTTCCCTTGTAGATGTCTGGATTAAGTGGTTTTGCCAACTAAGCACCTCCTTTTTCTGATTCAGCGGAGCGTACTGAATCGTACGTATTTTACTGCTTTATATATTTCAAATAGCACGAAAACCGGCTGGTTTTGTGGAAATTAAAATACAGTTTATCTGTTGCGCAAATTTTCAATACACGTGAGCTCCCAATGCATGTGGAATACATTTCATCGCATCTATACATACAGCCCTGCATTATGTATATAGTGGTTTTCAGAGAGCGGCGAACAGCCCTCCCGTGCACTTACCCTGGTCCGATAACATTCTTCTGAAACAGAAATCATATGCTGAACGTTGGAATAATGTCAGCGCACAAAGGAAGGGGAAATAAATAAATAAAGAAGCCCAAAATCCAGGCACCTTGAAGCAAAGCTCTGAGAAACTGTCCGTCTCAATGGAAAAAAAAAAAAAAAAAAAAAAATCAAAATCCGAAGGCTGGTGCATTTGGCGGCTTTCAGAGTGCGGTTCAGGGAGAAATACCTCTTTCATTGGACACTCAAAGCTCTAGAGCCACATCTGTTTGTGCTGGCCTGAGATTGGCAACGCCGCTCCCCGCTGATGAAAGCCCAAGCGCTGGTGCCAACCTGCAGGGGAAAGCGTGGCTTTCAGGATTTTTCCTTTCTTTCCTTTTGCTGCAAGTATTCTAATGCAGCGCCAAGGCGGTGAAAGAGGCGAGCACACACAAGTCTTCTTTGGAGGACGAAGGAAATGGAAGGAGGAG
Source organism: Tringa tobata (assembly GCA_033628505.1). Classification (NCBI taxonomy): domain Eukaryota; kingdom Metazoa; phylum Chordata; class Aves; order Charadriiformes; family Scolopacidae; genus Tringa; species Tringa tobata. Next base: position 6,373,052 of record JAHREE010000173.1, on the reverse strand, counting down.
AAGGAGGTGAGGAGCTGGGTGCAGGGAAGGAATCTTGCCGGAAAGCTGAACCTGTCACGGGGTTCTTTCATTTTTTGATGATCACAGTGCAGGTCAACAACGATCTGGACCACGGAAGGCAACAGAAGGTTTGCCATTAGCTTCTGAAGAGGCAGCTTCAGTTGCTGTGCCTCTGCGTGGCAAACATCTGCACCCCCCAGCTTGAGTGTGCCTGTGCCTGATTTTCAGAATATAACCTTTACAAATATCTTCCTTTGGAGGTGAGGCAGATCAAGCCCTCATAGCTTTTTTAGACTCACACCTTTGAGCCAGCCAAGCGTTCAGGCACTGATGAATTAGAGGTTGCAAAGCCAACCATCCAGGTGCTTGGTCCCAGGAGACCCTTCAGCTTTGTGGTGGATGCCCTGGTTCCTTTGCCAAGGGACAGGGCGAGTTGGAGGCCTCTGAATTTGGCTGATGAGTCTTCTCCAGTTCATGCTTAATTCAGCACGGTCCAAACAACTCACAGTTCCATTTTTCTCCATCCTCTCCTGAGATTAGTCAAGGAACAATATCCACACAGGCCAGTCTACAGCACACAAGATGCAGACACGGTCCAAGCTGCTCCCTCCACCCCAGGATAGCAGGGGTGGGTCAGGGACACACACTTCGTTTCTAGGTAGGTTTGGATTAATAGGAATTGATGCTGTGGTTCACAGATTAAGTCCTAAAATAGGTTTCATCCAGGAATTAATGCGAGATGGAGCAGAGGCTGCAAATTGCTTGAAACCCAGGTTCCAAATACGGCTCCCTGATCATCAAGTGGAAAGCGGGGCCAGAAAAAAAAATACACACCCTAGACCTCCTGAAACAATGTCACCAGAAGGAAAATAGCACGTGATTCATGAGGCTAGATCTCAGGGAAGTTTGCAGTGCCCTCACAGGGGAAGATTTAAAAAAAATAATAATAAAAGAATTCGGACTTGCAGCAGGACTGATATTTCAGCCAGCCTCATTCTCATGCCTTGTAAAATGTCTGAGATTAATTAGATTTGATCCTTTTCTTTAATTAGCCTCGCGTCTCACTATAGTAGTTCACTGCCATGTCTTTATTTACTTGATTATGTCTTCTCCACACCTTTGCCTTCCCTCATTCACCTAATCTTAACATCTTTTTTCCTTCCCTTAAAGCTCTTTATTTTAATGCTTTGATGTTATATTGGCTCCCCCCCACATGCTTTGTTTAAAAGAAAAACAGAGATAGAATATGTATAGACAAAACAGAAGAGTCAACTACATCTTGACAAATCAAGCTTTTAAAAAGTCAGAAAAAGCAGATTTAAAGATGAAAGCTCATCCTTAACCCAGCTTCCTTCTTCAGAGACCTTAATATGATCTCTTTATGTAACTGTTTGCCAATTAATTCAAAATATAATGCAAGCTGCAATTTCTCAGAGACATGCATTCATTAGGTTTGTGGAGAGTATATAGTTTTCAGACTTTGATTGATTTTTAAATCTCATTGAGATGTACAGAACATCTTTTAAAAAGACATCAATTGTCCAAATAACCACTGTTTGAGTCTACAAATGTACAAGAAACAGATGTTTTTCACATGGGTAGAAAATGGAAATTCCCCAGAAGACTGGTAACAACATTTATTCTTAGAGCAGTGACAAGCCCTGTTCAAGTTATGACCTACATAAGGAGAAAACAGCAGTTCATCATCACAGTTTGCCTTTCTCAACACATTACCAAAGCTCATAAGCAGGGGCCACATCCCAGGCTATGAGAGATCAGATTCCTGAACGTGTAAGATTATAACCTCTAAAA
>JAHREE010000173.1:6329754-6371087 GCA_033628505.1 Tringa tobata | reverse complement strand
TTTTTTTTCCCCAAATGCTTCCTCTATTTGCAATTTCTAATGTATCATGATCTATTACTTCTTTTCTTTAAGCAAAATTCATTTAAAAGCTGCTGATCACAGAAGATAAGAAGTGTCACCTCACCTTTACGAATAACAAACCGTGGGCAAATACTCATTAACTCTTTTGTCCTCTTCATTTTACATTCACTTACTGCAAACTTCAGCAATAAGAGAAGCATTTCCGTTGAAACCAAGATCAAGCACATATGTTATAATAAAAAAACCCACAAAGCCAATAAATGATAGCTTTTTATCATTATTAAATACAAACATGTATTCTTATTTTACTATAATTATCAAATTGGGATTAATATAATCTTGTATATTGCTTCCCTTCACGGTGAATTAAATTATGTAAGAAGTCTCCCACTAGTATTCTTCCCCAGCAAGAAACATTTTAATTGTAAATTTGCCTTTTGGAGTCTTGAAAATTACACACACGCACATTAAAAAAGGCCAGTACTATGGATACTGTGTATCCACTAATCTGTAAATAGACTCCCAGTCCAGGACTCATCTCTGAAATGTGGCATCAATTGCACAGGCTCCCATTTAGTTTTAGTTGAATAAAGCCATACTAGATACGCAAATAACATCAAACTTGCCGGATTAGAAAGGGGCACCTCGTACTCTAAATCATGATTGTCAATCATCACCCAGGATTAAGGGATATAGTTTAAAAACCTAAAAGCAAGCACTTCCTTTTAACTTCTGCCTACTGTGCATTTTGGATTATCGCCCAGAAACAGTATTACTTGAAACAAGGCTGCCTCCCTTCTACCATCTCAGGGAAGTGCATCTTTACCATCTGCTAACCTCTGTTTGGGGGGAGAAGAAAAAAATAATGAAATAAATAAAAAGTCTCAGCAAAGCATACAATTTAGATTTGAGATCTACTGCTGACTGTGATTATATTTATAACTCGCTTTTCACAGAAAAATGGGGGGTTATTTTTGGCTTAATAAGTGCTTTCTGAACACAGTCACCGTTCCTACCACAAAGATGTAAGGCAGTTAAAAACCAGAGCAGCTACTCTATTCTTACACGGAACTGGCTGCCTTCCTCATGAAGGGTTTGGAGAGAATTACTTGGAATGTATTTCATTGCGCTCCCAAAAAACGGAGCAGCATCCCATGGATAACTCCTCCTGCACACGAGAGAGTCAAGACTCAGCCTTCCTACTCCATCCCCCACCTCTCCCTCCAACACTTCTCCGACGTTCCCCTGGTCGAGACACTTCTACAAAGATAGTTGTCACCCCCAAAGTCTCTCCTTTGCCATCAGAAAAGGCCATGGGAGAGGGAGATTGGTCAACAAATGTTAACATTGAATGTCTATGATGGTTCAAGCAAACTGAGCTCTGGGTTGGGTCGTAAAGTGGAAATAATTTATGGGAATAAGTAACAGAACTGGCTGCCTTGGTTGGCCCCAAACTCCTCACTTCGTACCTGATTTTGCAGGCAAACGGGTATGTGGTTTTCCTTATTTGACGTAAAAATTCAGGTCATTCTTTGGCATTTAGTTATTTCTACTCAACAACTGTCGCGCCAGCTGATGTACCCACACATGCAAGTTATATGGAGAGCTGGACACAGGGGAACACTTGTGGGACCCAACTGTGGCTACATCCATGCAGAAGAGAAGCTGCAGAAGGAATCAGGCAGAGTGGGAAGCTGTCCATATGAACAAGGACCTGTCTGCTCTGTTTGAAGGCATTTCCATGGGTGGTTCCATTTCTTTGGCTACAATCAGGGACAACAATACACACCCCATCATTCACATCCATCCTCACGGACTCAGCCAATGCTCACAGAGCACTAAGGTACACCACGTTATGGACAATTAAAGTTGTTGGGGCATGTAAAGCCTCTTCAAAACTGTGGGATTTAAACATCCTGATACTTCCGTGGATCTGAGTTTCTAAACTGGATGCTGCAGTGTTTCCATTGCAGCTCAGCTCCATTCCATGCTCAGCTTTCCATTGCAGATATCTCAAATGTCCTGGGGCAGGGCACCCTCCATAAGCAAAGATTTCTTCCTACATCTGTTTACAAATGTGTCTCCCCTTCTCTCTCTCTCTTTATATATGTACATTTATACACACTCACCATATGTTTGAAAATGTTATATGTGTATGTAATGTAGTCAAGTTATAAGGAAAAAAAAACAAACTAGAAGAGAATAAAGTATCATCACTGCTACCATATTCTATAAAAATAGGATTACATCAACTTCTATAGTTAATAAATTTTTTTCAAAAATACATATATTTTGAATATCTTTATAATTAAGATGCTCACCAGGATCTGGGGACAAGGGCCATATCCTCAGCTGGTGTAAATTGTCACAGCTGCACTGACTTCCTCTGCACTCCCACAATCTAAATAAGTCAATGATCTTGCCCCTAAGGTACAGTTTATGGCTGCATACTGATTAAAGAAAATATACACTGGTTCTTTAAGCAAGAAGGGGGAAAAAACTCAGCTAAGGCTAATCTTATCAACATATAACCTTTTAATCAGATTATTGAAACAACATGTTAATTTATGAAAAGTTCAGCATTCTATTAAATTGCAAACAACGTAGTGAATTGCAACCCAACAGGCTCCTTCATTGAATTCATGCAGCCACTCCTGGCAAAGGCATTCCAAATTTGAACTTAATTAATATTCCTACTCCTGGTTTCCATAGTTTCTTTTTAAACATGAGTACCAGCAGAAACTGGCAGTAACTTTACCCATATTCTCAATAATAACCCCCCTCTGGCTGTCAATATGTATGAAAGGAAAAATTTTTTGCATACCCCAACCAGCCTGTCATTTTCCTGTCTTTTGTCAAAAATATGTTGGCAACTTTTATTTCTTTTTTTTTTTTGCTTACACAGCTTAAGATGCTTAACTGTTTCTCTGCTTGGGTTATCAGCGAGGCACCTTTCCTACTTGGCATATTGGAAAGAGAGAGCAGTAACCGTGTTCCTCCAACTTCAGATGACAGCCACATTGCAAAATACAAATTTCACAGAGATATGGGGAAAAAAAAAAAAAAAGAAAAAAAAAGTGTTTTCCTTGGAGAACCAGGAACTTAAGTGACTAAAATGCTTGGTGAACTGTTTCACATTTTCCTTCCTTGCCTAGGAACTTCAAAAATGGCTAGTGTCCACCTTGGACCAAGAACTTATTACTCTATGCTTTAAAGCTGTTTTTCTGTTCTTATATAAAAGGAGACTGTGATTCACTGTGATTCATACAAGCAATACCTGAGCCAGCCAGGAACACAGACCAAGAAAGTCTCATTCACTTGGGTAAACTCTAACCTGGGATTTGGGATTTATTCCAGTTCATAATCCAATAGCCCTATAACACTATGCTTTTTCTAGACCACTTAAAGGCACCAATTAAGGCACTTTTCAACAGTTACCTGCTAAATGACTAGTTGTTCCCTTAATGTACAGATCTCACGATGCCTTGCATGTCACCTCCATTACACACTTCACAGTTTCCCATGTTAGGGACTACATCTAAAGCTTTTTCCAGACTTGAAACCAGAATGTAAGCTCAGGGTCTCACCGTGGATATATCCAAACTGGTTCTTCTCTCTGAATTTCTAGGATTGGGGTGGGTTATTTTAGCCCATTAGTCCATTTTAACCAAATGTGGCAGAGGCACAGAAGATTAAAAAAAAAATCCTATGTTCCAATAAATTGTGTGCAAAACATTCAATGCAAAGTTCAGAAATACAAATTAGAGTTGCACTAAAAGGCTACAGAGCAAGCTCAACAGTAGTTTGTTTATCCCATCTCTTGACGAGTCAAAATGTGTGAGCTAGTGTCCCGTTAGCACCTATATTAATGTATCAGAGATATATGAGATATTAATGTATATCTCACAAGGACCCACAACACAGATGACCACTCATCCACACAGAAGTTGGGGGACACAGCATAGCACAGAGGGTGCTCCAGAGCGATTTAAGGGAGTCTTAGGTGTCTTCAAGGGGGGAAACCCGTTGGACATCATTCCCCAGGAAATCAGACTTGATTTACTCAGATGTTCATAGAGCAACCCTTACAAAAAAAAAGAAAAAAAAGCAATTAACACCCCCCTTACAAAATAGGACTTAGATACACACAATCAGCAAACCAGACCTCTGCATCCTTCTTTCCAGCGCTGTTAAACCCCTTGTTCTTTATGGCTTGAATTCAATACTGACCCTGCTTTAAAAACAGGGGGATGGACCAGATGACTTTCTGAGGTTCCTTTCCATCTGAACTATTCCTTGTCTATCATACACCTAGGAATACAAGCAGTGAGACCTACACTTGCCACGCACCTAAGTATAGCTGTAGCTGAATTGGCCAGCTGCAAAGGTTAGACTGCAGAAAAATCCAAGTCAATACGGATTAAGCTCACGTATGATAAACTGGCACAGCAAGTCTATGGCATACTCTCAAGAGGTACAGGAGACAGATAGTGATGCCATGAACCAACCAATCAAACATTAAACACAAGAAGGCAACCTTGGGCTGGACAGGACCCATATTTCACTCCATCAAGGCTGATGTCAACCACAATTTCCAAGATTCTGCAGAATATGAAGCCTGCCTTCAGGGTACCACAGTGCAAAAATGTGGTCTTTCACCCTGTCATTCCAAATTCTTCTGTTTTGTTGAGTTGAATCAACCAGGCTCTATTAGCAGTTGCCTCCTGTGTTGCCAGACGGGGAAACTCAATGCCACCTGTGAATCAGGAGGGGACAAGACGACAAGCAACTGCTTGACTGATAAAGATCCTATTCTTGGACTAGTTCCTGTCTATCCTGCCAAATGTGCCTTGGCTGAGGAGTGTGTGGTGGCCTGGGAGGAGGGATGAAGAGAGGGGAGGGAGTGCTGAGGACTGAAACTGCCTCCAGGTAAGGTAGCCCCAAGGCAGAGTCTAAAGAGAATGGCAGGTCAGATGGAAACACCCTAGGAGAGACCGGGCATCTGAGAGGATGTCCAGGCAAACACAGGATTTTCTTCAGAAGGAGATAAATAATTTCTCTTTCATCTTGGTGTTAGCCTTCAGCCTTAGGGACTCTCAAAGTCCTAACCTGAAGGAAGTGGTTTTAAAAAAAAATATGAAAAAACTAATCAGGAAGCCCAAGTGGTCCTTTGATGGGACAAAAATATGTTTTGTGGTTCGCAGCTCATAACATAGAGAAATGCATATATGGTGGCTGGAAATACCATTGATTGTTGCAGAGAGAAAAAACCCACTCTAATTCTTCAGCTCCCCTGGGAAGGACAACAGAGAAGCATTAGGATCTGACACACATTAGCTAGAAGATGGATCCTGGAAAACAAGAGGGTGAAAGTAGTGAGGACATATAAGGGCAGCTCATAAACAGAGCCCTGCAGGAAGCAGACAGACATGAGGTGCACCCCAACAGACTGCCAGAGCAGCTCTGAAATATCAAAAAGCCCAAGAAGTCGCTCAGACCAGGACCAGCACTGCAGAACTCCACCTATGAAGGAAAGTTCACTGTGGAAAACGAGATCCAGAAAAGAAACTTTCAAGGACAACAGAAGAAGGTCCATTTCTACAAGAAGCCAGTGATGGAACAGATGGATGGCATCTGTAGATTGTCTAACTTGTATCGTATCTCATTGTGCAGTCTTAGACAAATGCACAATCATCAGTCGACCAAACGGTCAGACAGCAGCTGTCACTCATGCAGGCAGAGCTGGGATCCAAGGGGGAGCAAAATGAGAGGGCCTCTTCTTCTCTGCCAAGGACCAGCAGGTGTAGAAGGAGAGAGATGCCAAGCAGAAGGGAACCAAGCTAGAAGAAAACTCATTTTGTTTGAAGTTAGCCAGTGTCAGATTAAAGAAATCAAAGACTTGTTTAGAGTAAAGCAAAGAGAAATAAAGGAAGCATTTTTCAGATTTCAGTCCAAGCCTTTTGTCCAGTTTAACCTCTTTTCTCTTGTTCCTCCATTTGCTTGTTTTCTTCATCAGTCACAACAGAATAGCTCCTCCAGAAGAGACTCATCCCTTGGCTTTGAGATCAACAAAGAGACCAAGATCAAAGCAATTTAGGAAGCGCAGTTTTCACGCCTGCATCACCATCTCTGCTAACGTGCTTCTTCACACAGTGCTGCCACTGGAGATAAATCCATATGCAACGCTGTGCTGTGGCAGCCAGACATACCGTGTGGCCTTTGCAGAGAACTACCAAACACTGAAAAGGCAGTATTTGCCCTCTATCAAGTTCTTTGTTCTCTAGTCTACCACCAGACTTCCAAATGAAAACAAAATCAGCTCTAGATTCTTTCATTTGCCAGGGAAGAAGAAATACAAGGAGCCAAGCAAGCTGAAAGGGATGAATTCATTACAGACAGTCTTCAGGGGTCAAAATAACAAGTATCAGTGGGCTTTCCTTGGCCTCTACAAGTAGGTGAGGCAATCTTACCCTTTAGGCATCTCATTTTAGCTGGTCTAAACAAGTGGCTCGTGTCCCTTTATAACTGATGAAGCAGCTGAGACTCTTCTAGGAAGCAAATCATCTGTCCTACTTTAGTTGTATGCCAGGATGAATCAGACTTTGGAATAGCTCCCTTCTCTCTTCATCTGTGATGTAAGGAGCCTACACAACTAGCACAGCACACATTTAAATTCACAGAGTGGGAATTTGGTGGTGTCAGTCCCTCACGATGTTACCATGCCTTGAGAACTGCTCCACTTTTGCCTCTTTTGGCTCCAGTGATGTCGTGCATGGCAGTGTAGAGTAGCTGTGTTGTCTCCTACAATCGTGTTTCATCGCAGAATTGGCTCCGTTCCATTTTCCCCTTGGAATCCACATGGTTTCACATTCAAAAATAACATCCCACTAAATTAAAAACAAAAAAAAATTAAAAGCCATTATGCCACTTTCCGCTAGCTTCCTCAGAACATCTAGTTCTTTCTATGTCTATTTTATATAGACCAAGCCTTGCTCAAGAATGAGAGCGATCTCGTCTTCCACGGCATGAAGCAATTTGCTGGCACATAAAATTAAAGGAAAGAACACTTCAATTCAAAGTTCGAGACAAGTGTAAGAGTGAATCTGACAGCATGCTATACCACTCATGCAATTTTTTAAATCAAGTTGACAGACTCTTGCAAGTTTCTAAGAGTAAAGGGCAGACATTTTCTGGGCCTGATTAGGACCTTATTCAGCCCTGGAAATAAAGAACAATGATGAACTTTTTTCTTTAGCTGATATTGCTGTTGATTTCTGCCCTCGCAACATGACTGAACAGTTGAGCTCTAAGCACTCCTGTCGAATCATTATTTTCTGCCTTCTCTTTTTAAGCTAGGTCCCCAACGTTGCTAAATGTACCATTTTCACATGAAACAAAACAGAAAACTGCCCACCTTCCTGTTCGTTACCTCATACGGTGGGTCTGAATTGAAAACACCAACATGGAGAGAATTACGCGTTGCACAAAGAATAGCTTGGGTTTTCTCAATGCGCTCGGTGTCTTAAATGGGAAACAAACTAGGTTTTGGATCATATTGCTGCCGCACGAGGCATTCTCCCTCTGGTGGTCTGATCTGAGGGTACGTTCTGGAATAATTTCCTAGAGGGAAGCTGACAGCTCTTTCACACCCTTCCCCTCCTCCCTACACACAACCCGCAGTATTATTCTTACAGGATCATTATTCATCAAGACCAAATAAAGTAGTTTCCTTTAAAGCAAAGCGCCTTCATAGTGTAAAGACTTCAAAGGGCTCTTTGCCCATCTTTGTAGGGACTATCACCACCTTGGACATATGTGTTTTTGTCTCCCCAAAAGCCACTTTAAGCTATTTTTCAATTTTGAGAAAAGATGCATTCTTTCTTGCTAACAAAACCACCACCTTAGCACCTCACTCGCCAACAAATTAAGTGCTATCAGCTAAAAACGCTCCACCGTCTGCTCTGAGTTATACACCAGTCATGGTAGGTTTTAATTTGATTAGTGATTGGCCTAAAGCAGCTAAATAAAAATTATAATGCCCAAGAGCCACTTAGACTTGTTCAGACACTTTAAATACCAAATCCCTTCAGCAATATAACATTATCTTTATAGACAAAACTGAGTTTAAAAGTACAAATCTAATTGATCTCAAGTGCATTGGAATTACTATATTTAGGCATTGGATTATGTACTACAGAAAGCCTCATGCTATGTAAGCAACAAAACTAATTGTGGAAAGACAAAGGTATGTGTCTAACGTGCTTATGGACTTTTAAAAATTCATATTTTCATTGAAGCTGGCAAAGTTACAGCTGCTCACACCAGCAGTGAATTTGGCACGGTGCCCTATACATTGAGCAAACATAAGCCGGCTATTTCTGGTCTCCTTTCGAAGACCTGGACTTCAAGCCCTGCCTCAAAATTACTATTTAAGGCTCTCACTGTTGCAGGAAGAAAAAAAAAAAGTAAATTAAAAACTAGCAAGTTGATTTTCAACAGCTAAGCAAGACTTTCTTGTCTTCAGTCTCAACTAGGGACTCAGCTCATGCAAGCATTTATGGCAGATGCTCAGACACCACAGAAGGATGCCAGTACACTTTTAAAGAAGCTTTTCAAATGTAATATGCTATTTCAGAATAAACAAGTTACCTAGACAAGAGGTAAGAGCAATCCATCCCCACAGCCGCTTCTGAGATTAATATAAATCAGCATGTACTAAAAAAAAAAAAAAAAAGGACACAGAAAGGGAGAGATTCACTAGTCTGGTTAAACTTGTGTCTGGCTGGATTAAGGAAGTAATTTCAAAGTCTTCAGAAGGATGCATGGGTTCTGACTGCTTTGAACTCTGTTCTTCCATGCAACTCGGTTGTCTGACTGCAGACAGACATCCCTGGGAGGGAAAAGCAACAAAATCCACTTTTTCCCCTCAATACACTCCCATGTCTGTATCTCAGAACAAATCAACTGTTAAGAAACACTTGCAGGCAACACGATTCAAGATATCCCTCTAAAACTTAGTGGCTCAACCCGTGTTGCATTTTCTGCTGAGACAACAAGGACCAGAGGGATGTCTCTCCTCTTGCTCTGCCTTTATAAAAGAAGATATACTCACTAAAACAGGATGACTTTACCCTCAGGTGCTTCCAGAAAAATAATGTAATAAGAGGGAAAAACAATGGCCAACATTGCAGGAAACAAAATAGGTCTTAAAAATACAAAAAGGTAAGACTGATCTTCAGTTAATTCAGGCAAAACCCCAGAAGGAATCCACCTATTTAAGCACCTAAACCAAGGTTGTTTTCCCGCGTTAATACAAGGGCTGGGTCTTTGAAGTCTCATTTCAAGATGTTTCCTAACAGGCTAGAAAGAGCAGGAGTGAAAGCGATTTGGATCAGAAATTCCACAGGAGAGCAAAAATCTTTCTAGGTTGGAGGGTGTTTTTATTTTAATTTTTTTTTTTCTTTAATGAGAAATTAAAAACGCACACACTGGGAAACAAAGTTAAGTTAAATCTAGCCCAGCTTTGCACATTTTAACAATTCACTCTGCTGTCTGTAGAACACAGCAATATAAATATTGCTATCTCTGTTAAAATGAATTATTGACAATTTTAATACATGTTGCACAGTACATATTAATATAGAAAAATACATGTTATCAGCAGTGCAATGTTGACCATGTACTAATCCATTCCACCTGCTCAAATATTAGTGCAAATAATTATATATTTGTAATGCATCATTGCTGTCTAGTTTGAATCTTTGCCTCCAGAATAAATGTCTCTTCTCTGAAGTTGTTTGCTATTATGAGTAAAATGTTATATATTCATACTCAAATTGACTTTGGGTGGATAAGTAAAATGAGCAACCTTCAAAAATCCACTTGTCTAAGACTTAGCAAGTCATTTTAATGAATTGTTTACAGAAAAATCTTAGCAAAATGTTTCAAACACAAGCTCATATTAGCTGGCTTCTCTACAACACTCAAATGCCACGCGTCAAAACAGTGTAGAGTTCAAAATGACCATCTTCAACTGGCAGCATCAGCTGAGGTGTTTTAGCTCCTGCTGAAAGACCTGGTTATTTACCCTGATACTGTGCGTTTTATCTACCTCTGAACTGATTCCTGGGACATCTTCTCTCCGCAGTCTCACCTTTCTTTTCAAGCAAAGAGGTGGCCTTGATGAGGCTGAACACTTGGTAGAACAGCAGCTCCTGTCCCCGAGGGACTGATGATGAGAATGGGAAAAACAGACATACAACCAAGGCACCGCAAGGGCTTACGTACCAGGACATGCCCTTGGCTAGAAGGGAAGTTGGAATAGGGCTGAGAAGGACAAGGGCAGCCCCGAGAGCAGATAAGGTGGGGTTAAGGTGAATAAATTGCAAGGGAAGACTGTGGTGCAACCAGCCGCTTGACAAAAGAGGTGGTGAGTAGAAAAAGCCTCCCAAAAGGGCCCCCCTGGGCACACAAAGGGGAGGAATGAAAAGGAACGACATCCCTTAGTCTGTTCTCTCCTCTATCCCTGCAAAATCCAGGTCTGAGAACAAAACACAGCATGAGGAAGCTTTCAGCAACGGCCACTCCTGCCATAATGCCCATCTCCCCAAAAAACATCTGTTTCTTCACCTTCTGGCTCCAGTAGCCTTATGGACAATTCGGGGTTTCAGCGAAAAGAGAGAAGCTTTAACAATTCAAGAAGAAATATTTGAGAGCGTGAACTTTCAAATAGTATCGTATATTAAAAGATCAACTGACCAAGGTCTCCTAGAAGCCACGCTGCAAGGTTTCTCTCTCGCTGGCAGTGTGGTAACAGAGGGGGAGGGACAGTGCAATCCTGAGATCTGGAAAGGAAAACAGGGTGTATGGACATAAAGCTAATAGAATAGAAGTAGAAACCAAGGCTTGCACATACACTAAGGGCTGTATTGACACAGAGTAAGCAGCGCCCCATGCAAGAGAAAAGACGACAGGCAAACACAGCTGCTTCCCCACTCTAAGATAAGCAGAAGACATGGTATAGAAATCTCCTACCACTAAAAGAAATGAGGAAGGAGGAAAAAAAAGACAAGCAAAGCAGTGAACATGACTGAGCAGGAGATCTGTCTCCATCCCTTCCTTAAAACAGGTGTAGAAATATCAGGAAAGAAGTAACAAACATATCAGCCTTGATGTCCAGAGAGAAAATACTCCAATGTAGACAGCAAAACACAAATCTGTCTCTACTTGTAACTAGCATGGAGGCGGTGGTGGTGGGTTATGCCTTGAAGCCAATATCTAGCAGGACATGAGGACAGGAAAGGCGCTCCTACCTTTCAGTTGTCCTCTAGAAGAGTATCTTTTCGGTGCTGACAGCTGGCTTATCCTCCCTATTGGACCAGAGGTGCTACCTTTACCTAAAATTAGACAAGCAATTATTTAGATACCTGCTTCCTTCGTATAGGAAAAACCACCACCTCAGCCTGGTTTCCCTATCCATGACTGGTTCAACTCAAGTGTTGAACCAGCCAAGCTAAACCAAATTAAGATAGTCATTGTCACGAAAACTTAGTCCACCCTTCTATTTCAGAATTTGTCATGACATCTGAGTACCTTAGGTTTACTGTCATACACGGATTGAGAAACCTGGAACTACGGGCTCCTGAAGAATAGGCCAACATGGACCCAAACTGTGAAGGAACCCAAGAGGCCTCACCCTCTTCAGGGTGCTTTGTAAGATGCAGCATTTTTGCCACATATTTACAACGCTGCCTACAAGAATGGTGGCAAAACTCAATCACAAGATGCTAGCACCAGATACATGGTAGAGGACAGCTCCTTAGGCGACTGAAATTGAGTTACCTGTGGCAGTTAAACACTGAAACAACCACTGATTTAAAATGACTTTGTGAAAACTAAGAAGGGGGGGGTGGGGAACCAAAACAACCAAACAAACCCCAACTCAAGTTCTCTTATCAATGGTGAGATACTGACCTGCCAGCTGTCAACACCGTGCCCTTCTGCAGTCAAGGAGTCACTTACCATTACCCAGATCACAGTAGTCTTCAAAGACAAAAAAAAAGTAAGCCCAGCTCTGGCAAATTCTCCTTCCTTCCAACCAGGGTGTGTATCGCTGATGCCTTTCTGCTCCTTCTAGTGGAAAAGCTGAGGCTCGTGTTCCAGCATCACCATCTCTTTCAGAGCAAACGTACAACTGCGTATGGATCGCCTCTTCTGTTGAATCCAGTGGTGTTGAGATGAACAAACAGCTCCACAGCAAAGTCCCTCTCCTCCAGAGGCTCACTTCGTTTCAGGGTGGGACATAGCTGTGAAGAGATTTTAATTCCAGTCCTGCTTATTTTCCTAGGTGGATGCCTATACCAGGTTTCTAATTAACCACATTTTAACCTCCTCCTTCCAGGGCTATGCTACTTCATTTAAAACTGAGTGTTCTTCATATCCTTTCAGTTCATGTCTTCTTACCCTCTATTTCTAAATACCTAGAGCTTATTTTTCCAAGCACTTCCATTCCCCAAGTTTTTACCTTTTTATTGGTGTTGAGAAGCATTCTTACAGAACGCCGACTCCTTCCTGCCCTCTGTGCATACGCAAACAGAGTACAATACCCAATCACGTTAATAAATTATAGGACTTGTAAAAACACAGCTGATTTTTCCAGCCTACAACCATTTACTGCAAAGCCATTTTCCCCAACTGCAGACAACATAATTACACACACACATACACACCTCCTCTCAGGAGCTCATTTGGCTGCCAGCCTGTTAAATGCCCGTGTTCTAGGAGAGAACATTAGAAAGGCAGTACTTTAACTCATTACAAGAACATTAAAAAGGCATATTTGTATTCTGGATAGTACTTTATTGTATTCAGAAGCCACTGGAAATATTTTCCCAAATTACATGCTGTAAGAGCTCTAAACTTAAAAATGTGTGGAAATTATAGTTCCCCGCCCCATCCCAATCCAACTTGGATTGTAAAGTAAACTCACCAATAATGTAGTCTTCTCTGGAAATAGAAACTCTTTCAGTGTGTGCATGGGGAGGGTTTTCAAAGGTTGGGGAAAGGGAAAGCTCACACCAGTGATAAATTTGGTCAGTAAAATTACTTTTATTTTTCTTCTTTTTTAAATAGAAGGGCTTATACAACTGAGTATAAAGATTTTTGAAGAACATGGAAATGAAATGAAAAGTGTCTGGAAGGAATTCTTTTTATTGAGGAAGAGTTTACAGATCTAAGTTTAAGTATTCACCTACTTTTTGCTGCCTCCTGTTAACAGGCATAATGAAAATATTGCACTGAGCATATGCATGGAAAACACAGCTAATAAAGCAAGAAATATGGTAAATACATTTCATACAACCTTAAAATAATTCAATCATACAACAAATCCTGAAGCACTTCTGTGATCTGCAATCTTAAGATGATGTTTACTGTTCTGAAGTGTTTACAAATTGACACATTATTTTTTTTGTAGAAAGATTTTGTGTTGGTTAATAAAACCACAGCCTTAAAATTGTTGGCTTTCAGTTACGGAGGTAACAGAGAGGTATCATCTGAATTCACATCAGAGCTTTTGAAAATAAATGGCAGCAGTACAAGCGTGTGCCTCCTCCAGTGTCCCAAATTCTTTGTGGCTTTGCCATGGCGAAGGAATAGAGCTCCAGAGCTCAACAAAGAAGCCTGTCTCCCGCAATACTCAGAGACGGTCTGGCACCTTTCTCTTGTTTACCAATAGAAAATGAAGTAGAAGAGCCTCAACTAACCAAAAGAAGTTCCACACAAGTCTGTCAATATCGACTACACCTAGGAACTCAGGAACAAAAGAGGAAAATAATTTTATTTGACCGACCCATTAAGTAGATTTCTAGAAGTGCCACTCTGAAGAGGGGAGAGAAAGAAGTTTCCAGAACATAGGCTGAGCCCAGAGTAGAAATAAAGTGTTACAGATGATTTGTTCAAGGATGATGTAAGCCAGATTGAAGACACAAACCACAGCAGTTCCAAGCTGCTTTCCACGAGGGCTCACTCTGAACAAAGGTCTATTTACAACAGTTTTCAACTGCTTGTGGAAAAGCTACTCCAGATGTTTCAAACATCACTGTTGCTTCAGTTCACTATATGCACACTATGGGTCCATCTCAGAAACACCTCAAATAAACACTGGAGCACAACGGACGCAAAAGTAGCCCGTCTCCAATATCAACATTATGATCAGTGGAAGAGAAGCTTTTGCACACTTCAACATTTTATATTGCTCAGGCACTGAGAGGATCAATCATCTTCAGCACAGGAACTTTCAGCTCTAGGTTTTTGCTAGAGCTGCGGTCCATTCCTCCCACATACGAACAACTGGGCTACATTTTTTTCCTTTCACTTTGTTATAATCTGAATTTATTTACATACAAAACAATAGACAGGAGAAAGTTCTCTTATATTAACCCAGCAATGGGCGCCTTCACCTTGCGATAAGAATGTCTTAGACAAGGCAGCTGCGTTCACTTTAGGAGCCTACATAAAATTCAGTGTGCTGGTATCCGAGACAAGAATCTCGGATCATACAATGGCAAATACATTCTGGTGGGCCCTCGACTGTTAGGTGCAAAAAAACCCCAAACAACCAAGAAAAAACACCCCAAACTTGTCACCACTTTAGTTCTGTTTAGAATGCTACACAATGAATAAATTACATCCTTCTGGGATAGTGTTGCTTTTACTTCTACGTCTCAAAGAAATTCCGAGCTAATTAATTAGAGCAAGAAATTACATTGAGCAGGATAACGTTTTAAATGAAAGAAATGACTTAGAAACACCAATCAAAGATAATTTGATTATGATTAGCTGTGCTGAAGTCTAAGTCATTAAAATTGATGAAGAATGTTTTTACACTGGTCTATTCTATGTAATCCATTACCTACGCTATGCTCTGTAGTTCAAGTCTAACAAATGGTATCTGATAATTCAATATTGAAGACTAAAATACTTTCAATGCGCCACTTGCTTTCCTACACTGACGTGTTTCCAATGAAAAAAAAACCAAACAAAAAACAGTAGTACGTAGATCTGCAAAATCCTTTACTGAGAGAACTTCAGCTTACATGAAACATCATTCAGATTTTTACCTGCTTGCCTTCTACGCAGTCAGGTTTAAATATGGCTGCTGCTTTATTCTGAACAGTCATTATCCCACAGAAGTTACAACCATGGTTTGGTAAGAAATCATTCCCTGTGCTTTCTAGCAACTGAGGCCAGCCCAAAAGGTCTAACATTTCTTTCCGTGCTCTCAGCTGAAGTGACGAGCAAGACGAGCAGACCTATAATCGACACGCAGCTGAACAAAGGAGTGAAGGATGTTCTTGTCCAGATTAGCAAGTTGTTCTCCTGAGCAAACTTGCTTTAAATTATCCGGGGCTACAACCAGAAGATTGCAAAGTGCATGCAAGGTATCAAAGAGCTGTAAGACCAGCGCAATCTGTGGTTAAGAGAAAAACAGAGAAAGACAGATACTAAGAGTTAGAGTTGCTTGAACTCGAATGTCCACTCAGATTTTCAAAATACTTCCTCCCTACAGAGGATTTGCATTCATCTTTCTCTCCACATGCATGCATAAATATATATAGACGCATGCATATCTGTAACGAGATATATACACGTGCAAAGTTATACATAAACACGTAATAATGCAAACTCAATACTTCTTCAATAAACACACAGAGCCTGCAAGCAATGAAATGGCATCAGGAAACTGCTCTTTAGGACATTATAAAGAACTGCTAGTATAGTAACAGAATATACAACATCAGTATATGAAATGCTGGTGTTCAAACAGAAACAAACCATTTTTATGAAGAAAAACTGTTTGATGAAAATAGAGAGTCCTACTACTATTTTTGATGTGGCTGTACATCATCAGCCTGTACATGCTTACCTTGAAGTCTTTGGCACACTTCCTATACTCAGCCACGTCACAAATGGCCAACATGCCTCCCATGCAACTGTAAGAATATTGCTGTAGATGTTCATAGATAAGTCGATGGAAACGAACTCCAAGCTCCATCAAAACCGTGTCCACATTCTTGCCATCCATAGAATTTCTGATCTTTTCCACCTGCTTTCTAACGTAGCCACAGACTTTAACACAAGCCTAAATAATAAAAAGAAAAAAAAAAGAATTGGGTTATTTCTAGAATCGGTTCTGCAGCAGAGGATGCTCACACCACACCCATGATGCTTTGTCATGCTCCTGCCATTCTAAGGGGAAAAAGCGCCCAGCAACTAGAGAGTTCCTGATTAATTGATCTTCTGAAACTGATAGCTTAATGCTATTTATCAGCTAAAGACCTTGTTCCAAACCTGAGCCTCTTGGGAGGAGAAAGAATGTAACAGTTTGTCTAGCACCTACCGATTTGTGTCTGACACTAAATACAAAACTGCTAATGTTCGTTTTCAGCTTGAGAAAATAGTCCACAACAGAGTTTGGAAGTGCTTAGGGGAAAATGGAATAGCTAAGTTAATTAAATCAAATACACATAACATCTAATGTGTGTTTGGTAAGGAACACCTTGTGCCTGGTAACACTAATACTTACATTAGTATATTGAATCAAAACATTGTTTTCATCTTCTGGTTTGAAATCTGTCTTCTTTTGCTCTGCAGCCAAGATGTGCTTCATCTGCCCAATCATACAATTCAGTGTCCTTTAAAGTTACAAATACAGATTAGGTTTTGAAGGGAACATTTTAATTCCCTTGATTTTTATATTTATATAATATTACTTTTATATGGAATCATATATTATAAAAGTAAATATTACAAGATGCAAGCAGTGCTAGCACATGTTAAAGTAAATACTTCATTTAACAGACATTCACACACACTGAAATTGCAATGCAATTCTCTAGAGAAGATATGCTTGATTTTATGTAAACAGTTAGAAAAAGAAGAATCGGCCAAAAAAAAAACCCCAACAGCCCTAAAAACTCCTTCGAGCAAGTTCAGTGTCCTGAAGCACAGCTCACTGTGTGCTGGACAGCTGGTTTGAAAGGGGGCACATTAATTGTAAGGCAATCCATGCGAATCCAGCTCATCAGAGAAACTGGATAGTATTCCTCAATGCTGAGGGAATCAGAAAGCTGAAAGAAGCCTTCCAAAGAACGTAGCAGAATTCTATCACCCCACATATTACTCAGAAGTAAGCATCAGAAAACACTGGGAAAAGGAAGGAGGTGGCAAAAAAACCCACCAAAACCCAACAACAACAAAAAAAAAAAAAAAACACCAATAAAAAGGAAAAACTTCTTCCTTTGCCAGACCTTGGTATTTCTCAGAAACTATAGAGTTTTACAGTGTCGTTTATTTATCTTTTCAGAACATTATCTAAGGTCAAGGCCCTGATTTACTTTAAGTCCAAACCAAAAGTCACACAGCAAAGCAGCCAGAAGAGGCTCTTTGGCCTCTGGATACCACTCTCAGTGCCCACCTTTGCCAGGAGCTTCCCTCTGTCTCCCCTTCTCTTTACCCCTTCACCCCCCATACCTTCCCAAAGGAAACACAATCACGGCCATTATAGCCTTGAAAGATTCAAGTTGGCATAAAGAAGAGAAGAATATATGTATCCAAAGAGGGAATAAGCTTCTTTTCTCAGATTTGCATTTCAGGTGTACTTCATTTAACAATCCCCATACCAAAAGAAATTTAAAGAAATGATATCTTGCATTCTCCTCAATTTCCATTTTCAATAAACACTCCCACAAGGTTGTTCAGACAGAATATGCATTGAAAGAAAACCAGTTGTAATGACTTTGTTTGGCTAATAAATCGCTTTGACAGAGGTAGACTTTCCTACAATTGCCATTCAAGCAGCTATCGGACTTTTCCAGATTGGATGATATTGAAACCATCAAAGTTTAGGAATCTGCTTTTATTTCTTAAAGGAATGATCTAGTTTAAGCAAGACAATGAATTCTCAATAGCATCAGTAGCACCACAAAGCAGTGTGTTAGCAGGTACACAAACACATTTGACATGTAACATTCATCTCAAAACTAATCTCTCTTACACATCCCAAAGCACAAATGTTTTTGAAGTCTCCATCTACAAACTTTTGAACGTACCTTTTTCCAACAGAGACTTGTTTCTGCCAAGTCTTACTATCACTTTTAGGAGATTGATTGCTTTACACAAACAGTTACAAATTGTCCTAATGCTAATGACTGACATGTATGTGTCTAGATCTAAGCTTAGAGCCTCACCGGTTAAAGTATTCCAAACTTTCTGTTTAAACCTCTAAGATCACTTCCAGCAGGAGCAGCTAAAATCTCAATTGCCACTTACACATCCTCTATGTCCACCCTTCTTTTTGCACTGCAGACAACACAAGTGCAAATAATATATGAAATCTCTTCCTCATCTCTCTGCAGAAAGTACCCAGTAGGACACAAATGCAGTGCCTGTTTTTTCTATACAGTGAGTGTTCTCATCCCTCTCCAATATGGTGCTATCCTTATAAAAACCTCAACAACAATTTCCAGAGTAGCCCTTGTTACCCACAGGATGGGTAATTTCCATTCCTGCAGAGAGAGAACAGGCACAGAACACTTCGGTGACATGTTCTAGACTGGCTTATGCCACCTTGAAAAATGGGAACACTACATGCTCCCTGGACCAAAGTAGGGCACTGGACACCAGCTCTATTTCCTAATACTAAGCTTGTTAGTTTGTTATTTTCCTCTGCTATGAAACAGCTATGATTTTAATTTACAATTTTTATACCCATCTTCTCATTTTTATTTGGGGAAATGGAAAAAAAAAAGGATTAAATGAGCCAGTCAGAACCTTAAAGCAAGTCAATGTCATTATCAAAATTATTCCAGGTCCATAAACTTCTATGACTAGGTCTAATCCATGGCACTGCACAGATTCAAGCAAATCATCTAACCTATTTTTGTCAAACTCTGCTCCTAATGGAAATCCTGCAAGTCTTTAACCTATTTCAATCATCAATCCTCCTTCCCTTAAAGTAGCAAGAAGTAGTTTGAGACAGTAAGGTAAAACTGAATTATTGCACTTTTTCAATGAAAGTAAAATCCTTTAGCATCCTTCCAGAAGTATTTGTGGGTCAGAAATATGCCATGGAAAATATGACCCTCTTGACAAACAAAATCTAAGTTTCCTATGTACAATAATGCAGACTTATGGATTTTTAAAAAAATAAACCAACTTTGTGTTCAGAAATAAATAATCCTTGAAAGGAAAGCTAACATACATCACAAAGGAGTTTTACAAGAATTAATGATGAACAGAAAGTTTAAATTTCTACTTGCCTATCAATGCCCATATCCAGCTTCACTTCCATTTGTTCTATGATATCCTTTTTCTTCTGGAGGCATTCAGATAACTTAGGAGAAGAACTGCAACAGTAGAAAGGGTTGGGTGTGGGACAGGGTGTTAAAAAACAAATTTGTCTGCTGGGTCTGCTATGTACAACAGGACCGTGTTAAGATTTTTCTGTCCCATGAGAAAGGACTAGCTTAGATGGAGTTAGCTAGCTTCAGCTTCGTGGCAACAAGCTCACAGCCTGATGAGCCATCTGACCCCGAGCAGGATTTGGTGAGGGTTGACACACTGCCACATGCTTTAGGCAGCATTGTGTCACCCGAACAGTAGCCCCCTGGCAGGTGAGCAAGCGGACCTAAATTTTAATGCACACTAATTCGGTGCTCATCAGTGAGCTCTACCTTGAGTGTATCCCACCCTTGGATCCCACCAACATACAGCTTTCATGTATGGCTCCCCAGGCACGGGCAGCTGCTCCCTCTGCAGAGCCCGTGAGGTGCCCCCAGGAATCTCAGCCCCCCTGATATTGCCAGCTCAGCCCCAGGTGCAGCCACAAACCTCCTCTAGTGCTGCAATGGAGCAGGGAGGTCTCTGAGGAGAAAATTTTCTCTCCTTCCTATCAACAGTCTTGGAGCTCCCTCTCCAAGGTACTGACTTGTTTAACTTCCCTTCTTCCCCCTCTTGTTACAGCATCTTATCTTCCCACAACATCAAACCGAACCACTCTAAGAGAGATGAAGAATGAAAAAAAACCCGCTTTCTTCACCAAAAAATGACCATTCACAAAGGAAATGCTAATCAAAATAAGGTACCTGATCAATGGCATCAGATGATCATTGAATTGCTTGTCAAATAAATGGAAAATAGTATTGGCCTGGTGGACAACATCCAAGAAATAAAGGTTTGCGTTCTTTGAATCAGAAGAGGGAATGCCTAAAGCAAAGAAGGTTTCATTAGGATTGTAATGATACATGGTTCTTATAATTAGCATGATGATTTTTGAAATATGCAGAATTTTTCCATGAATGCTTAAATCACAGGCTTAAGAGTTTCAAAAATTTACCATGGTACCATATATAGAACACTTCTCATAGCTACATTGGGTAATAACCGTAAGCATAGAAATATCTTGCCTGCAAAACTTCTAAAAGCAAAACGGAACAGTCAATTTAAATAATTCTTCAGTACATACATATTATGCTTTCATGAAGGAAAAATTTCAACTGTCAAGATTTTAACTTAATACAAGTAGCTTTGTTAGCCACTATCACTTTTTAAAACACACCGGTATACAAACAAGCATAGAATTCCTTAAAGCTTATAAATTCTTATAAAACATAACACACTGAGCCATAATATAAAAACATTCTCTCGTTATGGCACAGAGAACAATTAAAAGAGGTAGAGAGTGGTGATGTCCCAATTTCTGTCATACAAGTGTTTTTGAAGACAGTAGCATGTTTCCATCTGTGCATCAACTCCCCAAATGGAAGTTGCACTATAGAAGACATCAAATGCTGACTCTCAAATACACAAACCAAATTTAATTTAACCAATACACCCTGAACAAGGCCAATCAATAAGGCACAGCAAGGACCTGCAAAGATCATCTGCACAAAAAGTCCAATGAGGTGAAATGCTCAGAAAAATATTAAACTCACCAGCAAGGCCTGTTTCTAATGCATAATCGATGTGTTCAGTACATAAGAAGTCTACAAGCATAGAAAAAATTCTGAAAGCATTCTTCGGTAAGTCAGATGGATCAGACAGCTTTAAAGAAAAAAAAAAAAATTATCCTAAAGGTCAGTTCTACATACATTTGAAAGTTTATCCAATATTCCATAGGGGATAAGCTGAGAATGTAACAAGTACTCCACAATAATTGGAATTTTATTCTGAACTAAAAGTATCCATACAGAGAACTATTCAGGAACAGCCTTTAGTATCAATAAATCCTTTGGATTAACAAGTAAACTGAAGGCAGCACGCCACAGGATGCAAGAAAAAGGGGAAGTATGAACAGTTGTTAATAATAATGGAAGACATTAATTATTAGTCCTTGAAACACAATTGTCCAGATGTACTCTCAGGAATTATCTAAACTGCATACTGCTGGGTGCTAGGAAAACATACAGAAAAGCTGACTCTAACTGTGCCTTGATTTCTTTCTCTTTTCCTAAGCTTCTGCCACTGGCCAGAGTCAGAGAGAGGACACTGGGTTTGATGAATCTTCAGTTTCACCCAGTGCTAGCTGTTTTTTAGCACCACCACACTACTGCAGAAAAAATAATAACACAGCCTGAACTTCAACTACATTTATCACAGTTCAGCTGGAGTCAACAGAGCATGAAAATTTTTATTAAGTGAAGTAATGCCCACATATACCCAGAGCATCTGTACCTTCATGAGCTGGAAGCAACATGGGATTTTGGACAGCAACCTGTCAGTAAATCCCTTTTCTAAAGAAAAATGGGACAAGGCTTTTGCACAAAACAAATACAGCTTTGGTTTTTAAGGAATTATGTGAAGAATTTACAAAGCCAGGAGTAAGAAAGATTACGACTGCAATTTAAGTTAATTTACGTAACAATACTCCTAGAGATTTCTGCTGTATCCCCCTCCCCGAAAAAAACCCCAACAAAACAAAACCCAAACCAAAATGTTGCAATAAACGATTCCATTCAGAATTACCGACTTATTTTGCCTAAAGCAGTCACAGTTGGGACACACAGCGTACCTGCATGCAGCCGTCGTGTGATATAAATATTACAATTAATTAGCCAGGGACATATTTAAACTTCTGTTTTGCATAGTGAGTTGCCCTGACCACAAACAAAACCCCAGCAGCACGTATAACGGAGAAGTCAGACACCTGTAATTCTAAAAATCTCTTTATACACCAAGATCCATTTAAGCACTGGTTTCTACCCCAATACATACAATTGTTTTCAG
The DNA here is from genome assembly GCA_033628505.1 of Tringa tobata. Classification (NCBI taxonomy): domain Eukaryota; kingdom Metazoa; phylum Chordata; class Aves; order Charadriiformes; family Scolopacidae; genus Tringa; species Tringa tobata. The sequence goes on along the minus strand of JAHREE010000173.1, from coordinate 6,348,782 downwards.
ACCAAGTATGAAAAATTCTGATCCCAATAGGAAACAAAAAAGTTGTGCACAATTGGATAAAGTTACTTTATATCATGAACTTAACAACCATTTCTAGCAACTATCACATTGAGAAAAATAATGATCTACTTGTCTGACTCGCAGTCAGTGACTTTCACCACCAGGAAGGTGGTCATCACAGTGTGTACAGGAAACACTGCTGTACCTGTATTTTGCTATACCTTTAGCCCCTTTAAGTATATAAAATACTAAAACTTCTAAACATCTAAACCATTAAATTTTTCTGCACTAAGCTAATTTAGAATGTTAGAGGTGTTCAAGTTTGTTAGAAGTCAGTGTAGTTAGCTAATAAAAACCCCCATCATTTAAGTTTGCAATTAACTTTTAAGGGTTTTCAATTACAAAGCACCAGACAAACAGCAACTGACAAATAGTAAAAACAGAAATTTAATCAGAAAGAAAACACTTTTTTTTTGTTAGACTAAAACATTTAAAGAACAGCAGAGGGTTACCACGGTAAACCATGTTAAAGATTATTCCTCTCAGTATTTTATTGGTGATATTCTCTAACACTAGAAGAAATGGCAGGTAACACAGGAAAACAACTGTTGAACTGTTCCCTGTATTTTTAAAGCAGGGAAAAAGAATACACTAAAGGCTTCTCAAGGCTTGGGTCTAATGTAGTAAGAACAGCAATGCAGGCAATAGGTTTAACCCTCCCCACTTCTTCCAAAAATAGACAGTATTAAAATCCAGAAAAGACAACTAGATCCACATTTCAAAAGCAAACCCTTCGCCTCCACCACGACCCCAATTCAGTGAAAAATACAAAAGAGAATTAGTTTGTTTAATAATGTCCTTCCTTTCCTCCTTTCACACTTCAACTAAAAATTGAACCTCAAGATTTAATTTCACGCCCAAAATTGTATCATTAACGGAGATCGCAGGAAGCGAACTTACCCTGTGACATCTTTCAAAAGCTTGTTTAGTTTCTTGCAAAAGGTTAACCACCACTTCTTGCGACAGAAAAGTTTCTCCATGTGTGTCAATACTTGGCCCCAGTGGTAAGTTTGTACGTTGCCTTATTCTCTCTTTGAGGTCTTGAATACTAGAACAAAGATACACCAAATGAAGATGTCACTGGATGGAAATTTTGATGCTCAAATACAACAATGATTTAGGATAGTTTAGTTGTTAACTTAAAAAACAGAACCCAAGACACAGTTTAGGATATGCAAGCATTAAGACAGTCTTGCAAGCTTAAAAAAAAATTGCCAGTAAACAGAAAACTACCATCTCTGATACCATGGTCAACTGTGTTCTACCATGGCAGGTTCACACCATGGGACCAGCTATTCCCCATTGTGCAATAATGGTAATTTCAATTGAATCTTATGGCACTTATGCTCTGTGGACAAAGCGTAGCCTCCATACATTCTGTCACACTGCACTTTCAAAACACTAATGAGAGCTTTCTATCTCATCCACGCCCACAAATCCTCTCATCCACTATCTCAGCAGTCCTGATTTAGTCAAGCATGCTCCAACACATTTCCATGCATAAAACAACCCATAAAGTCAGTCACGACAATCAATTTAATTTTCCCCACGAAAATTAAATTTTCATCTTTGTTTTTGAACTCATGTAAGTCCTTTGCTGCTCCTGTTCTCTCCAAACCACTTTTCATTCCTGATACACTGAACCACGTAGCTCTTTGAAAGGTGCAGTAGTCTTATCACCTCTGCTTCACGCAAGTTCTAATTCTTCCTTTCCCACTTGTCACTACTCCTTTATTAGAGTTTCTCTACCCTGAGGATAATGAAGTCTTGTTTTACCTTTCTCTAAGTCCATTGCATCTTCTGGGCTCACTAAGAGCTTTCTCACTGACATTGCTATGGTCTTTTCCCCTTCCTAGGTCTTGGGAGGGGACCACAAGACCTAGGCAGGTGAAAAAAAATGTATGCTTTTAGATACACACATATACATGCTTTGGGTACCTTAATTTTGCTTCAGTCCTTTTGTGGATCTGGATCCTAAGTTGAAACATAGGTTTAACTGGTATTTTTCATTTCCCATGAGCGTATAAATACCATGCATCACCTTTCACATGTACTGAGAGCAATACACTTTTTAGCAGAAGTTAACATAAAATGACAGCAAATTATAAAAAGCTATAGGTCATTTTAGAAGCCTGTTCTTTGCAGTTCATCACCCTATATCTGACACAGCAAACACCGTTTCTCCCCTTGCCGCCTCCCTTCCCTTCTAAAAGTACAAAACTTTACAGAAGAAACTTACCCTCCTGTGCCAATGGACCTCTTCTGGTGGTTTTTGGAATCATAATAACGTTGCAGAATCATAGCACTCCGACTTTTCAAATAACCAATTTCCACCTCAATGTAATTCTCCAAGTAGGAAATGAAAATGGATTTGATAAGCTTAGACAAGAAAGTCTGTTTATCAGTACCCAAGTTAAATTCCATCAATTTGCTTGACAGATTAGTAGTTCTTTATGCAAAAGAAACAAAGAAGGGGAGAGAAGGAAAAGGTTGAATTTGTATGAATTACAGCATTACATGTTTGTAAAGTACATACCACAACAGAATCCTGATTGCGATTAAGACTTCTAGCAGCTTTACATTTAACTAAAGAATTCTGCATAATTCACGTTTAATTACATGCAGTACAATTACATGAGTACAATCTCACTAGTGAGATGTGGAGGACAGGCTTTTGCACAGTTTTAAAATTACTCTCAAAGATCACTATATGAAATGCTTCCCATTAAAAATAATAACGGCAATTTTAACTTTTCTTTATGAAAGTAATCATCGTAATAGTTAATGGCCATAAAAAACTTTCCATTTTTAAGAGAAGTTTACATTTTTGGCTTCTCTTCCTACATCTTGCTAATAAATCAATCTATTACAAGAGAATATCTACAACAACCTCATCATCGATATATATAAATACCTTGTATATAGATCATAGAGATTCTTAAGATACTGTTCTGCATCTGATTTCCTGTGTTCTTCTAGCTGGTCTTTCACATAACTCTGTAAAATTTGGGTACATCTGTTAGAAGATGAAGTAGCAACCACAGGTCATACTCACTGCTTGCTAGATTTTAAGTAGTTTACAGCAAAGCATATACCTTTCTTAAGTTAATTCATACAGTTTTTGTTTTTAAATCTAATTTATGGATCCTGCATTATCTGCAGATAGTTAGATGCATCTTTTAGAAGAAAATTATTTAATAATACAATGCAGTAGTGTGTGAAGTAAAGACAAAAGACAGATTGCTTTGAAAATATGCTTGACCAACAAATACAAAATCCCCTCTTTTTAAGAATTGAAAGCACCAGAGGCCCAGGGGCATTTCTACAGTTGACAGTAAGCAAAGGAGATGCTGACATATTTGCTTATCATCATACATACACAAAGCAGATACAAGCTTAGAGCCTTCTTGTCATTGAATATTTGGACAAAAAAATATCATTTACCATAAAATACTAAGTCAAAACTGACACACAAATTTGGAGTTGAAATATAAGCTCAATCTCTACACTGTAAGGAAAATAACATCTACAGGGAAATTGCTTTTTGCAACAAATAGTCACGTTGTTACCTTTACACACTTGAGTGTATTCGCAGGATGGAAAACTTAATATTTTAAACTACTCCAGACTTCCATATAAACATTGCATTAGCTGTGAGACAGTATTCACAATGTAAGTTATTTTCGCTTATTCAATGCTAACCTCACACAGGAAATCCAATTCCAAGAATGAACAGATTAAAGATACTTATTAAACATGAAACTTCTTTTTCCTGACATATTCCTGGTAGGGGGCACCCAGAAGAAATCAAATATGCGTATTACTTTCTGTGAATTAGCTAATGAACACACTGATTCCCTTATAATTTTACATATTGAATTTGAGTACTTTCAGTTGTACTGTCTTCAGGGTAAAAGCAGCTTTATTTGACACAGGCTTGATTATCTGTCTGAATTGTTACAGAGCAATCAGCTGTGATTCTACATCCTCATACAAAATTATAAATATTGTAAATTCTCATTAACTGTTCTTATTAGGTACAATATTTTTGTATGACAAGTCTCCTCAACGAACTTCAGCATGTTAAAATTTGAATTACCTGAAGTTTAACTTCAAAGATATTTTGAATGAGTTTGGCTAGCACAGTCTCTGGATTGCTAAAGACTTCTCCAACTTGCTTATTCACTCGCTGGCAGAGAATGGCTGCATCTTCGAAGACGTCATTCCTCAGGAATGCACCCTAGGGGTTTAGAAGCACGTTTCAAAATATATTTACAACAACATATACGAATGAAAAATCAACACCCAAATTCACACATGTAAAATAAAATGCGTTACCTCTTGACACTGTTTTATGTACACATCGACGCAATGGGAATAGCCCTATAGAAGGAGCAAAACAACTCAATGTTAAAGCAGGTTCGCCATGCTTTTGGTATAGAATGAAATCAAGTAAATAAAAACCCCATGAAAAAATTATTGCAAAAAAGAAATAGTAAAATACATTCATCAAGAGTGTAGATTCCTTCAGACCCATTTTTATCACAAACCTAACGTAATGTCACTTATCACCACTCTACATGGACATACACCACAGGTTTCAACGCTTTCTCAAGCACGAAAGTCACTTCACATACATACAAGAAAAGATTATCTTAGAATAGCCCCAATTGACACTGCCTCCAATCCCCCATCTTCTGCCTCCTATTCCCCTGCATCTGATTTTGGATGGAACAGCTCAGTACTTTTTAAAGTTGTATGTGTTATCTTACATGGTAGTTGTGCCCACGCAAATATGATCACTTAAGACAGGCACTGATTGTATTGTGGGGTTTTTTTATTTATGCATTTAAATTAAACCCCTCAGTTTTTACCTTAAAATGAAGCAAAACTGCTGCTACTTCTCTCATTCTGGAGATTTCGCCTCTCCGCTGTGCACTGGTAAACTCTTGAATTAGCTGGCACTCTAAATCGTGGTACTTACCTGGAGAGGAAAGGGGATAACAAGAAAAATCCATCAGGCTGCAGAATACAAACACCGACAAAAACTCTAATACTGACAGTACTGCATACTTTTTAAATCATCTTTAACAATTCAAATATAGGAAGATAACTTACTTGCTATCTTTGATTTTACTTCAGAAAACCTGTTAACAACAAAAATACTGCGATTAAATCCAAATCCACGTCTCAAGAGAAATCACAGACATCCTAGGTCATGAGTAACAGACGTTCTACTTAAAAATGAAAACATGTAACACAAAGACGACAGAAAAGTTACACGCTTTATATCCATAAAAACCTACAAGCATCTAATTCAAATCTAGCATTAAGTTAGCACAGCAAAATTATCCCATTAAAAGTCTGTTAAGCAGTTTAGGATGTGTATGTGAAGATGATCCTGCAACATAAGTGTGCGAACACAAATTCGAGAATAGAAGAGAGAGAAATAAGCACACAATCCATCTCAAAAGCTACATGAATCACTAAGTAAAGAGCCAAGAAAGTAGACAAGGGAAGCATCAGAAAGTTATAGCTATATGAAGATTTTATATTTTTTAAAAAAAGATATTCGGATAGAATTTTACCTGTCAAAAGGCAGTTCCTGTGCAATCAAATGCAGTTTCTGAATAATATCAGCTGCCTCTTTAATCTGGTAAGAGTAAAACATGACAGAATTATTAAGGAAGGTCTGATTTGATTGTTGGCTATTCCTTTCCTCCTCTTCCACTGGTCCAATTTTCATACATGTAGTTTCTATTTCTAAAGCCAGCTGAGTTGAAACACCCATGGAAGAGACCACCTCCTTATAGTTCCTGTATATACTTTTATGATGCTTCAGGCTTGATTTTTTTTAACATAAAATTCTATAGGACAAAACATGACAAAAAGTCTTCTATTATATATTCACTCTGGGCATGTCTGTGTAAGTGCCTCAGCTGTCTGGACAAATAGCTCATGACTGTACAATGCCAACGTAGCTATTCAGCTTGGAAACCAAAGATTCCTCAGGGCTGATTAGATCAGAACGTGGCTAGAACAATCTCATGAAAATTTGCACCCTTTCTACCTGGGAATAAAATATATAGCTGTAACACAGAACTGGTTCAACTGCAACATTAGACTTTCCAAAGGATTAGGATAAAAGTCTTAACTGAATCACACCCAACCAGAAAAGATCTCTGTCGAATTCGGAAGTGAAATGGCCAGAAACTCTTTCAGACATGTCAGGAAAAGCACTGGGGAATTCTTTGCAATGGATGAAATTAGCTGTACAGCTGTGACCCAAAACACCATGACGAAGCTCGGTGTGAAAAGGGGAGGAAGGGAGAAAAGGGGATCAAAGCAGAGCACAACTGGAGTACCCCACGTTCTCCCAAGAAGATGTATTAGAAATTAAAAACTCTGAGGTCCAAAAGACCAAGATGAAAGCCAGTTAATCATGCACCCACAAAATATGAATAGTCACATGAATACAAAAGCTAACAAATAAAGTTAACGCAGCATGCAAATTTCTGTTGTCCTGAACAGCAAAACCTTTAACCATTTATTCTTCCACGATCAATCAGATGGGAAGTGCACCTAGTTAGTGCTCAGGGACTGTTTCACTACACTGACTAAAACTACAGGAAACCCCAGTTTGAAAATGTGAGGAACGCAGCTGGTTGCCAATGAAGTTCAGCGGATTTAAACACAGAGTATTGACTGGCCCAAACTGGACACAGGTCTGGGATGGTGTTACAGGTTTTATTACATGGTCTTGATGACTGGGAACGATGAAAGCTCCAGCTACTACAATCAAATAAAAACCTTCAGAAGTTGATACAACGGAGAACATGGAGAACATGCAGTTTATCTTGTTCTTCTTGTTTGGCATGTTTCAGGGAACTGGAGTGAGAGGAAAGGAAGTAACGAAATCCTATTCTCCCACCACTTTGAGCAGGTTGGGATTAAAACTTTTCAAGAATAGAACAAGACACACAGGTAAGAATACAGAGCACAGGCATCACGCCAGGTTGGTTGCCCAGCAAAAACAGGGGCTCTCATAAAGTATATCCATTCTGCTTATTAAGAGCTGCTTATGTTTTGAACTGTCAGCTTACAATAGCCTCTTAAGTCCAAAGCAGCTACGCTCCTCAAATAAATCCAATGAAACAGCAGTTACTTCTATTAGCTTACAGCAACCTTAATACCTAACAATCGTGATCAATACCCATGTCATTAGAATAGTCTATGTACTAGCAGCTATTCACCAATGTTGCCAAAAAAAGCCCAAACCAACAAAACACCCCAAAGCCACATTTTCTTTGTCTTCTCTTCACACAATGGCTGTTAACTAACTTAGATTTTATTGAATTCAGGGCCTTTTCTTATGTACAACAGAAGCCCCAACAAATCAATTCGCCATGGTTTCTACTTAAAACTGGACATACTTCATTTTTAATTGAATCAGGCTTCTGTAAACTATTAAATCAAAATAAGCATAGATTCTGTAAAATACAGCTTAAAGGCAATAATATATCTCAAAAAAAATCTAAAAAATCACGGACAAGAGAATTTTAATACAAAACATTTTGATGAACAAGTTAAAAGGCATAACAGAATAATGTTGAGTACAGAACATAAATGGAGGAAAGGATGTGAAGAATAATAGTTAAACACATTAAACACAGGACAATGCTATTGCGTGATAAAGTGAGCTGCCAGATCATTTCAATAGTTGAATCATTTTAACTGGAGTGATTTGCTCAGTTTAACATTCTTCAGTGCAGGAGAGGGACTGGTTAGCTGGCAGTCCAAGGGATGTTATAAGGATTCAGAAGATGAAGACACACAACACATAACATGGGACAAGACAGCAAGGAAAAACCTTCACAGAGACAGTAAATTAGAAATCACTCAGTAAGGCTAGAAGAAAGTAATGTGGGAAGTAACAACTTGAATGTAAGGAAAAAAGGGATTCCAGTAGATTTTAAAAACTGACACTACTAAGAAAAATATGAATTCCCTAGGAAATAACTGCATTATAATTCTTTTCTTGCATCTCCTTTCACAGCATTCCCTGCCATCAATGTCTCAAAGAAAAACCCACACTTATGAGGGATGGCATAGTACAAAAAAAAATTGTAATATCCTCCAAAACACTATCTAAAACCCACATCAGCTGAAGATAAGAAGACACTGACAAAGCATTAAGGTTTTACATTTAAGAATATTTGTTATTATCCCATACTTTAAAACTATTTTTAGTTCAAAGCTGCCATAAGATGTGATAGCACATGTCTAGGCAGGGTTCTTTCATAAACACTACTTCTACTTGCTATATAAACTAGGTGGCAAAAAGTTACAGAACAGTACTAAGAGTACTAACCCACCTTGACTGGAATCGGTCCCAGTAAGATAAATTGTATCCAGAAAATCTTGTTTGTGCTCCCACACACTTCCTCTGCAGACTGGTGCAAGACTTTTACTTTACTACATTTGTCTTCCTACAGATTTACTGGATGTCTTATTATTCTTCAGGGTGTTTAAAGATTGATTTGTTTACCAATTTCCAGCTTTATCCTATTTATCTACCATTGTTTTCAGACCCTCCAGCAGAAAGTATTACAAGACTTTAAGTTATAAGTAAAGTAAAAGTTGATTTTTATATACGACTCTTCAGCAGACAACATATAATTCTCTTGAATTTATGCTTTATTATTTACCATGTTGCCATTAAATATTTTTAAACTGCATGTTTAAAAAAAAACAAAAAAAGAAAAACTTATGCAGATCTGGAAAAGGCTGTCCATAGAAGAAAGAACTTTTGTTATGTTGAAACTTTTGTTTTCCTTGGAAGTCAGAGAAGTTTTTATGTGTTCCCTGTTTCATTAGGGCAAACTGTCAATTGGCAATTACCATATATCCACAGACCGTGAATCAAAAGTCACTATGCAACTGACTTCTTGGAAATACAACTATATGAAATGATTAGTTTTTCATTTCCATGCGAGATACCTTCAGCTCAGTAGAGAGGGGATGACTATTAACCTATTCTTGGGTCCTTTATGAGCTGCCTTTCAAGCACATATTTTTGCTGAATGTGCAAAGCAGGTTTTTGCTGTTCCCACATACTGTAATTTTTTCCTGACTACAATCATACCACTGCACAGAATTTAAGGAGAGCTGGAAGATTCTTCAGGACATACTTCAAAAAAAAAAAAAAAAGCCAAAAAACCCCCCCAACAAACAACAAACCAACAACTTTACTTATCTTTCAGACTGCACACAAAAATCTAATATGTGCCCTTTTGCTTAGAGCTGGACACCTTTCCTTCAGTTTATTTCTATTAGCCACACCATTCAAATTACATTTGCTTCATGAATGTACTCTTGAAGTGTAAGAAAAACAAAATGCTTTAACATTTCTTTGAAGTTTTCCTGCCCGGTTCCTCTAAATTCAGAGGGTGGAGACATAACCGCAGGACTATACAAAGCCCAAAGGCATGCTGTGACAAAAAGGTATCCGAGGCCAGTGGACTGACCCAACAGAGTAAAGTTTCACAAAGAAGTTGTATTCAGAAACGTTCTGCATTACAGGGTGGATCGGAGGCAAGGGGTTCAAAGGAAAAAGGCAGATATTGTATGCACTCTAAAGTTGCCCTCCCAGCATTTCTCAAATCTCTGATAATTTCATAAAATGAAAAATGCCAACATTGCCACATTAAGCATCACTGAATACAAATGCTTTATCAGCAATCTGCAGCCTAGTGTTGTTAATTTACATTTCAGAACAATGAAACTTTAACAAGTCAGTCACTCACTGGTTTGAAGTCTGACCATGGTAAGTCATGGTAGCAGCTTGTAATTAGGGCAGTACTGCTTATTGCTTTGAACTGCTTTCATCCCGCTGACAGCTCTTACCTTTTCAGAGTTTGTAAAAACATCAGACTTCAGCTCTCCATCCAGAAACTCATTAAAGTATTTCATCAGCTTCTGAGCCTCCACAGCCCGTTGCCGTGGCGTGTTTACCCCCTCCAGTTGGTCGCCAAGGTGACAGACCTTAGTTGCTACATAGCTGATGTGCTCATCTAGTTCTTGGAAATGTTGGAAGGCAACCTGGGAGAACACAGACACAAAACTCATGATTTCCATTTACTGTACTTTGGGAAACACTAAGTTTACTTCAGTAAGAAGTGTAGTGAACGCAGGCATCACTTTTCCAGGTGCTGTAGCTCAGAACCACTAATTAACTACACACAACTGCTTAAAGTTTAGTGCCTTCCTTTAAACTATTGCTAAGACTTGCTACTTTCAGAATAGCTAATACTCATTAATGGAACATGCAGATAAGCCCCCTTTGACAGGGGAAACTGTTTTCCATCAAACCCTCTTTATTTTTATCTCAAACAGTAGCAGGCTGTACCAAGAAATGTTAATAGACCATGTGATGCTTTTAAAACTTGCACAGCTTAGCACTGACTATATTCTTTAAATTTTACCTGGTTGCTTTTCTGCAGCTCTTGTACTTTCTTGGCAAATTCCTTTGCTTCCTTCTGGCATTGCTGTTCTAGTTTCTCCACCTTCCTCTGAATCCTTTCATCCATTACCTGTAATTCTTGGATATGATTTACAAATTCTTCCAATAATCTGATTTAAAATAAAATACAGTAAAGCAGACTTTAGTTTAAAAGATATTGCCTTCTGCAGAGAGCTTGAAAAACCTCGAAAAAAAAAAAAGAACTTGCCTATGAGGCTGATACAATCATGTCTAGCTTAAAAATGCTATTTTGTTTTAAACTATACCACCCTGGTTGCACAGAAACTCTACATCTACATAAAAGCTATGTGATCACCTAAATACCAATCACTCAAGAATGTGGCTCTGCCACAGTTACAAAAATCTCTATATCCTCATCTTCCCTAGTAAGTCTCATCAGGGAAAAGGGAGCTTAGGCTACTATATCCCTTCAATGTAAGGGCTATAACAGGAAAATATTTTCTACTGTACTGTAGATGTTACTGTAAACTTGTAAATCAGCATCCTATTAATAGGCAATGAATACAATCATGTAGTCTCATAATGTTGTTTTGGTAACAACCATGTTGCTTCCTGACTTGACTTCTTTTCTTCTGACATCTGAACCCATTTTTAAATTTCCTCTACTCTTTTTCATTCTATTCTCAACGTGTCTCTCTCTCTCTTATTCCTGTTTTTGTTCATTCCATCCCATTCCAGTCATCTTTTCAGCTTATATGTTTCTAAACATCCCAGTCACTGATGCTTAGGGAATAGATTATTTCCAGATCCTCCATAGCCATAAAAATCATGCTAATAACTGAAAACATATAAAAAATTTGAGAGCTCTGCTGTCCAGGTATAATGTCAAAGCAGAAGAGGAGAAGAAACAGAAATCCCTTCCAGGGGGCTATTTCTAGACTACTCAGGAATCTGCATTTTCACATATACCCCATTCAGAAGGTACACTGTGAATGTGAAGCCCTTCCAGCCTGCAGTGCTGCTGAAAGGCAGAAGGAGCTCACTGTCCCTCTCCCGGCTCCCCACGCACAGGTTAGACACTCTCAGCAACCAGAAGAAAAAAGCAGAAGGTATTATTCTACACTCACATGGCTCCTTCCCATAACAACTACAGCACTTCTCTTGGCCAACATCTAAAGGTTTCTCCGAGCAACACCTAAATGATACTAATGTGATTCTCTTTAGCTGCATGGAGGCTCACCAAATTGTCAGTTTTATCTTCTGCTGCTAAAATGACTGGCTTTTATCCTGCTGCTTGGAGCAATCGAACTGCCTTTTTGTTCACTGTATTGTCTAAAATCCTATTTCAAGTGGTATCTTGACAGTAAGTGACTTAAAGGCACAACTTATTAAAGAAAAGTGGATTGGGGCAGATGTTTATGACTTCTTTCCTCCACTTCCTGTTTGCCAAAAGCCCAAGAGTAAGCATATTGCATTAGATTCTATATAAAACCACAAGAACAGACTTAAGTTTACAGAAGTATTTTAAAAATAAAATTTAAATGATAGCGACTCAAAGCATACTTTCAAACAAGAAAAAAAAAAAAGCCTAAAGAAGCACAGATAGTTTCTATTCATTTTAACAACCCAATTCCATTGAGTCTTGGGTTTGTTTTTTTAAACAGGTATTGTGCAAACTCAGCATTTATTCAGCAATAGTATTCAATATAGTGCGAGAGACAAGAATAATCAAGTAGAAGAGGTAGCTGCTGGTCAGGTTCCTCAGAACAGAAACAAAGAATGCAACATTCTACCAAACAAAAGCATCATTGTCTAAAAACAGAAAAGAAAAAAACATACACTAAAAGGTCTGTTTCTTTTTTGATATTCATTTTGGCTCCCTGCCCAAAACTCTAAGATCCCACAAGACAAATATTTACTGTTGCAGGATTTTCCCACTTGTCCTGAAAAATACAGAAACGCATCACAGAAATTAACACAAGGAAACCAGCAGAAACATAGAAGACAGGTTAAACTGAGTTGGTATTGGTACAAATCATTAACTATTCTAAAATATATACTAGGCACAGCTGTGGAGGAAGAGCTACAGGAAGCAATGTTGTGCATTTCCAGGCTTCTGCATAAATCACCTGTAAAGCTCTGCATAGGATATAGGCCCCAGATTGAACCTCAAGGGCTCAGTATCTTGCTAGAACTCCAGCAAGATCCTTCCTCTTCTCACATGCCTTCAAAAAGCCAGATTGCTCCAGAAGGAATGTCTTTTGACCGTGCTAATGAAGTTCACTGTATTTGTTTTTGAATAACAGCAGCTTGTCTATGAAGTTAGTAATTCCTAAACTTTTTAAGAGTTCTAGCTCAGGTTACTACAAACAATCTCAATCTGGAATAAGATCAGGTGAATGAGAAGTCACTAAGGACCAGCTATCGCACTTTGAATTTATACCACCATAATCTAAATTAACATTCAGGTAGCTAAACTTTTTTTTGACCCTGCTAGCTCAACAGCATTCAGATAACCATAAAACAGGAAGAAGCTCAAGCTCACTTCCAAAGTTAGAATCACATGACAAATGAAAACATATAAGTTAATTACGTTTCTAAAAAGAGTATCAATACTGGTGAAATAGCACTATTTGAAAGAGTCACTCTTTTCAAAACAAAAGAAGATCCAGAGGTTTGAATTTCACAGAAAGGGTTATCAAGCATCAGAACAGGCTGCCCGGGGAAGTGGTGGAATGGCATCCCTGGAGGTATTTAAAAGACGGGTAGATGCGGTGCTGAGGGACATGGTTTAGTGATGGTTTTGTCAGGATTAAGTTAATTGTTGGACTGGATGATCTTAAGGGTCCTTTCCATATGAATTACAGAAGCTTAGATGTTGCTGTATAACACTCACTGCTGTATAAAACTGTGCATCTCAGTTACCAATGCACCCCTCAATGGTGCTGGTTTCTCAGGGTGAGGTTTCCCAGCAGATCCAAGCCAGCTCACCACACACAAGAGAAGGTCCTGCACTACCTCCTCCTTCCCAACTTCCCCTACCCAAGCCTGGCTTCTTTCCACACCCGCATCCCTTCTCACCACCAGCACACAGACACACAGCCTCTCCCCTTTGCGCCTGCTCCAAGGCTTCTCCAGTCCCCCAAAATTGCTAAGCCAACTAGGAAAAAAAGTGGATTTTATTTCTCATCAGGTTAGTTTTCCGATATTTTAGTGAGTTAGATTAGCTTATCATGAGATCACGTGCCTAGAGCTAGCTCAAGATGAGCCATCACGGCGTATAGCCAAAAGCAAGGCAGAGGGGCACAAGCCCATCTCCACTGAGCAGCAGCAAGCTGTTCCATTTGATTCAGACTATACAAATTCACACAAATTCAGTTTAAAACAATCTAAGTCAATGCTGCCACGTTCCTACCTTTCTTTCCAGCCTACCTGTTTGTGCCTTTTGTTTGCACCAGGACTGTAAACTACTAGGTCTCACAACGAGCCAGCTCAGGGAGCTCAACTAGCAAGAAACTCATTAAATTGACTTAACTATCATAGCAGTGAAGCCTCATATAATGCTTTAATCCAGCAACTCTAGTGCTTTGGAACATTCATGTCTGACAAGGACAAACAACATCAATTCTCCTTCATTCAAAAGGTCTAAATCAGAAAGTGACTTTCCCTACTCTTGTTACTGAATAATTGGTTCTGAATAATTGGCTCATGGTCACAAATTCTAGCAATTCTCCCAAATGAAAACCTCCTTGGACACACACCAACACTACATACAGGCTTTTTGTAATATGTGTAATAAAACAGTACAATGAGAGATACATTCACTTTGACTATTATGCAATTTTATTTTACCTTTTTGGATCAAAAGCTTCTCCACCTCTGGAACCTCCTCCAGGTGTTCTCCATGCCAGGCGTTCAATGTATTCATCTGCCACAAAAGGCTCCTAGCCACAGAATAAAAACTCCTTACAATGTGCAACAGCGGGTTGTTCCTTAAGCAGCTGCTTACACATCATTTTGAAAGCGTTTAGAAGCTTTACTACAATCAAGAGCAAGTACAGTGTTGACAATTACCCCGTCACCTCTTCTGTTTACATATTTAATATAGAGAACACCGCTCACAACATGGTGGGTTTGAACATCTAGGCTAGAGATTGTCAGCCTACTATCAAAGAATTTGCTGCAGGGCTGTGAAGAGTTGGCTCTAAATTACCTGGCCTTATTTCCAGCTGAGCTTATGGCTTGTCATCACAAAGTGTCTGAACCACGCTGCAGCTACACTGATTTGAGATATTACATCACGAGACCCAGCCATCAGCTGTGCAGCAAATCAGATAGAACCGGTCTGTCTAAAAAAATTACGTGGCAAAGTTAAGTTTTCTCTGCAGTTGTTCAACTCTCTGATATAGTTCACGACATGGCACCCTCAGCAGAACTGACCAAGGCCCTGCCCCGTGGCAAAAACAGCACGAGATCGTCCCTGGACACTCTGCAACATCAAACTGCAGCTGCAGAAACAAAGCAGATAAAAAGGAAAAACACAAAGCAAGAATAAAAACAGACAATGGACTTGACTCTCACAAGAAGGAAAAACAGGGCATGAGTGATGCTAAAAACACAAGGTCAGTCAAGTTTCTTCCACAATATTTACTGGATCTTCCATAAGAATGCTACACAACAGTGAAGAGTTAAGATTATTTCTCCCCCCAATAATGTTTTCTGAAGGCAAAGACTTCATTATAAAACCAAGAGCTCCTATTTTAGTTGGCCTAATATTTAAACTAGCTCAAACATTTCTTCACACGGTTAATAATAAATACTCCAAACACAGTCCAACACCTGTCCTTCAAAAAAACTAGTATTCATCACTTCAGCTTCATTGGTAACCTAGCAGCATTGCTTAGGTGGTAACACCAGCACATCTAAGGTCAGTGAGCGAAGTATTCTCATAACCACAAGAATTTCACGGAAAGCTCTTAAAGTACGTGCAGCAGTGGTTCTGAAACTGCGAAACACAACCCATCACAGAGCTGGGAGTGGCTGCAGTTAGTAAGTGGTACTCGCCACAGCTCACTTCTGATAATGAAACATGTAAACATGCCACCCCTGCTTTTAATAAAGCTTGGTTTAAAAAAAATAAAATAATAAAAAAAAAATAAACAGACATCCACAAGTATCAAACTGGTTCTTATATCAATAGGTCTAAAACCTTGTCAGAAGTAAAAGGGAGAGAGGAAACAGCTTTATAGTATTATTTTAATAACTAAAAACAAGGGTTGGAGAGCAAATATTGCCAGTTCGTTCCTCAAAAACACATTAAGCACTATCCAGTCGGGCCCAGCTATTAAAGGGAAATATAAAAGGTTTTTTAAAATACATTTTGCAACATGCTGAACTCTGCTAGACAGGACAGAAGTTTCTCCCTTTCAAGAGCTCACCCAGTAACTCCTCACTCAAAGACTGACTGAAGTAACTGTGTTTTGCTCAGCTTCCTTGGTTAAGCTTCAAAAATAACTGGATGATACCACACACAAACATATCACTCATCTCTTTAACCCGGTTCTTCCTGATGCACAGTCTTAAGTTTCCTTCACGTGAATCCTTTTCATCAAAAGATATAACGCAGTGTTTTCATACCAAGTGTAAATTCTCTCCTTATGTCATCCTTACATCTAAGTGTTTGGGAATATTTTTGCAATTTTAATTATAGGTGAAATGAGCCATTCAATACTGTAACATTCCCTTCAGGGGAGTCCTCCAGCTTCCTAATTACCTTATGGCTCTTCTCAGCACTTCTCCTTTATATGAAAATTACAACCACAATCTTTCCTCTGAAGATCCCGTAATTCAGCTGGAGTACCACTCTAGTTACAAGGATATCAATGCCAAGTATAGTGCTATGGAAGAACCCTATATAAAGGTGCACTGTTTACTGATGCTCTGTGTGTGTATAACATTTTCTGCATTTCTCCCTTCACAGGAAGATAATTACACACGCACACACATATTGACCTTGAGGTTTTTTTGGAAGAGTTTTTCTGCAAGCCTATGAAAGCCTCCTCTCCTGAGGAAATCTGATGTACATGCCTTAGACCCTCAAAAAATTAATTATGATGCCAATCTTACTCTATCCATTATGCCTAGTCATCCAAAGCTCCCACCAGTGCATGTGTACACAGAGTACCTGCAGCTCCCTCCCCTGTATCCCCAAAACTAGGCGGGCACATGGCAACAAAGGCTGTGGTTGACCCCCAATTAGGTGCCACCTGACCAGGCACGAGGCCAAACTGAACTGGCAGCAGCCCAGTCCCCTCCGCTGCCCTTCCCACAGCGCGGGCACTCACGTGTGTCCCCCTCTTCCACAATGCTCATCCCGTCTCCCAGCCTGCCTCTCTCCTTCCTCTCTCCTTCTGTAACATCTGCTCTTCTGCAAAAATTAAGAAACCTGCATTTCGTTTTAGCAATTTGACATGTTAATTAGTTTAGTCAGACCTAAATGACAGCAGGTGTAGCAATATTTTAAAGGGGCATAACCTGAAAAAAATATCCGTTTTTCAAGAGGACTTCACAGGAGACCTGTCCTTTGGTTTTTTATCATATAAATCCTGTTCTGCATTACTTCAGAAATCGTAGCCATAGGGGATATTCTTATGTACAGGACACTGACCAAGAGAAAAACAAAATGAGCTTTTTCTTCCAAATTTTCACAAAGACTCTGCTAAAAATAATCTATTTGATGTATAAAGAACAAACGAAGCTCAAAAGTGTCATTTTAAGACATGATTTCACAATTTCCACTGCCAACCCAAAACTTTTTAGTTTTGTTTGGTTATCATATCTTCCACATACATTTGCTCTTTTTAATGCTATCTTGATAATAGTTACCTATAGCTATTTGACAGCCTAAATTCCCATTATAAGTCTCCTATCCAGTTCTGCAGAAAGTGCTGAAAATCAGCTATTACAAATGTAATTTGCAAGTCCTTTGCCTGTTATCAGATGAGCCCCAACAGTCAATTTCTTCACAGCTTTGAACTTCCCTCTAGCTCTAGATGAATTAATGCGATCCTAGCTATTCAGCCAATACTAATGATTTAATAAGAGATACGCCTGAAGAGGATGATAACCTGGTTTGATCTGGTCTGTATAAGTGAAACTACACCGGACCTAGCCACATTAAAATCCAGTTTAGAAGTCATAATTGTTAAATTATGCTTTGAGTTATGTGACAGAGAACCGAGTCCATCCTGTGTCCAGTTTCAACCACAGACCCTTCTACACAATGTCACACATATATATTGAAAGTGACTTTCAAACACACTTACATGTGAACATGGCAGGCAAATACTACGGCCACTATGCAGCTAAGGGTTACTGCCACAATAAGCACACGTTTTCATGTTGTAACCTTCATGACAGTGACTTCAAACTAACATGGCAGGCAACATTAATTTAATGAATGTCTATAAAACCTCCCTTGCCTTTGGACTGAAAAAGAATCGAGAGGTGAAGAGAAAGAAGTACTGTTTCCTATATTGGAAAACATAATTTCAAGGCCTATCTTTCGCCAAAGGTCTCACCTACTTTGCAATTTCATCTTTACTGCTATTGCAAAATGCAAAAATTGCTGCCTGATCCAAAGCAGCCAAACCATACAGTTTTCTTTCTACATGCAAGTTATGTCACATTTAACTTCCCACAAAGAACAGAACCAACCGCGTTGTCATCACATTGAGAAATCACCAAGACTCCTAGGACAGTTAGAGAGGGTATAAAACCTGGTATATTAGTCTTGCTGTTTTTTTAAGGCAGGCAAGCCAAAAGATGTGAGTCATAACACTCATGTGTCATAACAGTGATTCGCAAATACAAGTGCACACAATGCATTTATATAAACCAGATAAAGGATCTCCAGAGAAACAGGAAGACCTTTCCTGAAGGTTGGGCAAAGCGTGTCCCACTGTTAAAGGCACCATGTGAACAACTTGGTGGGACCTGGAGAGCAATTACGGGATACCTGGCAATGATACTACATCCCCATGCACTAATAAGTGGGGGGGAACACCTTATGCTAATCACATCAGGAGAGCCTATGGTCCAGCCCAGGAGGGAAGAATTTGCCAGACTCTTGCCCTGCTTGTGCACAGCCGCGGCCAAGCTGTTCGGCTTCTTGTGCCCCAGATCCACAGCGGTTAAAGGGCGGGGAAAGTTATTTATTTCCTTATTTCAGAGGAGTGGAAGCTGTGCTGAGCTACCACGGTGCCGGGGTCAACCGAGTAAGTGCCTTCAGGAGAAGAAGGGTGGCGTTATCTCGGCGGTCAGGCCTGGCATGGCCTGTGACCCTGTGCACAGACCTGGGAGTCACCCCCAGGGGAAGGAGGCCCCGGCCTGAGGGGGCACCACAGGCCCTGGCCTGAGGGAAGCTGAGGGCCCGCATCCTCCCGAGGCATCACCCCGCTCCCTCCGCCCCCCGCACCGCCACCCC
>JAHREE010000173.1:6247623-6325246 GCA_033628505.1 Tringa tobata | reverse complement strand
AATGAAATACGTATGTTGATGCAACCTACACATTCAAAATATACAAAACCATGTGTCTCCATAACATGATTACATCTTAAATACTCAAAAGTAAAAAAATGAAATTACGAAGCAGTCATAACAGCTTTGAGTCACATACATTGGACTTGGAGTGTGGAATCCATTTTACTCCCCAAAAAAGAGTGTGCAGCTCTTGCTGGAAAAACTGGGCTTATGTACAGTGAAGTCTTTTTGTATTTATAATATTGTAAAGATTTGTAGTTAATCTTGTTAATCAGTTAAAGCAACTGGTGCAGATCCATTGTGTGAGCTCAGAACAGCAATGAAGAACTTGTGTACAAGTAACTTCCATTATACTGTCTTGTAAATATAGTGTTTAGCAGAGTAGCAAAGCTGTAGCAGTAGCCTACTATATCTAGGCAAAAAGCTGTTGCAGTTGAATTTGATTACGTGGGACATCAGTTTCCTTAAATGTCTGAAAATTGGTCTTCAGTGTGATCTCACCTCTTCAGAGTATTTTGCTGTTGAAGTTTCGCTGCGTTGGTGTGAGTCACACTTGGGTTCGTTAGTGTCGTTTGTGCAACAGGAAGGGTAGAGGGACAGATTCACATTTTATTAAAAAAAAGGGAGTGAATGTACTTGTTCCAAGTTTTCAGTAAAAATCTGCCTGCTGGAATGAATCCTAATTACTCAGGAAATACTTTTATTGACAGTGATTTAGATGGTGATCCCATCACTGTTTCTGTCAGGACACTGATAGAAACACTTCCACACACACAAGGTTACTTTTAGGACCGAGAGGCCTTTGGGAGTTATTTGAATACCTAAGAGAAACCCATCCTTGTTTATATCAATATTCCAAAGATTTTTACAATGCTTTTGCCTTCTCTGACAGCCAGAAAAGAGGTTGCGTGGTTCTGCTCCTAGGAACTCTGTCGGTATGGCATTTTGGGTGGGAAAAGATGAGTAGCACTAACAGGCTGTTATTTCCGTCTCGCAGACGTTACCCCACCGTTGAAATACGCGCCGAGACCTTCAACGGGTCAACACACGTGCCTGTGCCATCTGACAGCGCTTTCCTTAAAGCCTTGCTCTTTGAACTGAGGCTCGTAGACGACCATGTTTTTGTGGAGCACCGAGACACTTGTACACGAATCAACCATTCATCCGTTTATTCGGTTCGCACCGAAGGAGGGGATCTCTGGCCCGTGCTGGCTTTTCAGAAGAGCGGTCTGATATACGCCTGTCTTCCACTAGTTGAGGAGACCTTGGAGCCACGGCCACCCCTCCTGACCGTTAGCGGGCTCTCACAAGGATTGGCTCTTTTGTTAGGCATTGTGGACTACATCTCTCCAAGTCGGAAGAACGAAGCTGAGATGAGTGTGAAAATCGGCCAGCTTCGAAATTTGCTCATACAGGCCTGTCCGCTCGGCACCCCCTTGAACACAAACATACGCAGCTTGAACAGCTCGTTTGATGACATTCAGGAGATGCCTACAGATGAGAATCAACCCGCTTGGAGATCCAACACGTACAAAGGCAAACCTCAGGTTAACGTCTATATCACTGAAAAAGTCAAATGTATGCAGTACGACAAAAGAGACGTTGTGGACACGTGGCAAGTTTACGGAGCTGTAAATTGCAAGGTGAGAGCATTATATCTGCAAGTCTGGCCAAAATATTTTTCATGCAAGCACACTGGCAAAGTAAATATGTTGTTTTACTTTGGTATGTGGTTAGTGAATTTCTAATCCTGTAATATATCAAAGTGTAACAAACTATTGTGTATTAGACTGATGCAATAGCACTGGTTCTTATTTGGATCTTTACTGGTTTTTTCCCTGCGTGCTTCATGGATTTTTTCAGTAACTATTTATGGGGCTTAAGTTTCCTGCAGTAGCTACATTGCATGTATTTTTCCAAATTTTTCTTACTTTACATGAAATAGGGAGAAATCATTTCACACAAAGACTAAGAAATGGTAGTGCTGAGGGCAGGTTTATTTCCAACTATCTTATAAGCAACATGTTAAATAATGATTAGAAATAGAATTTCTGAATGAGTCTTCCACAAGTGTCTTTACGTGAGCATTTTTAATTAATTTTCCTACCAAGTGAAAGCTCAATCTTCTTTGCTAATTTATTCTGTTACAACAACGTTTTGAATCCACAAATGCTGTTTGTTTGGCTGACATAAGAACCATTGATACAGAATCTGGTGAAAGAAACGGGTTGTTTAACTATTTTGAATGTTTTTTGTGTGTGGCAATGGTTTTCATGGTTTAATACTAAAAATTGGGGAATATTGACTAAATAGATCAATAGTAATTATGGAATATATTAAAATTTGTGTTTTCTATAATTGATGTATTTATATAGTCTTTGTTCTGAATTATGCTTAGGAAGCACACTATATTATCACAGTAGACTGTATTTGTAACTGCCGGTGTTTTAAGAGGAGAAAGATCTTCTAATGAAGTGGATCATGGTAATTTAATTATTTGCAAGAGGTGGGATACTCATCTCTAAAGGAAGCCAACCTAAGTACTGCGCTTCAAAAGACTGGGTAATTTCTCACCAGCCATGCTGGCGGGGATTGTGTGGGTGAGCAGCTTCCTGCTCTAGGAGGGACAAGTTTCTAGGTCATCTTGGGGAGCGGATGGCCTTGCCTAAGAAGAAAGCCCTGGTGGGATCATGCACTGCTGAGCTGGCACGCAGAGGGACCAGACGATGGATGTGCTGCACGTGGTTGCTGTGAGAAAGCTGACATGGGACCACAGTGGCCATTAATAGCATGCCTGAATCCATTAAGCGGATGTTGTAAAAGTAACTGAATTAATTAGACTGTCACCAAATGTGTTTATATAACATTTGTAATGATGTAGCCCTTGGCTTGCTCATTTGCTGTTTTATTGCTAAGGAGTATGTGTCAATTCAGAGACATTTAGCTAAGACTGCATCTCTAGCCCTGTTGTGGGAAAGGCTACAGAAATGGGAAAGGGACTTTGTTTTGAAAATATTTGTCAGTACTAATGTTTGAAGCCAGCTGCAAGTTTTTAATGTGATTCTTTTTAATACTTGCATTTGATTTTTGAACACCTAACTCTGACTTGAGGGAGACATTTTAGAATAACTTCTGGACTTCATGGGTTTTTTTCCAAGTGTGACATAGAGGGATCTGCACCAAACGTAACCCTCAGTTTGAATCTCCCGATGAATGGTCCTCCGCTCCAAGACATCGTGGTCCATCACTGCGTGACTTCTGTTGACCCTGCCATGCTGCTGTCCAGTAGTGCCGAGCCTCTGGATGACTCTGTGTACAGTGGACCTTACAAATTTCCTTTTGTTCCTCCTTCAGATTCATTCAACCTGTGCTACTACACTTCCCAGGTAATGACATTCCTGACCTTTGTTATTTTCTTCGAACAGGCATAAAAATAGCTGTGCTTTTGAATGTGTCTGAGTGAATTTCAGCCCAATTCAGGCGGGTAAAATGCTTTTTTATATAATAAACTGTCTGGAAGACACTTCAGGACTTGAGTCATCCGAGTCATGTTCAGGAGGTGCCAGTACCTTTGACTGCTTTGTGTGGCTGCTCTTACTTTAAATGAACCCCTTAGATGCCTAAATTAGACAACATTATTCCAGACTGAGATGTCAAGTGCACGTGCCACAAATCTACGTAACCCAAGCAGCCTGAAGAGTTTGGCATATACTGCTCAAAACCAGTCAGCAATTAACATGTTTGTTATTTTTCAAGTACTTTAGCAACTAAAACGGTATATAACTGGCCTTCTGATGATGGTGTTTATTTATCTTGAGAATGAATATAGTTTTTTCCAGGTTCCTGTTCCACCAATTTTGGGATGTTATCAACTCATCGAAGAGGGATCACAGTTAAAAATAACAGTTAATTTAAAGCTTCATGAAAGCATAAAGAATTCCTTTGAGTACTGTGAAGCTCGTCTACCTTTTTTCAACAGGTAAGAATAAAGAAATCCTAAATAAATTTCTTCCATTTCTCTGTGATCTTCCTGAAATTAACCTGTCAGGAGTCAATGTAACAGATTATGCTCCATCAAAGTACTGCCAACAGACACGGACCTTGCAAATGTTGGGAAGTCCCCTTGGAATTCTTGTAATTTCTAGAACAGAGAATTGTACCAGAATACTTGGTGAAGCTCTGAATACTTCTGTTGTGCATCCTGTTCCACTGTGGTTTTTTTTTTTTTTTAATGTGAGACCCTGCCACAAGCCTCCAGGTGGATTAAGTCTCCAGATCACTTCCAACCCAGGGTTACCTGTTCCTTCAGACTGCTAATCCTAGCTACAGATCAGCTTATCAAAAATATAGTTATTTAAAATTAAAACGATAGCTTTCATTTAAGCCTCTCTGACAACTGCCATGTCTATGCTGTCACGTAATTATCATGAAAATTTAAAGATGAAATGATGCAAAGTTGCTGATGCTGATGATAGTGTTAGTAAAATGCTATCAGTGAACTGAAGATGGTAAAATATCAAGAGTTCTTTTATGATTACTAGGTTGAGACCACGGTGATTGCCTCCCGCCCTGTAATTTCTTTTCATAAATTAGCAGTGCGCTCAGCTAGGTGTGATTTTTTCTGTATGCACATAAATAATGCCTGTCGGCGTTTTGTTGCTTTCTTTAACAAAAATGGGTGTTAACAGATACTGAAGGATACTGATTCCCATGGCTTTATTTCTCCTCTGTCCTCCTGTAGGGGCCCAATCGCTCAGTTAGAGTACAAACTTAGTTATGGCCAACTGGATTTGTCACGAGAGAAGAGCCTACTGGTTTGGGTCATTGGTAAGCAGAACCCCCCTGTGCTTCTTCTTCCTCCAGTCAGCTTTGTATCGCGAAGGCACAGCTGTATAGCTTCTCACAGATGCTGTTTCTGGCTTTAGGACAGAAGTTCCCTAAATCTTTGGAAGTTTCCCTGACTGGAACCGTGTCTTTTGGCGCTGCAGGCAAAGAGCACCCAACGGATTACGTTTGCACGGGGACCACTGCTTATGTGAAAGTAAGTCGCAGGCTCTGTGAAAAGATTATCTCAAATTGGCTATGAAAATACGTCGCTTTCAAATCGGATGTAATTGTTAGCCTCTTTGTTCTCAGCGTGGAGTTGTCTGTTTTCTTCCTTACGGGATTTGACATCCTGTCATTTTGGAGTACGCTTGCGCACCAGGAGCATGTAACACCAACAGCAAACATGACAATATGCATCTGATCGTGTTTTCCCTCTCTTTCTATAGCTGTATTTTAGGATCCCAGACTTCACCCTTACAGGATGTTACGTAGACCAGCATTCTATTCAGATCTTTGCACCAGGAAAACCAAAAATTACCGCATGTGAGTTGCCAAAAAATGTCATTTATTTAACTGAAGCTGCGTATTGAAGTTATGAACTGGATATCAGTGACTAAAATTATGAGACTAAAGTTGGGCAAAGCTTTTTCCTGGTTTCCTTGGGACATCCTAGAAATTTTTTCTGCTTTATATATTTTTCCTGTGATGCTTGATGTGTCTTTGGAATAGAGACTGGCATCTCTGAGTGGCTTTCTCATTCAGATGAAAGCTCTTATTACTCGGTTACAAAGTCAGGCTCTTTCTCAGGCTCTCTCCCCTTGGCCCTGTGATGTTTTACATAATGGCAGAACTTTTACTGGGGGGGCAGAGAATGCCTCCCTGTAGTCTGGCCTCTTGTTTAGGACACTTTTGTCACAGATGTGATATGTGGATTGGAATTACCCAGGTACAGAACTCGGCTCCTGCGTGCAAGGTGTGAACGTTGCTGTCAGCGTCATCACACCAGCATCTCTTGGTGGATGTGGTACTGTGTTGAACCTGTGGAGCAGAAACCAAATCTGCTTATTCTTGAGTGAATAATGACTACTTCCAAGTTTGCACCAAAAATAGACTAATTGGGAACACAGTAGGCACTCATTAAATATGGGCAGTATTGTCTAACGGAGGCGTTTTTATTTGTTGCTGTTTATCTGTTGCACCTTCTGTCAGTCATGTTGGCAGAAGTCTGTGAGTGCCTTTTGAGAACTGTGATCTACACAGTTCACTTTGCGACAGGTCACAGTCAGTCCTAAATTTTAATACAAAAAAAGGCAACATTTTCATACTGTATGTTTTATCTCGAGTATGCAATTTATATTCATTGAACAAAATCCAAGCCATCCACTTGCTTTTGACTTAACCTCTGTTTGAATTTTAAGCTCATGACTGATACATTAGAAAAGGTAATTGAAGCTGAGACTTTAAATGTCTCATTATCAGAAACGATTTTCAAATAATAATAAGAGTCTTACAGTTTAAAGAGGCCATTATACCTTTTCTGTAAACTAGTAAGGATGGATTAGAGTCTCTTCACCTGGATGAAGGAATGTGTGATTGTAAGGCATCCTGTAATGCTTATTTTTCTTGCTTGTTTTGTTTTGGTTTTTTTTAGCTGGGGAACTGATTTCTTCTGATTACTACATCTGGAATTCCAAAGCGCCGGCGCCTATGGTGTACAGAACCTTATTAGACTAATTTGCTTGTTAATGATTTTTGTATTTAAACGAAACAGACAATCGATGAGAGTATGTGAATATAACGTGAAATACAGTGAAAATAAATATTTTCCAGCACTTGTACTTCGTATGTTTGCTTAAAAATTCATGTTGAGGAAAAACAAAAGAAGTCACTTCTCTTAAAAACATAAGTTGGTTCTAAATTATTTAGTCCTGGATAGCAGCTTAGAGAAGTCAATTTGAAATGTACTTGCTGTGGCCATTTTTACTTTCCCTTCTAACATGAGCTGGTACAAAATTAGTACCTAGTGATATAGATACAGACTGGTATGACTGGGCACGTCTTCCGGGAGGACTCCCAGTTACTTTACTGGTTTTGTAAAATGCAGAGCTGATGGGGTGTGAAAGCTTTCAGTATCTTATCAGTGGAATCTGATTAGACCCCAGGTTAACAGGACAGTTAAAAGGAGGAGTTCTGTTTGTTTCACGAGCTGCGTACAGAGTACATCCGAGTCAATAATTTACAAGAATTTTAGGAGAGGGAGCATGGTGTGAGTGGCGCTTCTGAAAGCAGAGATAATACAGGGGTCTGTATTGTCCCTCTCAGCAGAAGTGATGAGTTCCCTTCCACACATGAACTTCTGCCTGGGAACTGCCTTGCTCTGAGGACTAGCATTACTGAGGACAAAGAGCCTGGAACCTGCTTTTTCAAATCACAAGATGAGCCCTAAGCAGGCAAAACCAGCTAGGTTTTCTGGAAGTTCCAAAAACCATCACTGAGATGTTTTCCCTGGAAAAAAATAGACAGAAAAGAAAAGGACTCAGTTTACCAAGGCAGACCTCTAATTTTGAGGAGAAAATTGTTATCTGCAGGAACAGGGGAAATGAACTTTTAAGAGAGTTATCGGGAAATGAGCAAATTCTGAAAGGCTGGTGAAAAACTGAGAGAACCTGGAGAGCAGCACAAAAGAAGAGAAGAATGCCACCTAATAACCGAGCGTGCCGGCTGCTCCTGCCCTACCTCTTGTTTAACTGTACGCTGTGTGAGAAATAAGATTAGTGATTATTTAAGGAGAAAAATTTTAAGCTATAATTTAAAATATCCTTAGATTGAGATAGTAATCTAATTGGTTGGTTAAATGTTCTAAAGGGTGGATTAATTCATGTGAAACAAGCCGTTCAGCTGAAGCTGCCATGCAAACTCAGAAAACAGAGCTGGGCTATGACTCCTTTCAGAGAGGGGATGTGTCCCTTTTGATTAGCAGGAAAAAGGTGAATTAAACCCAAATGAGGTTGTTTTGTTTTCCTCTTATCCATGTGTCTGTCTCTCTCTCAAAGTCAGGAGAGCTGCATTTCTCAGGAATGGGAGGGAGCTGCTGCTTTAGATGACTTATGTACACCTCTCAATGCCAGTTTGGATGGAGGGAGGGGGTGGATGATGTGTCTCTTCTCGTCCTGAGCAGTTTTCTACAACTTGGTGCAAGCCATCACCTCTTTTGATTTATTATAAGGGTTTGCTCCATAAACCTCTGGATTATGACTGCTCTGCCCCTGCTCAGGTACAGCTCTGTAGTAACACTGGTGGAGAAAGAGTCAGATGAAGCCTTTCTCCTGACCTGGTGGCTACACTTGCCTTTTGGGAAGGGGAAGGGGCCGTTTTCTTGGGTTCTTCATAAATATTAGTAAAGTGAACTTAGTAGCAAACTTAGTAAGCTTATAAACTAGATGGCTGGCAGCTCCGGTCTCTTCCAGCATGACATGCAGAACACAAGGCATGGAGAGAAACTTGTGGTGTATGTAGAGCTTTTAGGTGCCTCCAGAGCTGGGCAGCAAATGGGGACATGGGAGATGACACTAGAAACCAGAGTTCAAGGAGTCAGAAATGACTAAACCCTTTTGTGCATCTCCATGTGTTCCCTGATAGTTCCCCAGACAATTTTCCTGTTTCTCTACATGCTCTGACCATTTTTTTCTGTTTTAAGAGGGAGAAAAAAACACTTTTAAATCTGAATCAGGAAGATATGATTGAGACATCATGTGAGATTGAGGACTCCATGGCAGAGGTAGTATCTAACAGTATCTGGTGGGCTCCGAAGATGGTTAAGCCCTGTGTCAGTGGTATTCCTTTAGCTCTTTAAAAAAAAATCAAGTGTTTAATACAACAGTTTCTTTAAAAATACTTGGTGTTAAAGGGGAAAAAATGAAAATTCTCTTTTGCTACACAGTGCTATTTCTTCTACAGGAATCCTTGCAGCTTGAAGGGCTTATATTTGTAATTTTGTCACAAATATCGACTACGTGAGATCTGTGCAGATAGCTTTGCATTAAGACTTTCAAAAGAGGTGGCCAAAGAGTTCTCCAGACTTAATATTGCATTTCAGAGGGCTAGAAGAAAACTACCATGCAAACCCTTGACAGAAGGACTTAAATACTGTCTTGTCAACCTGACATTTTTTGCCAAGCAAAATAATTGGTATAAATAAGTTAATACAGAAATCGCTTCATTAATAAAACAAACTTTCTTCATTTCATTGAAATTTTGGGGTAGCGTAACTAGTGCCAATTAACATGATTTTAAAGCAAATATATACTGTCAAGCTTTTCAAATGACACTGCACATTTAGCTGGCAAAAAAATTGATGTAATGGACCTCTAAGAAATGAAAATAATCCAAAGTCCATGTATAGCCCGTTAAACGGTGAAAACTGGCTGACATTTCCAAATGGAGCAGCGATGGGGAGCTGTCATCAAACATGTTTTGGATCCCAGCTGTGGTGTTTAACACTCTGAGGAAGGTGTGGAAGGAAGTGGGGAATTTGCACTGATGAAGTTCCCGGAGGGTGCCATGGCTGAGCAGCAGTAATTACTGAAGGTGCTGAAGCCCTCGTTCTCAAGCCTTGAGGGTCTGAATACCTCAGGAGGAAAAAAACCTCAAAAACCTAAAAAAAAATAAAAGTAGATGTTCCAGCCCAAGTAGGGGCAAAGGTGTGGATCTGAGATCATTGGGCCTGTTCCTCTCACCACCCACCACGGTTCGATGTTGTCAAATCTGTTACTTAACCACTACTCAGTAATTTGGTGCTTTTCTAGTTTTCTGGAAGCCCTTTCCCCCCCACCAGCATCCCAGGGTATTTGGTGACTGCTCCAAGATGGAATATCCCAGTTCCTCAAGTACTTTGGGGTAAATCCTGTTACTTCAGCTAATTTATAAGCAGCTACTTTTTCTACATAATTTAGCCCTTCCCTTGTCTGCATTTTTATCCCACTTTCACCAATGTTCACTTCTTCGGCCATTTGTTAACAAGTAAACACCAAAACAGCAAGGCATTAAACATTTAATGGCAGTTGTCCTCTCTTTATTCATGCTATCCTAGAAATTTGCCACACTTTGTCCTATTTGTACAAGCCCTCCTGGGTTTTAAGCCATAACAGAGGTTGTGAATAAGCTCATGTTTGTCCTTCACTGCTTTTGCAGTCTCCTTCACTCCTACCTTGTTCTCTCATCCTCTAGAGGACAAAAGAGTCTCCCTCCTGGAGAGGGAGAAGAGACTCCCCTGGGCAGCCTTGTCTCTTTGACTTATCACCCACAGGTTCCCACTTTCCAACTTTCTGAACATACTGAAATTTGGTCCTATTCCCCTTCTTTCCCATGCCTGGAGTTCTCCAAGCTTTATTTTATTGTCACCGTCTCCCACATCACCTTCTGCTGTCCCGTTGTCCATTGGCTCCTCAGACAGGGATCTGAACCTGGACCACGCTGTATCTGCAGCAAGAATTTACCGAATATTCAGTATGGACGAAATACAAGGTATTGCCAACAGCACCTTTTAGGGTGGAGAAATCAAGCCCACCTGAAGCCATGTCCATCCTGAGAGCACCATGGCAGGAAGCCCTCCAGCCCTCAATCCCGAAGGAGCCGTTAGATGAGAATTTTGTGGATCCCAGTTTGGGAAGTGCAAACTTCCTTGGAAGAGCTGCTAAAGCACCTTATGGCTGTCAGGGGGAAGCCCACAGGGGCACCTTGGGGTTGTTCCTAAACTCCCTTCCCTTACTGCCACCCCAGGTTATTCAGGTGCAGGGAACAGAGATTAGAGTTTTAACTCTCAGTCTGACTCCTGTTGATATCAATGCTAAAAATTCCTTAGGCACAAGTAGGACCCTGTACAGGCCCAGTGTAGACCACTTGGATAGGTGCATCTCCTCAGCTATCTAAAATTTTCCTTCATTATTTCCACAAATCTCAGTTTGCCCTTTGATGCACCAACCTGCCAGTTTTTGCAGGAATAAGATGATGATTCATGCAGGGGAACAGGATCTGAAAGAAAACAGGCTCTGTTCTCCTAAAAATGTGATCCTAAAAATTATCTCTCTTGTGAGCTGACTGGCAATAAAGCCACAGGTTCTCTCCACCCACACCCAGATTCAGAGGACCAGAGCTTCACTTCCTGCACCCCTTCCAGGAGACAGGACAACTGACAGTGTGTTCCCAAGAGGCTTTCAGAAGAAACTAGCATCCTTGGAACTTGAGTGCTGGTCCGTAAGGCCAGGTTGGATGGGGCTTTGAGTAACCTGGGCTGGTGCCAAGTTGTCCCTGCCCATGGCACTAGATGATCTTTAAGGTCCCTTCCAACCCAAACCATTCTGATTCTGTGATTCTATGATAAGGAACTGCTGCATGTGTGGGATGTTTGGAAGGACAACAGTCCCACCAGGCCAGCCCAAGTCTATGGGGCCAGAGAGGAGCTGGAAAACAGAGGAGCTGTGCTTCTCCCAGGGGGAGGGATGGCCCACTGTGCCCCGAACTGAACCTCACTGCCCGCACAGGAGCTGTGGGGCTCTCCCAAAAGGCTTCCCATCCAAGATGTGCCCAATTCACACAGGTGCCTCATCCTCAACAAATCAAGCCAAATGCTGATGAGGAGTTCTCAACCCTCATGTGTTTTTGGGTTTTTTTTCAGGGACTCACAACCCACAATGCAACTAAAAATCAGATATTTTAAGGCAAAGGGCCTGTCCCCTTTCCCCCTTCTTGCTGTCACAGAGCATCCTAGAAACCTAGCTGAGCTCTAGATAATTTTTTGAAAGCCTGATGCCATTTGTAGCGACACGTAAGAGCAAAGAACTAAACCCAACCCATTTTCTTCCCAATGAGATCAGCTGGTTGCTTTTGATTTTCTCTAGAAACCTATCTCTTCGGGATCTTTTTTTTTTCTTCTTTTTTCTTTTTTTTTTTTTTGAAGTCAAAGTCTGTTTCCCGTTTGGTAGGTGACCTGTTTAATGTTTTCCCTGTGTCTGGGAACTCCTTAGTGTAATTAGCGACCTTTGAACTCCACAACTAATCCTGAGCTATTTTGTATTCCTTACTCATCTTTAAGGCTGGACCTTTCTTTTCTTTTGAGTCCGCTGCCACAATTAAAGAAGAAACAGCTGCATTTCAAAGGGATTCCAATTCCAGAAGCTTAATCGTGATTGACATGTTCTTATTCTAAGCTATAAGAAACTCTAAGAGTCCTTTCTTGGGTTAAAACTTCAATCATTTTCTAAAAAATTATCTCAATATGGATTTTATTCATTTTCTTTGATAACCATTCTTTGCGATTTTTTTTAACTTGAAAGATGCTTTGAGTTTGCGATGAATATGAACTGCGCCCACCGAAAGAATGAACGGTGTCAGGCGCAGGCTAGATGCAGAAGTGGCTAAATTCCATTTATTGTCAAAATCTGATTATGAAACCTAACGGCCGCCATGTAGCTTGACATCCTTCCATACGCCCGAAAGGTAGGAGAGGTGGAAGCGCTTGCAAATGAACCCCAGGAAGGCCAGGGAGGGAGGCGGCATAAAGCATTCTCCAGAAATCTACATTTTTTTTAACTGTTTTCCCCAATTTTTATAGCGCGGATTAAAAAGCCATTGCCTTCACAACCCTGGAAGAGCCCTTCCTTCTTCTCTCTTTGAGAAATGAATTCTCCGTGAAAAGTCACAGCAAAGAGAGACTGCCATAAAAGAGGGATAATTCGTGTGGTTTAAAACCATCTCCTCAACCCTACAACAAACCCCGAACGAGGCTGCGGTGCTCCAACCTCTTCCGAGGGCTGATCCTAGAAAACGATGGCAGCCTGTTGGGTCCCCCTTATTTAATTATCTCCGTCTCGCTTACAGGCGAATTCAGCGTGACCTCCCAAAGACGGGCTTAAAAAGAGAAAGGAAAAAAAAGGGGAAAAAAAAAAAAAGAAAAAAGCCTGAAAATCTTGTTTGTGTGCGTGTGTTTGCACAGATCCCCCCGCGCGGCGGGCACACCGATCCCTGGGCATCGCTCGTAGCCGCTGCTATAAACCTGTCCGAAAGGAGCCCAAAGAGCCCCGGGTAAGGCAGCCAGAGAGACCCGGTGTTTCTAAGACAAAGGTCAAATAAAAAAAGGATGTTAATAAACAGCCCTCCGGTTTAAAGGGACTTTTTTTTAAGGATTACATCTTAAATTCCAACAAATCAGATTTAGGAGTTACTGAAAGTGAAATTGATCCATCCCTCAGCCAAACTTTGCAATACTTTCCTGTTCTGACATCATTTAGATAGTTAGCTGTATTATCAGATTAAAAACCATTGTACAGGGCCGCTGAAAGGAAAAGGAGCCAAAAAGCTAAACACTGCCTGAATTCTGAACCTTTTAACCTGGCTGAAGTACGTTGGTCCCTGTTATGCAAATACCTTCAATCCTCTGCTAAGTTCAGTGGAAATAATTTTCTTGAATGACAGGTTTATTCAGCAAGGATTCAGTTGGCGATTAATCCCCCTTTGATCTAAGGTATTTCACTTAACTACCAGTTACCTCGTCCTGACAAAGTGCAACCGAGATTAGGGAGATCACTAGAACACGACCAGGGTGTGCGTTTATTCTCCCCAACCGTTCAAAGGGAAGGGCCAAGAATGCAATCTATTTTCAGTATTTGAAGATGGAAAGTCCTGTCTCCTAAGTTAGAAAGTCAATTGAATACCAAATGGGGTTTGGTCCTGACGGAACGGGACAAACGGCGGAGGCGGCGTCTTCAAAACCCCGATATTCCCACTAACTGTGATTTTTGCTGTTTCCTACCCCAGACCTTGCCTCGCAGCCAGTTTTTCCCTCGCTCTCACAAAGCTGCCGCTTTATTTCAGACGGGCGCGTGGCACGTGGAAAAGATCTCGGCTCTTGAAAAAGCAGATGAAGCACAACACTTTCCGCTTTTAATCTCTTCAAAATATTATTCCTCGCCATTCACCTTGCACTTTTTGCTAAAAACCCCTTTTCTACCTCTCCAGCGTGGCGCAATATTTTGTGCCAAAACCTGTTTATCGAGGGAGACGCACCACCACAAATTAGAGAAGCCGTTCGCTAAAATAAAAAAAAAAAATCTCAGACAACTGAAGGAACATATATATATATTTTTTTTTTCTCTCTCTTTGCTTACTCATTGGCCAGTATGTCGTCTTTTTGCTGAATTACGACATCATTTTGTAGAAGCGTAAACTGCAGAAACGCTGCGGCGACCCAGACGGCACCGGGGGAGCGCGGTCCTGATCCGGGGCTTAGCTGGGTCAGCCCCTTGAGAAGCTGATTACGGGATTGGGCGTAAAGCTGTATTTTCTTACTGCAAGTGGAAAGGCGCAACAATATCATTTGGGGGGATTTTTTTTGTCGTCGTCGTTGTTAAAGTGGCTATCGGTATTTTTTCTCTAAACTCTCTGATTTTAAGGGGGGGGTGTTTGTAGGTATATATGCCTGAGAGAGGGCAAAAAAAAATTGTTTTTTTCCACTTTTAGAACTTTACCCACCCTGAGATATTAGGCAGCTGCTTAAACAAATTCCTCATCCATAGGATGTGTTAAAATCAACCTCCTAAAGCTAAACCGTGTACATATGTCTATGCAGAATCGGGGCTGTATTTGGGCATTTCTATGTTCCACAGGCAACCTTTAAACCATCCTTCAGATACGTTGTTGGCTTTTTTATTCCCTTATGTAAAATACTTTGATTTTTTTTTTTTTTTAAAAAAAAAGCTGCTCCGCAGGGTGGGTGCTTGCATATGAAGGGGCTATAGCCTGTGTTGGGGTCCCCACACCCCTCTTGCATCCCTGTTTACTCCCATTTCCAATGAAAATCTCTGAAGCGTTTCCTTGTGGGACTCTGCAAAATCCCCCCAAAGGCTCATCGAAGGCCCCCATCACACTTGATCAGGTCAATAATACACAAACCAAGAAGGATTTGCACTCGAGACAGTAACAGCTTCTTAAGAGCCATTACAGCCTAGTGGGTTTAAGAAAGAAATCCCTTTCAAGAAATGCCAAAATCTGGAGTAACATGATAGTCCGTAAGGCTTTAGGGTCTTTTGGGTAAATATAAGGTTACGTGTACTTATGATTCAGTGAAAATAAAAAGGGAGGATTTTAAAATATTTGCTATATTTGCTATATTGACTGTATGAACTGCCCAACAAGGCAGTGAGGGAGAGAAATTAAGCTTTGAAAATAAGCCCAGGCTGTTGTCTGCCTAACGTTATAGCTTAACGAGTACGACACAGCGACCGCAAGCCATCGAAGCCAAGCCCCACGAGCCTCACGCTGGTCCCTCTACTGCCTCGTTGGTGATAGATAATTGATGACTCGATTTAGCTAATGACTACATTAAATTATTCGGGAAGATTGGGTTGTATTTTTATGAGGTACAGAAAAAAAATAATCACAGAAAATCGCCATACAAAACGATACAGAAAATGCCTTTGCACCTTAAGTAAATTGTGGAGGGGGTATTCTTTTTTTTGCATTGGTTGTGTGAGTCTGTGTTCATGTATATATAATGTATACGTATATATATAATAAATAAGATGAGAAATATCTTAAGACAAAATACTTGAACGGCCTTTATCAGTTTTGTTGGCTGTTTTTCCCAAACTGAGTGACAATAAACTTTTACCAAATACATAGTATAGGATCATATCTTATTCTGATTACGTGAAAAGCTACTTCCTAATTAATCGTGGTAATCTGTTCCTTAATTTCTTAAGAAATAGGGGTTTGTTCACAAAATAGAAGGCATCTCCCAACAGTGAGCGGATCATTTCTCTTTCCAACCCCGGGCAGCATTTCTAGAGGACAAACACCTTAAGCCACTGCACAGAGCACTGTGCTAAATGCAATGTACAACAGGACAACCTCCTAATTTCGATAAAGGGCAGGGATATATTAATAAAGGAAGAACTTCCTTTACTTCCAGCGACGCTGCCACTTCTCATGGGCAAAGCTGATCTTCTTCAAAGGCCTTTTCTGCCCCCCGGTGGTGACACTAAACCAGCGCTCCAGCTGCAAAAAACAGCCTTGCAGAAAGGGATGGCTTCTTACTTGTCGTTTATTTATGGTGCTTGTGTACATCGTGTGGGTTATCTGGCAGGTCACTGGTGCAACTGGTCTGCTACACCCTTATAACATGTGAGCATTGCAAACTCCTTTGCTCTACTGCTTTGGATGTGGCCATCCTGGTCTTCACCCTTTTTATTTTATCCTTTCCTTTACTGCTTCTCTAGGTAGATGTTACCTAAGAGCCTGGCTTAATTTTGGGCCTGGAAGAGGGTCAGAAATGACTTTGTTACCAGAGTTTGGCCTTTGCAAATATTTAGGTTCATTTTCAGCTTAATGCCCAGCAACTCCTCTCCCCTCTGAGTCCAGAGCAGCCCTGTCTTCAGCCCAGGCCACAGAAGCTCCCTGGGATGGTCCAGCTGAGCAGAGGTACCTCACACTGGGAAAAAAACCACTGATGACTATGACAAGCTGTGCAAAGCTTTGAAATGGACTCAAGATTGTATTCGCAAATTGCTATGACATCACTTTGCCACTTGCAAGACTTGTCCAAGTTTTCTTCCAGTTTTGAGATGCCACACCTGCGAGACTCAGGAGCACAGTATTATGCACCTTTCACCCCTAAATCTCATTAAAAATGCAATAGAAAGCATGAATTATGATTTTGTTTCCATTTATCTACTTACTGGCAGAAAAAGCGTGGCCACACTTAACCCTGAGCTTAACTAAAAGCCAGTAGAAACAAGGTCAGGCTCCAGTTGGTGTCCTTGTATTTCTTGATACCAGTGGGTGAGCTGAGATTGCGGACTGAGCAGCTAGGAAAAATAACACTTCGTGTGGCTAAACCAGACACATTTGGCCTCAAGCCACAGAGAGAACAAGCAGCACGAAAGGGCATCAATCCATTCCTGCAAAACCACTTTTCAAATCACTGCACTCCCAATCCCTGCTCTAACGCATCGATTGTGCTTCTCAGTCTCATTCAGGTTTGTCCAAGGAGCGGGCTGGAGAATAACCGCTGCCAGATGAAGGGAGTTTTATTGTCCGACCAGTTTGAGAAGAGAATCGGGGGCTATCACCGGGGGAATAAGTCATCTCGAGACATTTCTTCACCTTCTCAACAGGTGCACGTATCTGTTTCTGCAGCCGAAGGGAGCTGCTTTCCTACATGAAACCGTAGATCCGCAGGCAAGCTCCTGGTGGCACTTCTAATTCAATTAACTTACTCACTGGAACTCCCGGAGAAACTAAATATGAGGAGAACAAGAGGAGAGGCCGGGCCAAATTAATAGGACGAGATCCTTTTACAGGCTGGCCCTCAATCCTGATCAGCAGCCCTGAAAAGCAAATTGGAACAAGCAAATTGCTGTTGAAAAATTCTTTCAGCACTCGGCTGTTGCTACTCAGCCGGTCATTGCTGGGAGTCAGAGGTTGAAAAATCCCGGGTTGGTGCTGACAATGGAGGCATTATTATGACAAACATTTACATTTTATTTATTGAAGTGCTAGAGGTAGATTAGTCTCATCTTCAACTGCTCCGGGTGGACTGCAGCATCCTGAGGGAAGACTTGTGGAAACAAGCATTTTACTGTGAGGGAAAAAAATAATTCATGTTTCCCACTCCCAGCCCAATGAAAGGAAACTCAAGTTTTGAAGATTACGCTTAGGAGAAAGTTTCTTCCCCCAGGACTCCTTCTTTTTAGGAAAAGCGCAGTACAGGGGATTTTTTTTCCTGATTCCAAGTCAAGTTCTCTCAAAAATAATGTCATTTTATGCATATGGCTGACTTGACAGGTGCTTTCTGCAAAAGTCCTGCTACTTTCCTTTACGGAAACTCAGGTACGGAGCAAACGATCCATTCAAAGTGTCCAACCAAAGCTTTATACAGATGCAAACCAGTGTGTGGGTATTGTTTAAGTGGTTGTGTAATTGAATATAGTGATCACACATGCATGGGATATTGGTTAGCTTGTAAAGAGAATAATTGCATGTTCATAGCTGCAATTTTCACTGAACCTTTTGACTTGAAATAGGCAGTGGAGAAGGAGAGGGAGGGGAATGTGAGCCAGGGGAGCAGAGACAAGTAGCAAATCACGTGCACATCACGAAGCATCCTTCTTCTGACTTCCATCCTGGATTTTATTTTATAGCTAATAAAGCGTTGATGCATCTGTAGAATAAAATGATGGGGAAAAGAAAAGGGAAACATGCCCAGTTCAAGCCCAAGTGAATGGTTTCAACTGGAAGAATAATTACAGCAATTAAGCGTGGCAGTTCCTCTCTCTGGTGGCAATGCTAGCTCCGACACAGCGGGTCCCACGCCAGGGCTTGAGTTTCTGGGGAGGGCTCTGACCTCAGATATCCAAGCTGGGGGTACCATCTCCAAGAGTCTGACCTAAAAACCTTGGAGATTGCTGCCATAGAGGAGCAATATCCACTGCCACCCTCCTCCTCCTCGGCTTTCATGTGACAGGACACACAGCAGAGAGAAGGTCTGGTGCTGATGTTTTCCGCAGGAACAACCTCAAATCCAGCTCTGCCCTTGTCAATTATTTGGGAAAGCTAAGGCCCAAATCCTTTGACTCTCTCCTGCCACTTGTGCCTGCTGGCCCACAGAAAAGAGCCAAGGGAGCACTTGTTCACAGGAAGTTTTTATTTCAGTTTTTTTGTGGTTTCCTTCTCTTCTCCTTGACTTCTGGGGGCAGAGTGGAAGGAAAGCCTGGAGAGAGGGCAGCAGCCAGTCCCTGGTACTTGGTTTGGGAGACTGCTGGCCCCAGTCCCAGGCTCAGCACAGACCCCAAGGTTTGGATTTGTACTTTGGGTGCTCTTAGCCAGAGAGGCTGTGGTGACTTGCATGCCCAGGCTCTGTTTTCTCCAGAAAGCTGTGAGCCTCCAGCAGCCTTCTTCTTACCCAAGAGGAGAAGCCACACTTGTCCAGCCTGCTTTGGCATGAGGTCATGGTACCAGGCAGAGGCTGTAGCTACAGAATCACGAAGAACAAGAGCATTTTGGGGGTGATCTTTTGGGTAGATCCTAAAGGGGGACACTCCATGGACCACAATGTCTCTCCTGCTCCACACTCTAGAAGCAGTAGGACAGTAAGTCCCAAAGCAATCCAACAAGGTGTACCTTGCAGCAAACATATGCGTGTTCACTCTGGCTCTTCTGAGGCAGCAGAGGCTAGAACAAGCCATAACACCTCCAACCTTTGCTGGAGGTTTGATGTCAAGTAAGCCAGCCCTAAGATCTGAGATGATGGCCAAGGTCCATCTTGATCTCCAAAGCTGCACCAGGTTGGATTGCAATGAGACCACACCAGCCAGCAAAGCTACTGCTGCAGGACTTGGGTGCCTACAAGGAGGTGTTGCTTTGTTTTCCTTCTGATGGCTCCAGTCTGGCATAAAACATCCTTTCTGTGACTGCCCTCCAATGTTCCCCGTTCTCCTTTTGTGCGTGGGAGATAGAGCA
Source organism: Tringa tobata (assembly GCA_033628505.1). Classification (NCBI taxonomy): domain Eukaryota; kingdom Metazoa; phylum Chordata; class Aves; order Charadriiformes; family Scolopacidae; genus Tringa; species Tringa tobata. The sequence goes on along the minus strand of JAHREE010000173.1, from coordinate 6,305,905 downwards.
GCCCCAAAGCAAGGACCATCTCTGCTTTGTGTCTTGCACAACACTACCAGCAGGTTTCACAAAAGCACAACCTAAACAACTCGCTCAAGCAAAAATCTACGGGTGCTCCTGTCAGTGTCCAGCTAAAGCATATTCTGCTGTGAAACTTGGAGCACCATCGTGCACTAAGGAAGGATGGAGAGGAAAGCTGTCCACTGGTTTTCTTTTGCAAAAGCATGATTGAGTATGGAAGGAACTGTTCCACCCATTTTAGGTGAGATTGGCAATTAGTCCTTATTTATCCCTGGAGAACGGGTGTAGGATCCCTTCACACACTGTCGTAAGCCTAAAGCAACCCAAACAGTGCCAATAGTTGGACTACTGGCACCTGGTCCAAAGAGTAAGGTCACTGTATTAAATTCTTTGCACCCTTTTAATTCCAGTGACTTTAAAGCATTCAGTATTTTCTATCATTTTTGTTTCAACTTATTTTTAGCCTTTTTTTTTTTTTGCTGTCAAATGTATTGAAGCTGACATAATTATCGCTCTGACTTCCCCAAAGGCATGTATTTACCTACTTGTTAAAAGGCTTTTTCCATGCCGCCATGCTGTTGCTGTGACAAGATGACTTTGAAGGCACAGTAGGTAAAATAATATTGTATATTGCACAGCAACCCCAACAACGAAATGTTAATTTAACCAATAAAGTAACCACATCATAATTATAATAATCACTACTCCTTATCTCTTACCAGGGCTAAAAGTGGAATTCAGATTTGCCACGTAGTGCTTGTCAGCTCTGAAATTACTACACAAATCACTCAGCGCAGTGAAGTTTTTAGCCCCACCACCTCTAACTCATGGGAAGGGAGGAAAGGATTCTCTGGAGGAGACCGATGTGGTCTCATAGCCATCATCTTCCTCCTCCAGCTCCCTCCTGCTCCAGCTTCCCATCCTGGCACGATCTTCCTAATCAGTGAATGGGATATTTGGGTGGATATTTGAGATTTTTCGATCTTAGTACTTCTCTAAGTGTTGTTAACACATCCCTCTCTTCTGTAGTTCTAGGAGTCAAGCAAAACAGCCAGCTCTAAAGGAACCAAATTCAAGGCATTAACCCTGAGGAGCAGGTGAAGGGCAACACCATCACCCACAGAGCAAGGGGAGCTCTCAGTTTGGCCAAGTCCAGCTGGTTTCACAGGTTGGATCTCCACTTGCCCATGTTCTGTGCTCAGCTTGCTAGGATGTGGTCATCCTCATCAGCCAGACTGGGCCAAATTTGGGTAGCATGTGGTTGCCACCTCTTTTACATGTTTTCCTCTTCCTTCCATTAAAATTGAGGTTCAAGAGCAGCAGCACTCGGGCAGGTCTCACTCTGGTAGCAAGTCATCCAGGAGGTGTGGTCAGACATACTCTCTGATCAGGTAATTTGCAATCAGCCATAGGGTTTAGCTACCGTCCTTTTGTGCTTCTAAACATCTCTGCTGGCTTTGAAAGTCCCATCCTGAAGCTCATTCCCAACATCACAGAACTAAATGAATGCCAAGTTCTTTTTTTAGACTCAGAAATGAGTTACTGAAAATATGGTAAATCTATAGCAATGATGGACATTAGGGAGGCAGAGAGCTTACAGTGGGAAAGAAAGAGAAAGAGCGAGATGGAGAGTCTTTTTGTAGACTTTGCCATTGTCTTTGTAGACATGGCAAAAAGATATGATAACGCTGCAAAAGCTGTGCTTGCCCTTTTGCTGAGCAGCAAGCTAGAAAAACTGTGGTTCAGCATAGCTCGAGGGAGGATGATCCAAAGCTGTACAAGGGAATTAGCATGTCTTAATCCATGGATGCTCCCCAAAATGGCAAGGCAGGAGCCATCTCGGGGTGGTTATCTCAGCCCCAGCGAGGAAGTGCCTGGCACTGCAGATCTCACTGCTTGGACTGGCAGTGAAAGGGCAATGGGCCCAGCCTGTGCCCAGGGTCCCACACGTGGCATGAGGCCCAGAAGAAGACTCGAGATGTCCAGGGACTGAGTTGTGCTTGGGAACCATGCCAAGTTCAAGAAAAAGGGGCTGCCCTTACAACCACCTTCCATGACAGGACCAGCGAGCTGAACTCAGCCCTCAGCAAGGACAGGCTCAAAAGCTTGTGCTGGGAAAGTGCCACAAACCCTCTTGAGATATGGGGCAGGACTTCTATTGCAAATAGACCTGCACAGGCTGGAGAGGAGGCAGCTGCAGGCAGAAGACCCCATAGATCTGTCAACATGTGCTAAGCCTGGACTAATATCAGCTCCTTCTCCAGGACATGGCTTCCAGACCAAAGACCCCACCAGCCAGGAGACCTGTGGTACAGGGGTGGCTGTTGTCCCCACCATGGGGCTGGATCTGTAAGTGAGCCCAGGAAGGTCTTGCCACCCTCTATAGAGGGGCTTTATGAGGATAATGACGTTACAGGCTGAGCGGCATTGGGATACTCTAGCATCACAAGCCTGTGTGAGGTCTGAAAACAGATTTTCCCCTTCTCACATTTTATGGGGTGTGGAAATAAAGCCAACCCACATCCCGGGCCAAATTCCCCAGCCAGATGCCAATCTGGCTCCTGACTGTGATCCTCAAGCTAATATTAACTTGTCACAGAGGCAACAGCAGAAATCAAAAATGTGAAGAGAGGGCCTGGGTCCATGCTGGCGCCGGTTTTGAATTTTCCTCCAGAACTTTTGACATGAAAACTGATCTATAACTTTGCAACGCACCTTTAGGAGTCACCATTAAAAATCGGCATATCTAACACTTGCTACAGGCAGGTTTTCAAGACACCATAGTCTCTCCCTTGCTGTAAAAATCCATGGGAACAGCAGTATTTCAGGTAGCATGGTGCAAATAAACCTTGGTAAATACTGGACGGCAGCCCTTAAACTGCACTGACCAAACCACCCCCAAGAAGAAGCAAGAAACAAAACAGGTCTTGGTGAGGCTACTGTAAGCCAGGGCTCAAGTTGTCCCTTTGCTCTACTGGCCAATATGAATCCAGCAAGATATTTCCTCTATTTCCCATTGCTACTTCCAAAGCTGATCTTTCTTTTCTCTTCTCCTCCGGGGACATCGCAGGGGCTGGACACCAGAAAATTACCCACAGCGAATCCATCCTTTCCTCCGGCTAATGAGGAAATGTACCAGTAACTCCTTCCTCTGTGTTAAAAGAGGGGGTTTAAGCTGTCTCCGCATGCCTTCTCGTCACCCCAGTGCTCCCAAGAGCATTTAACACCAAATCCGCAACACGCATGGCATTTCCCAGGTCTCAGTGGTGAGAAACCTTCATTGTCACCGGCAAATGCCACATTGTACATTCAGGGGACTAATGGTGAGAAAATGTAACCGTGCCTCTTTTTAATTTTCTCATCAGGTTAGAGGCATGTACATCGTAGGGGCTAATTGTCAGAAACTTTAATTGTTACCCTATGACTCCTGCTTCCCTTGTGCGTTAGTGGCACGCAGTCGGGGCTAATAGTGAGAAAATTCGACTGTAGCTCTACCACACTCTCTTCATTAGGCTAATGGAACATTTTCCTCTCATTTTCTCCCTAGGGTAGCTGTAGGAGTGCTACCTTATAATTGTTGCTCTTACTGTAATTGGCAGTAGTAGGAGGATGTATAATCTCATTGTCTTTCCTGTGCGGTGGTAGATTTATTTATGACCTATTGACAATTCCCAGCCAGCAGCTGTAGCACGGTGAGTATTGCATTAGCCTTTCCCCCCCCCCCAGCAAAGGGAAGACTACACAAAAGGCTGTTATTAACTAGAAAGAACATGAACCCAAGATGTCCCACAGGAACCAAATATTAACATCACTAACTGCAAACAAAGGCGCTGCTGACCCCGAAGATACATTGGTATCTTATTCCTGGGAATAAGACCAACCTCCGTGGATTCACGCCGTGGTTTCTGGCGTGCCTCATCTCACCGGTAAAACACAAATGGTTAAATTAATCTCTGGACTTGCTGCAGGTCATTAACACCAAAGACGGACCAGGCTGCCTTCCTGCAGATGCCACGCTCCCTTGCACCGTAGCTCGGTGAGAAAACGAGGTCTTGATTCAGCAGAGCCCCCAAGTAAGGGCGAGGGGGGAGACATTCCAGCCCCACTCCGCAAAGCACATAAAGGCGTGTTTAATTTTCAGTTCCTGCTTTGGGATTTGGCTGCACAGGGACCTAAAGTGGTTGGGGGTGAATAAACCTGATCCTTCCTCCCCAAAGGTGACTGCTGGGCAGCAGGAGCAGCCCGTGGGTCACAGCTGCTGTCGCCGGGTTGCTGAAAGATGCGGCTTTCCCGCGGGTGACACCCTGCAAGAGGCTGTTTCCACCCGAGGCTGTCAGCGATCTTATTTCTGTCTCCACATCCTTCCTATCCGGGAGTCACTGCTCCTCTTCTCCCCAGCTCCAGAGGAAGGCTCTTGGTGGTTACTCACGGACCAGCATTTTCACAGCAGACCTTTAAAAAAGCCGGGGTCAGTGCAAGCCGTGAAGCTGAAGAAGCATCAACCTCTGGACAGGAGCTGATCCAACGGGCCCAACAAAGCCCTGAAGCCACAGTGTTATACTCTGTTAGAGCAGCCAGGACCACCTAGGGTGGAGAAAATAAATAAAGGTAAGTAGTGGTGTAAGTCAGTGCGGGATCAGAGCCTGAATGAAGCTAATGCAGACCCTTTCCATTAGCTGTTTTTCAGTGGGTGAAGTGATGCTCTGTTTTTTTCCACCCCTCATCCTCAAGGCTGAGACAATCAAAGCAACACCTGGAAAATCCCTGTGTCTCCAAAACAGGGAGTACATGAAAAGAAAATCTCTCTCCTCCACGCCACTAGCTTTATTTATTTATTTTTCCACCTTGTCTCTGCTTTTCAAAAAAGCAAAGAAGAGAATGAGAAAGGAGAGGGAAGGAAAAATACTGCCACAAATTCACTGGTGAAGCAAAAATAAAAGAAAGAGCGGGTGTGTGGGGGGGAAATACAAGATATTTGCACCCTGATTCTGCTTTCGTGCTTACACCACGGGTCCTGCTCACCTTCGCGCTGCTCAGCCGGGTCCATCCATGCTCCAGGCTCTTCCCAGCCCAGGGAAAACAGGTTTAAAGCTGGTCAAGGGCATTTCTTAACAGGCAGGATTTTCTCTCACGGAGGCGTTTGCCAGCTACAACCGGGAACGTGACCCAGGTAATGAGCTTTGCCATTCTCCACATGGCGTGCGGGAGCTATTTTGGGAGCCGAACCAGCTTTCCTCTGCTGCTGAAATGCTTTCAACTTGGAGGGGTTGTCTCAGGGACGCCTCTAACGATGAAAGCCCTAACACCCATCCTGACACGTTTAGCACAGGTCGTGGTGGAAGCTCTCCCAAGAAAGGCTGGGATTTTTGAAGGGAACCTCCTATCTTTGGGTAAGGCAGGAGAGCCTGCCTGTCCGGAGGCAGAGACAATGGAGGTGGGGTTGCCCGTGCTTGGCTGGAGCCTGGTGCACGTAGAAACTGAAGCATGTAGATCCTCTGCAGCAGACTGGGTTGTCCCACGGGAGCAGGAGCCATGGTGGCCCTCGGAAGTCTTACTCTGAAAACAAAGTTTCCAAAGAGAAATGGGCATGTGGCCCATCCGGGAGGAGATGGATGCAGAGCCTGTGGTCTTTGCAAAAGCCTCTCTTGAGCCTTGCGTGCCCCAGCACGGGGACCACCCTGCCCTGTTTCTTAAACCCCACCACTCATCCCACTCCTCGCTCTTGGTCCATGCCCAGGCCCCAAAGCTGGCTCTTCTTCCTTCCCACCGCTGTAACAGGGTCCAGTCCTCCCACTCTGCGCGTCGCTGGGCGCCAGGGGAAGTTTTGCTTGCACGGGAGGGAAAACCAGCCCTTATCAGCACAGGATCAGCCCCCACCAAGGGCAGCACATACATATCAACATACAGGATGTCAGAAGAGTGGTTTTGCTTATCTTTCACTGCACACAGATGAGCTTATTAAAGCGAAGCAGGTCAGGCACATGATATAACAGTATGTTCTATGTAAAAGGCATTGGGAGGTGTTCATTGCACTGAGACGCTCCACTCCTGACAGATTTATTACTCTTCATACGAAAAGACTTGGCCAGAGTCAAATCTTCCCAACAAAGCCTGTCGCAAGCTCCCCACTAACTTCGGCGAGACCAAGGTTTCAGCATCATTCACTGGTTTGTGCAGAGAACATTTGAATGAGTCCACAAACGGAACTACTCTCTCTGGAAAGTATGGAAAAAAGAAGAAAGAGAAAATTATTTTTTTTTAAAGCTTTTAAATAAAATCTAGAGCTCATTGATGACTTCAGAAGGAGGATGAGTTTATTTCCCCGAGCTGTAATAGTTCTTGTCATCACTGAACAGAATCATCGTTGCTCTACCAACCCAGCCTAGCAAACCTGGGATGAGCCAGATGACCACGGGTTTCAGACTCACTCCTGGGGAAAAACAAAAGAGTTAACACTTTTACAGGTTCCTGAATCCAGGGAAAATGATTTTGCAGTGCATGAGACCCATCTGCATTGCGGCTGGGCCTCATTCTTCCTGGTGCAGCTGCAGAGACGTGAGCAGCCACGTCTGCCCTCTCATCCAGCTGAAAACAAACCAGGTTTGGTCCCAGCTGCATCCTCTCCCTGACCCGGCTGGCCACAGCACGGATGCTGATACAGGCCTGCAGGCTGGATACAGCCCAGGACTTCATGTCCCCTCCTAGACAGAAGATTATTGCCATTTTGGTGCTAGCTGACCCTGACTTCTCACTGGTGTGCAGTGGGGGTGGCAGCCCCTTCAACTGGTGTTAGATCCAGCAGAAGACCTTCGCCTCCGGCCGGTGGAGATAATCTCCCTCCCGTGTGCTCCCCAGCGACACGCACCATCCAACGTTATCAAATCCAGCTGGTTTGCGTGACTGGCTCTTGCTCAATCAGCAGCTTATTTAGAAAAGTCAGTTTGCTAATTGAGAAAAGTTTAATGAATTTTTGGTGCACGAAAAAAAAATAATGATTACTTTATATTACCAATGTGTTCATTTGAAAAATTCATTACATTTATGTATTGTGTTTTCATGTAAATACCTCTGCCAAAATGTATTAGCAAAGAATACAATATTATGGTTCATGCTTCATGTGGTATCTGAAAGGAATAATTGTATAACTAATCAGTGAAAACAAAGTAAATGTTCCTCTTGAGCTTGTGCAATAAAAAACTGAATTAAAACTATTCAGGCTCAAAAATGCAAATATGCCATGTTTCCCATCAGCAAGAAAATAAAAAATTAATATTTAGAAACCTTATAGGAGAGCCAGGGTCTCTGGGATTTTCTGACAGTATCATGGCAAGGCACCAGCCCAGCCTTTGTTCACAGCCCTTCTCCCCAACACCATCTCGCAGCCCCACCAAACACCCCAGGTCCGGTTTGCGTAGTTTTTTTGGGGGTGATTTTTTTACTGCAACTTTGTCAAGTGATCTCTCCAGAGTCAGGACAGAATGGGAGCAAGGCCATACAGGGAAACAACCCCAGTGCCTCTTGCAGAGCAAGCTGCTGTTGAAGTATACATTTGAATATATTCAAAGCAGACAAGTGATGCTGGGATTTGTAATCCAGAGTCAATCCCAGGGGAGGAAAGCTGAGGAGGTGACTCCAGCCCAAGCTGCGGTTCCTGTGGCTGGGTCTGAAATGGGGCAGAGCTAAGGGACCCCGGATTTGCCCTCTGCATCTCAGCCCAGCTCTGATGGCATCTCCTAGGAGAAGGGGGACTTGGTGGCTCTCTTCATTCCGTGTGACAGCAAGTCATCTCAGAAATGGTACGGCAGCAGGGCAGGACATTCTGTCCCGTGACCTGCACAGCTCCTCAGCCCAGACCCAGGAGGGAGCAGGGAAGCAGAAGGAAGGGCTTGGGAAGGATTTAAACTTCCCCAAGAGTGGGGCAGAGTCATGCCCAGCGCTGAGCAGCCGGTGGCAATGGCCATCCACCAGGGAAGAGTCAGCGCCGCTCCCATCCAAACCCTCAGGGGTTCTCTGGGGTCAGCTGTAAAATACAGAGAGGAAGCAACCAGCAATACCTCCAGGTATCGATGAATTGAAGTAATTTCCCAGTTATTTCCCATCCATATATCTCTTTTCATCTCTGTATGTAGCTCAGACTGGAAGCATGAGACAGCTCTTCTCATTGATCTCAAGGGGATACCTGTCCTTACACTGGCTGCTCTGAAAAGTCCCAGATCAGAACTATACCTGGATGAATTTGGGGAAGCAGAGAGGCTGGATGAGCAGCACAGCCCATATAATTGGTACAGCAGAGCCACAGCCTATGTTTTCCAGGTGGCAGGGAGATGTTGGAAGCAGGTCAGAAGGAGGGAACAAACCAAGGGGAGTCCTCCTGACCCTGGGCACTCCCAAAAAGCAGGGGAAAAGAAAGTTTGGCCCAGACTACAGAGAACTCAGTGTGGTCACTGACGCTGTGTCTCTGATGGACCCCCCAGGACATCAGCCAATGCACAGCGTGCAGCCTCCTGGATGCGTGTCCTGACAGCAAAGGGAAAAAAAAGAGTGTAGCATGAAGCAAAAATTAAAAAAAATAAACCACTTTCAGCACCACTTTGCGACTTTCTGATTTTCACAGCCAAGTGCCAACACCTTTGTCATCACCCAGGTATTAGCAAAGGTGATGGGCTTTAAGCAGGCTGCCAGTGAAGAGGCAGCTTCTCTCAGCAAAACCACAAAAAGCAGAGGCAGAGGAGCTTCAGCGCAGCCAGGAGAACTGCCAGGGCCGCGGGGTACGAGGTGGAGAGCATCCAAAGCCGCTCACCTGGGGAGGATGCCTAGGCAGAGCTGCCAGTTCCCAAGATAAATAAAGTCATCCAGGACGCCCTGTGTGGGGTGACACGAATCCCAGTCCTCTCAATCCGGTGGGGGACCCCAAAGCCTCACCCCTTGGTCTGGCTTTTCTGGGGTGTCCCTTTCCCCCAGAACCGGGCTCGTTCCTGCAGAAGGGTTAACATCCGCAGTGCTGAATTATTAACCGCCTCGGGGCACGCACCGTGCTCTGAGCTGAAGCTGGATAAAAGCACTTGGGCAGGCTTTTAAAGCATTTTGGGGGCTGCCGCAGAAGCCTCGATCGTTACAGAGGCAGTGGCTGAAATGTTGTAGCTGGTGCCTTCTCGGTGGGGCAAGTACCCACCTACCCTCGGTGGGTAGGACAAGCCACAAGGCCACCTCGGCTCCTCTGGGCTGCTCTGTGCAGGAATGGCCTCGTTCAAGTGTGCACTAGCTCTCTCTAACCACAAGAGTGAGCCTGGACCACAGTTTTGGGAAAATGTTAGCGTTTTGCCACTATGATGCTAAAACCTCTCCATCTGCAAGAGAAGGGTCCTGGCTCTACCCTCCTACCCACATGGGATCCCCCAAAACTTTGCAGACACCCTTCTCCTCTCAACCATTACTTCTCCCCCTCATCTTGCACCCACTCTGCCCCCAGCAAACCAGGTTTTGCCTGAACCACTCAGACGAGGTCTAGGTTACCTGGGAAAGTCTTGGTCCTCCTTTCATCCAAGGACCAGCCATGATCCTCTGTAGGCTTGGAGAGAAGAACCAGGAGTTTGTCTTTTGTTTCATGTCTGGGTAGGGGTTTTCTGCCCCGAGTAGATTTTTATTTCCAGTCATATAGCACCGGGCATCAGCAATGTTCCTTAAAGCTGTAAGCTCTGGAGATGAGTCCGTGTGTCTGCAGGGTGGGATCCTTCTCACCAATCTCTAAGGGGTGACCTATCTGTTAACTTCACCTGAGCTGGTTACTCAGGTTCTTTATTATGAACAGGCATTTCTAAGGCCAAGACCCACCTGAACTGCTCCAGTGGGTGGCTGTAGGATGCACATGGACTGCAGCATGTTTCGGCCCACATAAAGGGAGCCAAGGGTGTCTGATCCAGCTCTAGGGGTCGGCTCTTGTAGACTTTGTGTTTGGTCAGCAAATGTCAGCTGAGATCGTGTTTGCAAATCGATAGGTGTTTGTATAACACCTTTGGGTGTCATTTTAGGGGAAGCCAAACTGATTTGAATTGATTTGGAAATTCACTCCTGCTTTTTGAGACCTGCCTTCCACGCAGGACTGGTCCATATCCGGATACCACTCTCTCAGCTGGGAATGACTGCTCTGAGCATGGCTTGTTCTCAGATCATTTGTGCATCGACTCCGACCTCTTACGGCAAGCGCTCTGTTCTGCCAGCGTCCTCTGAATCAGCCCGTGCTGGTCCTTGCCAGAAGTAGGAGGTGGTGGAGTGGTGAGTCAGTGCTGCATGGCCTTGCCTTCTGCACAGATGGGCAGCCTTCTGCAGCCAACACCAGCTGCAAGGCCCAACGCACAGGCAAGAGGTTTTTGTCTCCAGGGAGAAGATGGGCTTCGCAGTAAAGCTCTGTGCCTTTAAATTCACAGTGATGTATGTACCAGGCCGACAAAAGCGGCTGCTGACCTCCATAGGGTTGAGAGTTTTCACAGCACCCAGCTCCATATGGTGGGCTCACAGTGAGGATCTGAGGTCTGGTTTGGAGCCGAGCACTCCCACGTCCATGGGTATTTGGACGGAGCTGTTGGGGAGCCACTGCAAGAACCAAGCCAAGCTGCCAAGGCTTGGCCCTGGTGCAAAGCCAAGCTCCCTCAAAGCAAAGGTGATGGGGAAGATGGATTGGGGTTGGCAATAGCTCCCTGTCGTTTTCCATTGGCGAATGAAGACCAAACTCTGCCGGCAGTTGCCATCTGTATCAGCCTACTTGGACACAGCCATTTCTCTGCATGGGATCCAGGCTAAACAAGACAGCCAAGATAAACATTTGGTTCAAATAGTGCTCACAGCCTACCAGGAGCAAAATGACATATTGCTCATCTGAAGGCCAGGGTTCCTCCTTGTCCACTGTCTAACCTCTCCAAAATGGGACTGGTGGCCTGCCCTATCGGTTCATTGGTCTGGACGTTGCCTTTTCTTACACATATAGGTGAGAGGATTGAACGTCATATACATGGTATGAAAACATTAGAGAATATTTTGGAAGCCACCTGGCTATTTCAACCTGCTCTCCATCTATGTGGCTTCTCAAATAAACTCATTTTGAACAGCTTTTGTTGCATACATTCAGCAGACTTGTTTCTGTGGGCCTTTTGTGGGGGGAGGTGGTCGATGCCCTCTGTGTGTGCACGGAACTGTTTTCTCCCTCTGCTTTGGGGTGCAGTAGCCTTGGTGAGCATATTCTCACCAGGCTTCTCAACTCCAATCTGCCTCTCCCAGCAGAAGATAGATTTGGAGAATTTTTCCTTTCCTTATCTCACTTACACAATTGTCAAATATTGTAGCCAATAAACTAACCATGGTGGGGTTTTTTTTCCCCATATAAATAAGTGCATATTACTTTCAAATATCTTGAATTATACCTTCCAGATGAGGTAGTGCTGTCAACAGCACTGGGCTGAAGCAACAGTTATATTCAACAACAGTGTCTGGAACATAAATGAGGCTGACAAATACCTGAGTGTTAAATGTCTATCAGTTATTCTGACGGTCTTTAAAAAAATTGTGGATTATGTTAGGACACAGATTCTGTCTTCTCTTTCTCTGCCTAGACTATTAACTATGTTCTTTGATTTTGCTGGGAATTGAATTTTTGTTTCCATAAAATTATCAATACTGCTACCCAGATATCATTCCTAAGCTGGTAATATCCATTAGAGTCTACCATCTAATGCTGATCTTAAAGGTCCCTTCCAACCTAGACCATCCTATGATTCTATGACCATTACATAAATATAGTTAATTTTTCCATGTTTATTATTTGGTAGTTATCAACACAGAATTTCCCCAGAGTTTACCCAACAGTCACAAGTATTGGGATCTATTTTCTTCCCTTCACACAAATCTTTAGCTTTGACTCTCCCACATAGTTGTGTGCTACCAGGAATTTGTGGCACCTCAGAAATCCCTTTCTTTTCTAGTCAGGCCCAAATATTCTGAACAGTTTGAGTAGACTTTAGGGGATCCCACCTGATAACCTCTCCGTGGGAAAAATTATCATTATTTCTGTAGTTTATTTCCTCTCTTAAAAAAATTAGCAATTCCTGACAGGGCTTCCCTCTTACCCCACGATAATGTCATTTCTTAAAAAAATGATTGCAATAAACCTGCTAAAAATCTTTCTGTAGTGACTGATCTTCACCAGTCTCCAGTATTTCCAAGTATCTTAGTGTAAAATTAGATGCTATGTCTTGCCAATTTGCCTGCTACAAAACAAGACCTGCCACCCTGTGGTTTCCAGGGCACCCCTTGCATCACCCAGCATCATAACCACGCTGAATCAGACTGATTCAACCCACACTTGCTTTTTATCTTGTCTCCAGCAGTGGCCAAAGTGAACATCGAGGAAAAGTACATGAACAGGATGAACATAAAGTGTGTTTCTTCCTGATACTATCTCAGTTTCCAACAATTTGCCTCTTGGGAACTTCCTGAGCCAAAGATGCTTGCAGATAGTTAGAAGCCCTCAGTCGATGCATCTCTCTGGCCTCTTGAACCCACAGAAACTGTTGTCATTCACAATCCCACTTTATCTACAGCCTTTTGCCATCCCTGTATACATATATTTATATATGTATATATACTCCCCTCTAAATCCGTAAAGGAACCAGAATTTAGGTGCTCAAGATGGAGCAGGCCATAGATTTACATCATGACATAACGATGTTAAAATCTGGTGTCACATTTACCACTTTCCATTTCTCTGATGAGCATCACTGTGTTCGTAAGATTTTTCGGTTCTATTTCTGCTGATTATTTTTTCTCCTTATAATATTCAAATTCAGGAAGTTTGACATTTTCTACCCTGAATGTTTCACAGGATGCTGGAAAACATCCAGTACTCATTTTATCACTTTACTTTTTGGCCAGATTTCAGTGTAGTCTTTCTTTCTTTCCTTCATGCAGAATTAAAAGATCATACACCAGGTTGGTTTTTCATATGTTTTATTGTTTTAAATAATTACTTTAATTTAGGCTCCCTTTGTGTTCTCTTTTCACAGACTTTGCAATCAATATGTTTACTAGCAACTGAAGACATCATGAATCTATGTGTGTATTGGAGGATAAATGCAGAAATTACACTTTGAATTCACTGACACGAGCATTCACTCACCCCTACAACACCATTTTGAGGGTTTAAACAAGAAATAAAAACTTGTGAGCCCAAACAAAACATCTTGGCTTGCTCATTTCAATTGCTAAACACTCACCCAGGCTGCATATGAATGAATTACCGCCCCGAAATTATGTGCATAAATTATTTGGCAAACAAGCCTGGGTAATGAACAAATGGGAGTGAATTGCTGTGTTGGGGAAGAGAAAGAGAGGCATGATTCACTCAATCACCTACTCGTTATGGCTGATTCCCCAGGCTCAAATTAGGCAATAATCAAGGATCCTGCAGCAGGGCGGCTGGGGTGAGCTCGGATGGGCAAACACAGGATCTGAGTGTACATCTTCTGTCTAGCCGGGGCAAAATACTCTCACGTGTCTCTGTGGCAAGTAATAGCCACCAAGTGGCCTAAACCAGGCCGATTGCTATCTTGCAGCGTAAGTAAGGTCATCACACAGGCACAGGTAAAACTTATCTTGTGTCGTATCTGAGTTTCAGTACTTGCACTGGAAGCAGAACAGGCACTGAAGCCTCACAAGGGCAGCTCCTGCAAACTCTGCTTTTCGGCACGTGCCACCCGATAACCCCGATGAGGATTTGTTTGCAGGAAGCTCTGTTTTCCAGCCTCAGATGGAAAGGACCACCCTAAATATCCATCTGGAAACCCCCTCCTTGCAGAGTGGTGGGGCAGAGGGAGGAAGGGCCCCCGCTGCTGCCCCCAGGACGTCAGCATGAACCCTCCTGAAAGCTCCCTCCATTCAACCTGGTGGTGAGGACCAAATCACTCGGGCTGAAGCAGTCCCATCATGCTACTGCCTGCAAAGCTCTGCCCTACAGTCTCCCAACGGATCTAATGAGACTCTGATAATGGGCTTTCCAGAAAGTGGGTTATATTGCAGGATAAATTACCCCTTGTTCCACCATCTGCTGCGTGATGGCTTCCTGCTGTGCCAAGGAGCAAGAGGTGCTGCTACCATTATCCACATCCGCAGAGCAGAATTGCCATTACCCAAAAATGTGAAAATGATTCCTACGCCAATCAGATCCAAACCTGTATTCCCAGTTGTAACGACAGAAGAAGTTTTAAGAGTGATTTAGGAGATCTCTAACCCTTGAATAAGGCTGTCTTCTAACCGTTTCTTCAAAGGCACATTCCTTTCCTGTGCAGAATTATTGGTCACTTGGATTTTGAGGTTTGCATGGGATTTCTGGAAACCTTGTTCTTGATGAAGGATCTGACAAACTTGTACACGGCTTACACATGGAGTGTGACCTCTAACGGGCAGCTGCTCTCCATCCAGCCATGTCCTCAGCCCCACCTCCTGCCTGCTGAGCCAACCCAAAACACAAAGTTCAGCTTCACGGCTTTCCGGCTGCCCTTCGGCCTCACCAGGCACATGTCTCACAGCCCTGATGTGCTGGGAAGAAGCACAGCATTAGCTGTGCTAGATGGTTACTCTGTGCGTGCACAAAACAGAGCCAGTATGCAGAGAGCCTCCATGAAGCCAAGGATCAACAAAACACACTCTGTCCTGAAGCTTTTTTGGTTAAACACCTCTCCGGTCAGACTTTTGGCTACTTAGTCTTCTGCTGAATTACAGGGCGCAACGTACACTGTAGTGGAAAGCAGTAGGTGGAGGTTTGCTATGCAACCACGGGGCTCAAGAGATTATTAGCATGGGCTAAAATCAGCAACGTTCTCCTCTCATGTGTCCCGATCACATTTTCAGGGCCTGGCCCTGAAATGCCCACAGCTTTGGTTTTTATGTTCAAAATACCTTGAATAACGTAGAAGCCGCTACCTCCATTTTAAAGGAGGGGAAAAATAAAAGCAGGAAAGAGAACAAAACAAGCAGCCACGTAGTGGAGAAAGAGGCTTCCTCTGTACAAGTCTACTGCCACGTTGACAGCTGTTGACACGTTGACATTAAATGTCATCTGTTTGTTGCAAAGGTTGTAGCAGTCAGGTTTTTTTCCAATATATAACTTGCAGATCAAGACCACGATTGTAACAGAGTCGTGACAGGGCATCAGTGACAGAAGAGAGTAAAAGCATTCAGAGCATCAAGGGTCCTGTTATTCTCCCGTCAGGGAAAATATACAGCGAAACAGGACTGAACATTCAGCTAAATCTGAATTGTGGTTCTGCTGCCCATCAAAACAAGTGTAAAGGTGAGATTCCCAGGCAACTTTTACTCCAGCCATCCTCCTCCAGCTGCTCCTGATTTCCCGAGCATCAGTAGCAGGTGGTACAGGAGATACTGCCAAGGCTCACTTGGAGGATGTTTTTGAAAGCATTAAAAAAAATTCGCTTGAACTATTCTGAGCACTGCAGGCAGCACTTTTCTGCCTCAAAAAGGAATGTGGAAACTTGCATTTCCTCACTAAAAGCAAAACACCACTGCCTATCTCTGGCCCTGCATGAGCCAACTAAGCCTCCGTGTAGAATAGGCACTACGAGTTGAATTTTTGCCGCAGGGAAATCAGAGCTGAGTTATTGTTCAGTGGCATCAGGATTTGATTCAGTGTGAATGGGAGAAAAATGAAGGCAAAACTATGAGAGCCCAGCCAGCAACATATTCCAGCCCACATCTAAGCTTAAGGTCATGAATAGTCCCAAATCAAATACAAGTACGGGATGTACTGCTCTTAAGTGAATAAAAATAGGTTTCTGCATGCACAGTAATAAATTTTAAGAAGGATGATGTTTTACGTTGCCCAATTCCCTGCAGCATTTTGGAGTTTCTGTTTCTAGTTATCTTAAATATCTACACCAAGATGAAGAGAGAGTGAGAAGATGAGCAATCGCCCCAGTGTGGTGTGGAGCAAGCGGGAGCGTCCCTTCCCAGGCTTTTCTCCCTCTCTGCTCCCTGAAGGAGTCCCTTCAAGGGGAAATTTGTCCCTGTAGTGTCACATAAGAGAAGAGAACAACAGTTTCATACACCACTTTACACTGAAACATTTGTTTAATACTCAGTGTAATGTAACTTCTAATATAACTAGATTAGCAGTCACAAAATACTTTGCTAGTTCTGTTCTCGATGCCCTGCCAGTGAAGCTAATACAACGAGTGATACAGCGTTAGCTTCCCGTTTGACACACGTGCCTGTGATGTAAAATCCACTTTTGACAATAAAACATCATTATATTGCTGGAATTTCAAGAAAAACCAAGTACAAAAAGACCTCAAGAACCTTCTCCAATCTGCTCCTGTGTAACAAGGCAGGATCAGCTGTATGTTTCTTGTTCTTAAAACCTTTCCATAATAACCTTCTCCAAGAGCTTATTGCAAGACTTCACTGTCCACAGGGCTAACATATTTTTCAGAATGCTCTTGGTTGGTACTTCTTGTTCTTTCCGCCATTGTCATGAAGAAAAAAATTATGGTGTCCTGTGTTAGTTGACTCCTTCACAAGCTGAAGAACCCCAGCATGCTCCCTTTTCCACCACAGTCCTGTTTTTGAAATCTCTGCTCATCGCTGTGTGCCACTCTGCACGCTTCTGAATTAGCCCCCATCGTTGGAGCAAAGCCCAAAGCTGGGCTCCAGCTGGTGCTTCCTGACAGCGAAGGGGAGAGAAAGAGCTCCTCTTCGTGCTCTTTTCCAAGGAACTCCAGCTGTTCTCCAGTTCTTCTCCAGCCTGTATTTGTGTAGCTGTTTGTTCTTTCCTAAGCCAAACATCTTGTGCTTATCCTTATCAAAGTGTCCTCCCTTTTTCAGACTGTGTTTCTGCCTTCTTCAGATCCTTTGCAACTCTGGCCCTGTCTTTGCAGTCCATCCTTGCATGGCTTTGCCTTCCTAAGAAATTACCCTTTCTAGGCCATTGAAAATATTGAATAACACACCAGCTCTCACACAATATCTTTTAGATTTTACTGGTGAACCACTGAGAATTGTTCTCTGAAACACTTTGCACCCAGCCCTTTGTAACTTCATATATACCGCGTTTCCTTGGCTCACTTACGAGAATGTCACGTCAAAAGTCTAACTAATGTCAAGACTTATAGCTTGAAGTGTTTCTCCTCTGTCTCAAAGCCTGTTACCCTGCCATGTAAGGAAATGAGATTGGTTTGACATGATTTGTTCTTGACAAATCCATGTTGACTGTCACTAATCTCCTTGTTTTCTCTTAAACGCTTACAAATTGCTTGATTATTTGTTCCAGGACTTTTTTAGGAAATTAAAGATAAGCTGATGTGTCTATAATTCCTTAACTCCTCCTTCCAGAACTCCCCTTTTTAAATAAGTTTCCATCCCCACCTTTTATATCCTCCACAGATTGTTTTAAAGGTACTTACTCCACCAAGTATTTCATACCATCAGAAGTCTACCAGCAAAACAGCAACTAGCAGAGGATCTTCTAAGAAGATTATCATACTTTAATGACCAAATATGCTAAATCATATTTTATACAGTTTAGGTAGATTATTACTGGGTTTTTAAAAAGACTATAGTTTTGGTCTGTCTCTGTTCCTGCTGAAGTAAACAAGAGATTTCTCATTGGCTCCAATGGAAACTCACAGAGTTTGAGAATTTATTCCCCTAATTCCAGAGGTGTTCAATATACATTGGTACAATAAATGGTGAATATGAGGCCCATTGTAAAGCTTTCAGCAAGTTCACTGATACTGATACAGGATACAGAGCCACATAATTGTTTAACATATTGTAACTTCATTTTCTTTTTGCTTGAGAGCTGTAAACCAAACCCAGCTGAATGAGCCTAAAAGTGTTGATGGGTGTTATTGCAAGAAAGTACGTCTGAATTTCCTGGCAGCGTGCTCCTTTCACACAATAAAGTAGGATGGGTCGGAGTGTGTGGGTGAGCAGTTCATGCAAGATCAACACATCGCCTTGCTCAAGTGAAAATATCTCCTTGTGCAATACTGAGAGCAGCAAACAATGATGGAAGGAGCAACCAGCTGGATGAGAAAGCCAAACATGCTTAATTCTCACAGCATTTTCCCTTCTGTGCCAGGGAGTGTTTTCAGTAGAGCTGGGTCTATAGGCACCAGCTGAGATCTTAGCTACCGACTTTAGCCCTGCAGCCATACATCGAGCTTTCCCAAAAACCACATTTGCAGCTCCCCCCCAAACCCTTCCTTCTCTGCCCCTTTTCGGTAAAGGGTTTGGAAGAGAAGCGCTTTCTCTGGCCACTCACAGTGAAGCAGCACATCTTTTTAAATCAATTATTCCCCATTAGCTTCACAGGCCAGATGCCAGGCATAGTGGAATCAATGCTTTTCTATGAAATCATCTCTAAATAAGCATCTCTGCTCTTAAATACATTTTCACTGGGCTTCTAAGCCCACATCGCACCCGGGTACAACAGAAAGGCATGGAGATACCTTCTGCTCTTTCAGTCGTTTCTTGCAATACCAGTGAGAGCTGCTGTGTCCCCATGAGATGGGGAGAAGTGAGAGGAGTCTTGGAAGGGTAGCAAAGATAGAAAGAAACTCTTCATGAAAAGCTCCAGAGCTCCTTATTAGATGGAGCATTCTTGAATGAGGCTACCAACACACCTTTTACTCCTCCTGCTGAGCCACGATTTCTTCCTGCCATTGAGATGGGCAAGTGAAATCAGCTTTAGTTATCAAGGATTTCACCTACGGTAGGGAAAAAAAAAGGTAAGACCAAGAAATAGAATAAATATTGTCATGATAGACTCATCCTTCACAGATCTCTGGGTTTTATTGGTTTTTTTTCAACCTGTCAGACCTCTCTCACTGTCATTTCACACTTGGCTTCAACATAGCTACAAAGGTGGAGGTGGCAATTCTGCTGCTGAATTGATCCTGACACTGCAAGTCCTTGTATCGCACGGAGAGAAATGTCATCCTCCCAGGGACTGCTGTCACAAGAGATGCAGGCAGTGACTTTCCTATCTTCCTCTGGTAAAATAAACTGGGTTTATGGCACAGGGTCGCTGCTGTGGGAATTGCAGAGAGGCTGGAGCGCTGTACAACACTACCCTCTTGTGATTTCTTTTGTTACAACACTTTCTAAGCCGTAGTTTTTCCAGACTGAGCATTTTACATGGAAGATTCCCCTCTCTGAGCACGAATCCTACCGCTAAACAACCAGTTTCCTCGGCAGGAACTGAAGAACACTATTTGATACAGACAAATATGCTTTGTTTTTACTGATTTCCACTTTTTCTTTGCCTATAAACTTGTATAATTTTTATATAATTCTATATTTGCCGCCTCAGGAACTTGGACAGACCTGGAATTTCCACCTCTGCGAGCACTTGTTGCATTTCCTCTCTAAATGTTCAGTGTAGAAATTTCAGACTAGCATGTCCATCTTTGCCATCATCTTGTATTTGTATATGCAGAGGACCAAAGCCAAGGCTGCTTTAGTTGAATGACAGGGTCTTTGTCCACACAGTTCATGGCTGAGCTCTGAAGAGGTTATAGCTCAGCCAGAGTACCCAGTGCAGCCCTGGGGAGATGCTAGTTCAGGTCTTGCCCCAGCACAGGGGCACAAGTGCAGCACCCAAAGTACTAAAACTGCAAATATTTAGCAGTAGGCCCGCTTCATGAACCTGCACACCCTGGGCACTTGTTCATACCCTCTCTTGATCATAGAGTCATAGAATGGTTAGAGTTGGAAGGGAGCTTAAAGATCCCTGCTGCCCTGGGCAGGGACACCTCCCACCAGAGCAGGTTGCTCAAAGCCCCATCCAGCCTGGCCTTGAACCCCTCCAGGGATGGGGCAGCCACAGCTTCTCTGGGCAACCTGTTCCAGTGCCTCACCACCCTCACAGGAAATAATTTCTTCCTGAGATCTTATCTAAATCTCCCCTCTTCCAGCGTAAAACCATTACCCCTTGTCCTATTGCTCCACTCCCTGATAAAGAGTCCCTCCCCATCTCTCCCGTAGGCCACCTTTAGGTACCGGAAGGCTGCTATAAGGTCTCCCCAGAGCCTTCTCTTCTCCAGGCTGCACAACTCCAACTCTCTCCACCTGTCTTCATTGGACAGGTTCTCCAGCCCTCTGATCATCTCCATGGCCCTTCTCTGGACCCCTTCTAATCCTTAAAGCATTACAAAGACGACAAGGGAATTAGCACCGGGACCCCTGCTCTCCATCCCTGCATCCCTCCATGGGTGCAGGCATGCTCTTACACCCGGCTGCCAAGGAACAGCAAAGTTGGATGCTCCTCCAGAAGGAAAGGGGAGCCGGGGACCAACTGTGACAGCAAGGTGGGCTTGAGTGGAAGACCAATTGGACAGCAGGGTGGCCTCACCGACAAAGGCATAGCCCAATGGTACCTGAGCAAAGTGAGCAGAGAAGCTCTGGTGACAGTGACCAGGTTCAGCTGAGAGTCCAGATGGCCAGACAACTCCCCGGTGATGGGGCAAGTGTGAGGTGAAGCACCCATGGTCATGCTGGTCACCCATCAACTGCACTATCTCAAATCTGTCCCAAAGCCCAAATGGGCAAACCCCCAGGAAGGGGGATGCCCTCAGGGCCATAACACTGACAAGGCCCATGAAAAACTTTTACCTGACTACCTGAAAAATCAGGTTCTAAAATATCTCATTTATTTTTGAACGGGACAACTGGAAAGGAAAGAGAGACACAGTTTTATTATTGATTTGCTGCTGAATTCAGAGTTCAAGTAACACGGTCACTGTTACATGCTGGGTAACTGTTTAAAAGAATCATTGTTCATACGTAAAGAACAGCGGAGAACATTTTAGTTGGAAGGAATTCTACTCCATGTCAAACGCTTATGTCAAACTACTTCCTCTTCTTTGAGGAAAAAAAAAAAGAACGCTTCTTTGTTAGGCACTGACCTGCTCCTACTGTTTATTGCCCAGATTATGTACAAGACAATATTCTGTCTCCAACACCCTTATTCTGGTGCAGCTGGGATGTGACCTTTATTATGACAGGGAACACGGCACATTTAGATGTCTTTTTTCCACCAAGGATTCCTTGAGTTCAGATCCAAAATAGAGCAACTGTGAAGCTAAATCAATGTCTAGGTACTTGCCTTAAACACTGAGAAGAAAAAGGGGAGGGCCTTCAACAGCTCCCTTTCTTTACATAGATAACAATAATACAGGAAGAGTTCCCTAAGTTTGTGTTGTTTTCTTAACAAATAAATTAGCCATAGAAACCCTCAAGGTCACAGAGTCACTGAACAAAGAAGTAGAAACAATGAGGCTTGTGTTTGAGCCCCATCTCTACTTCAGGTGTGGTTTGCAACAGCAGGAGGGTGCTCAAGGGTTCAAAAAACAGTGAGAGGAAACCTAAGGGATAAAATACACTTCAAGCTATTAAGAAAAAGGCACCATTTCTGGTTCTGAACATCCGTTTGAAAAGCAGTTGTTGTCATAATAAAGACAAGAAATGAGACAACTCGGAGACACAGTAGGCACTCAGACCGAGAACATCTCAACAGTGGCCATAGGACACCTTCCACATAACTTCAGGGCGTGACAGTGGGGGTATCCGTCTGAGTTGAACAGGTTATGTCGAATTCCCTTTGTTTAATGGGATGATGGGACCTCCAAAGCACAATTCACCTCACCTGCTTAAGAAATCTACTTTAGGACGAGCTAAATCCCACCACAGCAGTGTCTTTTCCTCTCCATCGACATTAAGGGGAATCAAAGGCACCAGCTCAGAGCTGTCTGTCCTACTCACGTCTGCCTTTGGTCCGATGGATCCTAACTATAGACAAGGAACTGTTAAGATCAACATCAGAACTAGGACCTTCTGAGTTTGGAAGTGGTTCAACAGGTATTGGAAGGAAAACACAAAGTTACCAGTGTGTCAGAGAGCACATAAAAGAGGCTTTTTTTCCATGGTACCTGTAACCTCATTGGAGGTAACGCAGTGCTTTCATGATAAGTTAGATCATCTTCACCCTCTCTAACAACGTTTGCTGGCACTGGATCATCTTCTTAATGAGGATATCACCCAAACGTGTGGCTCAGACGCTCTCAATCACACTGCCACAACACGGCAAATGAGAAGAGAGTCTGGGCCACCCCTACGCTGATGAGACATTTGTTTGCTCTCTCTGATTAAACTACCAGAGGACACTGACCTTCACAGCACTGCTGCTGTGCCAGGGCAGTTGCAATCAGGCCCACCAAAGGTTCTTTGGTGCCTGAAAACACACACGCAAACCCACATTAAAACCCTTCCAAAAAGTATGTATTTGAACACCTTTGTAGAGCAGACAGAAGTGTCTAAACAGAGCAACTGCAGGACACATGAAGCCAACATAAATAGGGATAATATGCATTCATCTTTCTAAATGGAGTCTTGGAAAAGAATAAATAAAAGAACACAGAGTGCCATTTCATTCTCGAAAAAAATAAGTATTTCTGTCAGTAACTACTTTGAATAAAAGCCTTACACTTCACTAACTTTCAAACAGGTATTTTGCTCTTTTCCTACATGACTTCAGAACTCAGCAATTCATAAACGGAAGCCTGTAACCCCACAGTCTATTTTCTTCCTAATTAAAGAACCTTGTTAGGACATGTAGAGTAGTTGCTGGATTTTCCTTTTAAGTCCAAACCTGTCACTTCCTTGAAAAATAACTGTAGCAAATGAAAATGAGCAACTCTTGGAACAGCCCTGCAAAGCTTTCATGTGAGAAAAGGGAGAACCCACTATTTCTCTGCACTTAGAGGGGCCATGTGTGTATTTTAACGGATGCCTCAGATTTAAAGGACTCCTTTGTTGCTATGTGATCTAGTAGTCTGATCTTAAATTGGAGATTATTGAATGCAGAACAGCAGTGGAGAAACTGGATCACTTGGGACTACTTCTTTCAGCTTTGCTGAGTTTCTACTGTTATCTGTGGAAGTCCCAAGGCCTGCCTTTGCCTATCCAGACAAGGAACGACATCTCTCATGCTGCTTTGGGAAGGAGGAGCCCCAACTCCTGCACTCTGCCCTGATCTGCACCGGTCTCACCAAAACACTGCTGGTGCCCATCCCTAGACTCAACACTGCTGGCAGCGTCCTTGTGGGCAGCGCCTGTGTCCTGTCAGCTTTGGGGTGATCAAACCACAAACATTCGTGTGAGCATCTTGTAGGGTGTGAGTAAGGGCAGGGGAGGCAGCAAAGGGAGACGTCTGAGGGAAACGGTGCTGTCGCCAAGAGGATCCACACCGGGACACCGGCCTAGGGCCGCGCCGGCCTGTAGGCCGGAGCCTGACCCCAGTGCCAGCCTCAATGGGGCAGGCCGCGACTCCCACAGCAGCTCGGGCAGCGGGTGNGGAGGAGGGGGGGCTGCTTCCTCCTCCTCCTCCTCTTCCACCTCCTCTGCTGCCGCCGCCGCCTGCACCGGGGCCCAGGACGAGGAGGCCGAAGAGGAGGAGGAAGAGGAGGGACCCGCGGGCGGACGGGAGCGGCAGCAGCGAGGAGGAGGAGGAGGCAGCGACGGCGGCAAGGGGGGGCCGCAGCAGCACCGCCTCCACCATCACCACCACCATCCCCCGCACCACAACCACCAGCTCAACGGCCTCATCAGCCCCGAGCTGCGGCACCTCCGGGCCTCCTTCAAGAGCAAGATCCTCAGCTCGGAGGCAGGGGCAGCCCCCGAGGGGCTGGAGAACAAGCGAGCCAGCAAAACAATGGGCTCCGGACAGCAGCAGCAGTCATCGCCCCCGACCACAGCACCGTGCTCATCCTCCCTTACCAACCACCTCCCTCCCCAGGGAAGGACTGCACCCTCTCCTCCTCCTTCTCCCCCAGCAGCAGCAACAGGGGACAGGAGCCAGCCTGCTGCCACAACTACGACTGCTGCTAAGACTGCAGCCCGCAATGGACTGGCAGGAGGGACTGGCTTGGAGGAGGAAGAGCAGGAGGAGGGGGATGAAGGAGGGGAGGAGGAGGAGTCCCTGCTGCTACTCTCCAGGTCCTTAACAGCAGCTTGCAGTTTGAAAGGCTCGGGAACGGACTCTCAGCCCGAGGAGGACCTAACGATACGATACGTCCGATATGAGTCAGAGCTGCAGATGCCCGATATCATGAGACTGATCACCAAAGATCTGTCTGAACCCTACTCCATTTACACATATAGGTATTTTATCCACAACTGGCCACAACTTTGCTTTTTGGTAAGTGTCAGAGGGGGCAGGGAGGGCAGAACTTGGGGAGTGGTTTGGGGCTGGGGAGGAGAGGATTAAAGGGTTGACATTTGTGGAAATACTTGTAATATTCTTTTTTGTGGATAAGGCCAAGCTTTTTGGGAAGTACCCATCTTCCTAATGAAGTCCCCCTGTGACCTGTGCATGTATAAGTAAAGCATATGACTGAAGTTCCTACATTCATTAATAGATGTTTTAAGTTTGAGCACAGGGCTAGGATCCAGGAATTCAAGGCTTCTAATCTTGGTTTTGACATTGACTTTTGTGACCTTTGGTAGTGCATTTTATCATTCTGTCTCAGTTCCTAGGTTTGTATTTTAAAAAGTACTTAGCCCACTAGAGTCTTATGAGTGCTTAGTAATTCTTGCACAATGGTTTTAAAACAGACTTCAGCATGGGTAGCATATAAATGTTAAGTGATACATGGAGAGACACCGTTAAAGGTTTTGTAGGCTTTTTGATCTACTAGCTTTTAAAAAGACAAGTACCTCTGTATTGCTTCTTACAGGTGTGGTAGTGTATGCAGCATGCAGAAATTCTCATGCTGCTTAGATTGTCTTGCTGTTCTAACGATGTATTTACTTTTATATTCTTCCTACTGCACTATTGAGAAGATTGATTTAGCTGTCACGCTGTCTTTTGAAATGTTTAGCATTTCTCATGGCAAAACTTGTGCGTCAGTTGAAAAGCATGCTTTTAGGATGCTAATCTGTCCACAGGTGTATGAAACTGAGTGTAAGTTGGCCTGAGGGGTATACGTGCATAGTGGGAGTTTAGCTGTGTTTGATTTACTCACAGGAAAAGTTACGTCTGCAAAACAGAACATTTATGGGAGTGTATGGCACTTCCTTGCTAAGGTACATGATGAATTCTTCTCTCTTGATGTTTTAATCAAGGCTGGTCCCTTCTCTGAAAGGTATAATTTAGTAGGAGCCAAGACACCCTTCAATTCAGGAGTATCTCTGTAAAATTTTAATAGGATATGAGTACAGGAGGTGAGACTAATGGACTCCATCTGGCCTTAAACTTCCTGAATGTTCCTGGTTTAGGGTCTGGTATAATTTATAGCAGGATTTATATGATTTATAGAAGGAGAGGAACCATGCCTCTTAAAACCCTGAAGAGGGAATACAGTAGGATTATATGAAGTTGAGCAAAGCATTACCTTCTGGAACAAAATAGAAATGCAAAAAGACTTGAAAACATTGTTTCATGCAAAGTCATGTTTGCCATTATAAGGACGCTGATCAGAGCAGAATGGTATTTTTCAAGCACTGAGTTATGTGTGTGTGATTTAACTCATGCTGAAAAGAAATGCTTGTGAACTGCAAATGTCCGTACTTTCAGCATCAAGTGTATCACTGGTAATGCCAAGGCAGTGTTGGATACTATTAGATCACAATGCATCTGTTTAAACTTGAAATCTTTAGGGTTTTTTTTTTGTCAGGGAGTAACTTAAGAATATTGTTAGGGAAAGAGCAATGGCAAGTTGTTTGACAGAGCACTAAACCAAAAGATTTCTAATATTTATTTTTAACAAGTGCATTCAAAGAAGTAGATATTACTCAAGGAAAAGAAAGTGTCTTAAGCTTATTTTATAGTGAGACAGCTTCTTTTTTTCATAGCCTTGAAGAATCAACAGAACTTTACTTGAACTCTCTGTCATTCTACTCAATTTGCCATTTTTTTTGAAGGGTAGAACAATCTGAAGTACATAAAACTGTAGAGAAGAATATGTGGCTATGAATTTCTAAAGCTGTTGGCAAATTGATATCTACTTAATAATTTGAAGCTTGTGTAGTGTGTTGAGTCAAATTTGATGGGTGTTTTTTGTGACTGGTTTTAGTGTTTTTAAGATTTGTTTTTAGAGATTGTCTTGAAGACTTTCTGTTCTATAAAATTTAATTTGTTCCTGCAGTTAATGGATTCCTGAACTACTTCTGTCTCATAAGTGTCTGTAAAATATTTATCTTCAGTCGGGGACTGCATATTCCAATTAACGAGAACAGTGTCAGGATAGTGAACAAAAGCATAGTGCTTGATCTCACAGAACCATTGGCCTTTAATGCCTTGTGGCCTCACACCCTTCTGGTTCCAGGTTTTGTTTTGGTTTTGATTGGTTTTAGGTAGAGGGGTTAGACTGCAGTTTGATAGTATTTGAAAAAAAAAAAAAAAGAGTAATCTGTAGGGATTCAATCAGTTCCTTTACTAGGTTTCAACATGACTGTTTTTAAAAAAATATTCCAACACAAACTCACCTGTCTTCATGGCACTGTCACGGGCTGCTTTCCCTTTCTCAACATGTGAGGAGAAAATACTACCATCATTTAAATTTGAAGGTGGGACGTGTATTTTCCATGAATGATCAGCAGTTGTCCCTTGCTGATATTTATTCAGTAAATAAAGACCATAATTTTGCTATCTAGCATTTTGGATACCTGGCAATGCAGAGCTGTTTGCTGGGGGCATTATTAACAACTATTCCTGACAGTGGTTATTTCATGGGTTTGAAAATTGCTGAGTTTTGGGTTGGCCTTCCCAAGGTGCACTGTTGCTCTAATGGCTGGTGCGACAAAAAGGGCTGTTTGCTCTTCTGTTCTGCTCAACTGCATCTTCCTGGCCTGTGCCAACCCTCAGGTTTCTCTGATTTGGGAAGCCAAAGTAGCCCTCCCACCACCACCATATATTTCGTAAGTGCGTGTGTATATGTTTTAGGGTCAGGTTTCTGTTGGTTTAAGGTTCCAAAGCAGTAGGATGTCACTGGCACTGGTGTTGGTGCGAGGGAAGAGGTGAGAATGCGCAGCTGGAGGGAAGGCATAGGACCAATCCTAACTAGTCACTAGCATCTTTTTGCTGTATCAAACCACTTCCTAACTGTGCACTCAAAAAAGTTCATATTCCACTTTAAAAGGACCTGGAGATACTAGGAATCTTCAAAACCTCTTCACTTCAACCTCAAATTCATCTCTGTAACTGTCTTCCTGACTTTAGAGGTAACAAGTTGGGAATATGTAATGGTCAGTTCCTCTGTGTTATGCTGCTGCATTATCTGAGGTGTTGCAAGGTAATTAACATTCTCCTCCATAAATTGCAACTGTTTGCTTAAATTCAGGTGTCTTCTGTCTTTGGAAGAGCAGGTTCACACTGTGTGCTAGGTGTGAATGCCCCGTAAATGCCTGGTTCTTACTTATTCCCAGGAGCTCTGTCAGCTCTGCCTAATTTCTCTTCAAATTACCTATTATAACCACTCCCCTGTCAAAAAATGACAGAGGAAAGGGGTATCGTTTGTTTCACGTGAAACATTTTTAAGCATCACTACAGCTTTGTCCCCATGTGCGTTGTAAATGCATTTTCAAAGTTGTAGCTTCCTTTTAAAGTGTTTTTTGTGTCTTCTAGCCTTAGCAGTGTTAAAGTTTTGAAACTTCCATTTCGAACTGATACATTAAATATTTCAGAAAATTGTTTTCAAAATACTTTAGCGTGGGAGAGGTAATCTTAGGAAACCTTGCTCTCTGCCAAAGTTTGGATAAGACAGGATATAATAAAAGCAAGAGTCCTGGCTGAGTGTTGTAACCTCTCCTGTAATTCCCAGTACTGCACCACTCAGCTGCCTTTTAAGAAAAATCTGGAAAATCTGTGCTTTTATTGGGTTCTTAACTTTGCCACTAGCTATAGCAGCATTTATAATTTAAACTTTCACAAGTTTAAAAATAACCTATTAATTCCATGTAAGTGGTTTTAGATGTATTGTAAATCCTAAATGACTGCAGTTAAGATCTTGTTTTATACTAATGCTTTGCCTTTTTTTTTTTTTTAAATTGGATTTTATTCAAGACTCTAAGCGTACTTCATGTTGAAGTTAAGACTTGCAAGACATCGCCCCTCTTTTTTAGTTGTGGAAAATTTGAGGCAGAAAAGAACCGGGAAAGTTAGGAAACTTCCTAACCTCATGGCAGACGCAGGAGGAAATTCTGTAACATCCATTCCCAGTTTGCCAACTCTGCATTCCAGTTTCCCTGTAGGTAGGATGGTGGTTTCAGAGACAGGTTGGCAGCGCTACTTCTTGCTGTCAGAGGCTTTGTGAAAACTTCACAGTCGTTGCAGCATCGGGGTATGTAACGTGTGGTTATTCTGGCTTTGCCCTTGCGCAGGAGGGAATTATTCCTGGCCAGTTTCATGGGGTGGAAACAGAGCAATTTTGTGATTTGCCCAGTATCATAAAGAGCTCTGACTGAACCTCCAGACTTTAGGTTAAAACCATTACCCTAAATGTATCCTCTAGTGGTATACCATAACACCATGGCTAAATGTAAGCCAAAGGGTTCATACAGAGCTGTTTCTCTGATATTTTGGGATAGATCTTGGTGCGTGTGTGAAAGGGAAGCCGTGTTGCAGTCGCGCAGGTTCTACTCTATTTGAATCGCAAAATATTTCTCTTTCAGGGGCTAGTTGGTTGTTTAAATCTTCTTTAAGTGGGAACAAATGTCACAGGATTTGGGTATTAAATGCGTACTCAGGCTGTGGCTGACAGACTTAATGCCATCTTTTGCTAATGAAATTAATGCCAATTGTTTAATTTTGTGAAAAGTAATGTTCTTGCTGATTTACAGACATTTCTCTGCTGACTCTTCTAGTAAGGCATGGTTGCAATATGAAGATATTAAAATCTAGTTTGTTTTAAACATTTAAACTTATTCCTAAGAACAAAGTTGATGCAAATATTGGATTTGAATTCATGTATGTTAATCCTGCTAATGACTTACGATTGAAGTAAATCTTTTAGTACTGCATGTGGTTTATAATAAATAATAGTAACTTGGGCTGGATTCTGTTTGTGGAAACTTGTATGTTTAGGAGTACTCTCGTATACCTGAAAAGAAAATTTGGCCTATGGTTGTCTTTTCATAAATGGTGTTACGTGGCAGCTACTTTTTCTCTCCCCTCCCTTTTTCTGTCTGGGTATTTTTTTTTATTTACACAGTTTAACCTTCTCCAGGGAATTAAGTTACAAAGTTTTACATTGCATTCTAGGTTCATTTCCAGCTTTAGATAAGGTTGGAGAGAAGGAGAAAGGAGAGGAAAGGCAACAAAAACCCTCAAATTGAGGTGGAAACGCAGCACTCCCTCTGTAAGTGGAACAATGTAGATGAACTGGCAGATTTACCTGCCTAAAGACAGAGAAATAGGTTTCAGCATTTGAGGAACTGGTAACAAAGTCATACTTTATTCAGCTCTCTGGCAATAGTGGTAAAACCAGTGGGGTATTTGCTGCTTTGATCACTGAAGCAAAATTCTTTGCTGTTCATTTAGCATTTTAAACATATGATTCATGAACACAGCTTTTCTGAAAAGAGCTCTAAACAAGAAAGAACACAGATCCTCAGAGTCTAGAATGTCACTACTCTTGAAGTGTGTAAAAAAAAAAAATAAAAAAATATATATATATCTTAAAAATTCTCCGCATGACTGTTACAATCAACAATTTGCACGTGTTCACTTCAGGGCAAAGCACAACTATAACATGTTTAGTTTGCGGTGTGCTGCTTTTTTTTTTTTTTTTAGTGAGGTATAAGATTACATCTAGGTACTCTGCATAATTATAGCAATGTTATGAACAGTCTGTCTGATGATACTCTTTATTTAACTCCCTGGTTTTCTCAGGTCTGAGCTGAGATACAAAACTTGCCTTGAGCTGACACTTTGCATACATAGTTTTAGTTTAAGTAGATCTTTTTTTATGGAATAATCTGTGTTTTAGACCAAATGAAAGATTACTTGGAGGCTGTGCAGCGTGATCTAAATGGACTGAAATACAGCTTTTATTTAAAAAAAACACTTGTTTAGATTGTTCAGGGTTGTTCTTGGATACTGCAAAAATGTGTTTTCCTGCCAAATAAAAACTTAGCAATAATTATGTTTCCCTGATGAGCTTAAACTATATTAGAAATGGTGCTAGGATCCTGCTGCTTTGCAGAGCTTTGGAGCTGCAGCTCTTATACCTTGGGCTGCTTCATTTCACCTGTGATACAGCTGCTGGTTGAGAGAGAACTTGGTTAATAACCCACCATCCAGGTAGAGATGCTAGAAGATGATATTCTTCTTTGGGCAAAATAACAGTGGGTTTGTGCCTGTGATATGACCTGCAGGAATGCGTCTTCTCTCCGTAGATTCTTAGCCTATAAGCTGTATATGAAAAGGTTGAGACGGTCGGAGTGTATAGGATCTATACCATAGGCTTTGGAGAAGTGGGTTCACAGGTGGGCTGTGCTGAGGCCTGGCTGACTCTGGCTTTGGAGAGTCCTTTCCGTTTGACATATCTTGCTGTTGTAAATTTGGATTCTCCCCAAGCCCTGGTGCTAGCACATGCCTGTGCCAATCATGTGCTCTAGTCCTGGTTTAGTTGCTCCGCTTGAGCTGAAGGCGAGTTCCCCCCTGCAGACGCAGGTCTCTCAAAGGCTGTGGATCCACTTATAAGCCCATACGTACAATTATGAGTTTCTTTTTTATCTCTGTCAGTCTTTCCTGAATGAATAGTAATTCACTCCCCCCTTGGATGCTGTCCTACTCTGCAGCATTATTCAGTTTTACTGCTGCAGGTTATAATGTCATTAATCTCTCAGGCTGACTAATCTTTCATTTAACATATGACTTAGTTTTTTCTTACAGTATTTCTCTAATACATTTCATGGTAAAATTTTGGTGAACACAGTGGTTGTGCAAGTAGTTTGATAAGTGTTTGGGGAGGAGTTGCCTTCTTTTCTTTCTGGTTTGTTTGGGTTTTTTTTCTTAAATATTTCAGAATAACTACATCTCCCTGACCACACTTTTGCTGACAGTACCATTGGGATTAACAGTCCGTGCATAGCTCTTAACAAATGAAATCTCTGAATAGTTAAAATGTGTGAAATTAACTGTGCTTTTTTTGTTTGTTCTTCGGGTGTCATGTGACTGAAAATGACAGTTTCTAAAGATTAAACACAGCAACGTTTTTCACTGATCCATTGTGGCCTTGACATTAAAAGCAGGCAAAAATTAAGCGTGTTATCTACCACAGCCCTTATACCTAAAAATTCAGATTGCTATAAAATAGGAATGGACGTTTTTTACCTCTCTGGCAGCCAATGTGAAAGGGTGATTTATGCATTAACTTGATCTTTCCTGCTCCATTTTATCACACGTGTTCTTGCCTGGAGACTTCATGGGATAATAATGTGGTTCTCTCCAGGACAATTCATTGGTTATTAATTGACTGTAACTTTATTTGAATGTAATAAAGAATTAAGAATCCTTTAATCTTATTTATACTTTTGGAGACCTTTTTAAAATGTTTTTAGTTTGGGTTTTTTTTTTTTTAAATAATTTTATGCAAACAAATTTTGTGTGGCTGTTTCACTTAAAATGAACTGGTTTTCTACTTTTGGTAGCTCTGTAGATCACGAACTGAGAATGCATACGTGTATGTTTGTCTTTAAGGCCATGGTAGGTGAGGAGTGTGTAGGTGCCATCGTCTGCAAGCTGGATATGCACAAAAAGATGTTCCGCAGAGGTTATATAGCCATGTTAGCAGTGGATTCCAAATACAGAAGAAAAGGAATTGGTAAGAATAGCCTTTTTTGTTATTTCTTACTTCAATCCTGTAGTTGGGGTAACTGTAGCTGTCATAAAGATTTAAGCAGAACTGAGTTTCTATAGGTGGTGGTTTGTCTGTCATCCCTGCCTTACTCGACCACACAAGCTCCCCAGTGGCTTTTTTAAATTTTATTAAAATAACCTGAAATGCCCTATGAGGTTTACATCTGGGATACGATAAAGCTGAAAAGAAAGGCAGTCATCAGCCCCTTACCTCTGCCTATTACTGCTGTCAAATAACAACAGTGGGAATTGCTTTGCATTTTTATATGTGCCCTCATCACTGCGTTTCTATGTTATGTTCAGTCTATCTTTTTTTCAGTAGATTTAGCCCTTGACTTTCCCCTATCAATTATGCATATATTGCCCATTGGGGAGTATGTATGTAGCTCATTATTGTATTAATAAGTGAAGAAGAATAGTTGTGTATGGCTGTTTGAGTGGCTGAAACGGAGGTGCATTTTGTTGGGAAGTTACACGATAAAAGAAATCACTCTTGGCAAGGAGTTTCTCCTCCCTCATTGACCAGGTTTTGCCCTGATGAAGGGATTTTCATTCTAACACCAGTTATCCTAGTTGGCTTAGTTAAAGATCTGTTCTTATAGAACTTGGGTTTTGGTGTTGGTTATTGTGAAATTACATTTTGTAATATATTTCTGAACTTAAAATGTAGATGTCGGCTCAAAAGCCTAGAAGTGTGCATCACCACTCATTCACACTGAACAGCTCATACTTTTGTGATTAAAGACAGAAAATTACTTGCAATGGAAAAGTACGGTGATGCTTCACAGAATGGTACCATTGTGTTTGTTTTCCTCTTAAAAAAACAAAAAAAAGAAGAAACCCTCTAAAAACTGTGTATTATCATGGCTATTCAAGCATGTGCAGATTTATTTATTTTTTTCCCCCTTCAGTGCAATTCAAAAGCCATTGTTGGTTTCTCTAGGGGAGCAGAGGGAAGAGGATACTAAGAAATCACTGTCTCCTTTCCTTTTAGCTGAGTCATGAAGGAGCCTGCCATAATTTAATTGCAGGTGCTTGGATTCATAAGTAAATAAGAACTAATGCTGTTATTATGAGAATCTCTGCAATATTTTTCTCTCACTTTAGTCAGTTCATTATGTTAGAGTTACATAAATAGAATTTATATTTAAAGCCTTGCTTACTTTAGCATTACTTTTTCCTACATTTGCCACCTTTCTTGCTGTTTCTCAAAGTATGCTGTTAATCTGAAGATTTGTTTTAAATGTGGTTCAGTTTTGTCGTACATTCAACAAGAAATCTTAATTGATTAAAGTTTTGAGAGTACTTTAAAACATTCTCTAGATTCCTTGGGGTTTTTTTTCCTTTTCCTTAGCCTTCTTATGGAAGTGAGATTTATGCAATTTCATTGAACAGCAGTTTTTTCCACTAATAACTTTGAAATCAACTTTCAATTTCACCCCAATTCTACAGACAGGTAGGGATATTACATTTGTAGAACTGTTGTGAAATAGATGAAAAATAACAATAAAGAATTAAATTAATGCTTGACTAAGGGGAAGGGAAGGGCTTCAACCATATTAGTAGATACTAGCAAATCCAAATGGGAGTGAGCCACAAGGAAAGTGGTTTCATAAGTTCTGTTACTAATAGAAGTATTTGTTTTAGTAAGAGGAAATTCCCTTGGAAGATGAATGTCCTTCCAGTACATGCCAGCAGAGTTTGACTTTAAATGCAACAAAAAGGAATGAATCACATCTTGGAAGGCTATATATAACACCATGTTAAACATAGAAGCCTGTTTCTAATATCCGTGTGTTGAAGAATCTTGCGCTCAAGCTGAGTCTCTGGATAACTTTACGGATTATTTTAATGTCCAAACTTGAGACTGCAACTTGACTGCAACTTCTTATTTCTTTATTTCTTTCTTTCCTCCTTGCTCTCTCCAGGCGTCATGTCATGTAGGTAGCACATGTTAAGTCATATATAAACAAGCATCTTTTGCATTGCAACTCTGACACTCACTGAAATCTATATTTCAGGTACAAACTTGGTTAAGAAAGCTATTTATGCTATGGTTGAAGGAGATTGTGATGAGGTAAGATTTTATAATCAAAACCTTTCATAATGTAAATGGTTTGCATTCTCCTATATGTGGATTCATTTCACAGGTTTTTCTTCTACAGGACTTTTTTTAGGTGGGGAGTGGGTTGGTAAGAAGCTATTCCTTTTATAATAAAGGGGAAAATAACCTCAAGAAAACATATGGCACGAATAGGAGAAGGATTTTCTAAATTTGTCTTAAGGGCTCAAGTTCAGTGTTTCAGGTTTAGCTTTACTTTGCAAACTGTCCCAGCCTTTGGTCACAGGCACGTTTTCCTCCAAAGACTCTAGTTTAAGGTGCTACCGACCAGTGTAACTTGCATGGTATGTGTAATTCTTCTGTATTTTCAGAAACACAGAGATACTGGAACAGTACGTACTGTAGTATTGCAGAATAGGGTTTTATCACAACAAGTCATCAGGCTATTCTGACAGCGTATAGCTGTATTATGTAGTGCTGACAGAACTCTCATGATTTAGAATATCAACAAAAACTTGGAAGGAAAGTGGCTGAACGGCTGTTAAACTTTCACTGGCCTATGTGTCTTTCCTTTTGTCAAATCAGAATCCCTTCTCTTTTTTATTTTATTTTATATATATACACACACATATGTCTATAGAGCAACTAACTGCGTGCCATGTCTAACCTGTGAAGAACTCTCCCTATGTCCATTCTCCTTCATCCAGTTGTCTGTCCCTTTAACTTTCATCTGCTTGGTACAACACCATTTTTTCGTTTGTTCCTGACTTGTGAGCACTGGGCCATTTCAGTGTGTCAGTCAATGATCCTTTGATCTCTCTGTTGTCACCTTTCAGCTGCTCCCTCAATTGTCCTCCTGCGACGTGGTGAAGTTTCTTACCCAAAACTACAATTGGTGTCAGAGGACTTTTGGCACATACTTTGTTTATTTTTCCACGTGTTGTGTTAATGCCTCTTGCAGCATCCTTGCATGTGTTCTGACTTCATTTGTTTATTCTTCCTGTCAGATTCCTTCATCCCTCTGCTTACTGGTGTCTATTCCCCCCCCCCATAATTAAGTTGGACTCGGGCAGTGTAGTGCAATCTGATAGTTCTGTAATTCTTCAAATTCTGTGTTTTGGCTTGTTGCTTCTAGTATCATATGTAATATGCTTTGCTCCAATCTGTTTTACTACTTCCTACATTGAACTAATCAAGAAAAGCTGTTTGTTTGTTTTTTCCGTTGCTTTCCGCTATGAATTCATTTGCCATTGCTAGAGTATTCAAGATTTTAAAAAAATTTAAAAATAATTGAGGAATGGTGTCACACTGTTCACATCACAGTTGAACAATTGAGATGCGGAGGAGTGAAGAGAATTGCCTACTGTAGTTAGTGTCAGTAGTAGAACTGGCTTTTTCTACTCAAGCTACCAGAGTTGTAAGAGTT
Source organism: Tringa tobata (assembly GCA_033628505.1). NCBI lineage: Eukaryota > Metazoa > Chordata > Aves > Charadriiformes > Scolopacidae > Tringa > Tringa tobata. The sequence continues at coordinate 6,270,484 of JAHREE010000173.1, read as the reverse complement.
CCCATGTGATTTCTGAGTGTTGTGTACGTGCAACTCACGTAACTTCGTTTCTAAATTGGACTATCTAACGGGTACACACCTAATGATCTCTCCTGTGTCTGTCTTTTTTTCTACTGCTCTAATATTAGTCCAAGAGTCCTCCTTACTGCTTTTTATCTTTGTAAAAATGAAATAAAAGGTATAAGGATCGCGAGCTAGTGTGCAGTAAGACCTCATTAAGTCTTAGTCGCAGATTTTCATCTCTGGTGCTGTATAAATGCTTTGTACTAAGTGCATGGGGTATTTTTTAGAGACTATTGATGTCCCTCTTTAATCGAATGCGCTACAGTTCAAGCTCCTTGAAGCGTGTGCTGGACGGGTGCAGGCATGTTTCAGATCCAGTTTGGAAACTGTGTAACTGTGTTTGTGGGATGATGATTCTGAACTAATTACGCCCTGCTTCTTGGGGGCTTTTGCATCAGCTGAGCCTTGTGCTGGTACAGAATTTTGAAATGGGAGCTCATGATGCCTGGGAAACGTGGAGCGCAAGCGGAGTGTATTTCTGACTTTTTATGCCAGCCAGCAGAGTCATACCCACACTGATTTAATATATTTATGTTGGTTTTTTTCACATACAGGTTATCTACAGCCCAATAGCCAGTGTTTTCATGTTTTCTTCTTTTCTTTGCCACCAAATATAGGCATCCTCCAGATATATAGGGCAGAAAATAATGAAGTTGGTTACTTGTACCATATGGTGGATTGCAGAGTTTTCAGTCATGACCAGAATCTGAAAAATCTAACTAGCCACCCAGTTATTAAAAACTCTGTCCAACAAAGCCTAGGCACTTATCCTCACCAGTTCTTACAAAAGTTGTTGGGAAAATGGTTTTTGCCTTTTTAATTGATGCCTGGAGCTATCAAAGTACTACATCACAGTAATTTGTCTTTGTGAGGCATGTAAATAGTTTACTCATTTCGGCTGCTCTTAAGATATTTTTCTACATCCCTTAATAAAATGATGAAAATAAAAAAAAATGCTGCTACTTGACATAAGATGAACTGCAATTCAAAAATCCGCTATTTTCTGAAACTTGCTTAGAATAGGATTAAAATCATGAATATGCAGCAGTGGGTGTCATGAAAATTTTCCAAAGGCTGCTTGAGAACTCTTCCCTTCAATCTAATTATGCAATAGTTGCCATAAATGTACTTAATTTTAATAACTTGTGGTATATAATCTGATAAATACTTTGTTCAGTGTGTTACTTTTCTAAGTACCGTAGATTGGACTTTTGAGGTGTAAATGTTAAGTCCTGGAAAATAAAGGATATATGCAGCACCATAGATGAAAATCTTGAAAAATCACTACTGATGTACTGGCATTTCAAAGTATGCCACAATATTTTAGTGATTAAGGGCATTTTTTTTCCTGTATTTAATTTACTGGGAATCAACTAAGCCAGGCCTATGGAACAAGTGATTTTCAGCGGTCAGCCAGCTGCCTAAGAGGTAGTTTATGCTATATGCTACGCTTCAAAGCTAAGAGGCAATATCCTTCCAGCCAGGGGTTGTTTCCTGGCTTGAGGAAGCCGTGGGGTAAGTGAAGAAGTGAATTAACTGGGGTGGAATCTGAGTGGAGGAGAAGAGATGGCCGTGGAGCTGGCCGTGGCCTGTATTAGAATAGAAACCAGGGAAGTGATCAGATGTTGGGGGTGGGTGGTTGAACTAGAAATAACCTTCAAGCCTGAAGAAAGTCCCTAACAGCATGCTTTGAGCTGGAGTGTCTGGATATAACATTGCAAAACTCGAGGGATCTTTGATTATTTTTTTTTTTTTTTTTTAAACCATTGGTGACTTTCTCGGGCATTTGATTTTATTTGGGTATTATTTGGCTTTTGTACATTTGCTTAGTTTTTACTGAGAAGCATTTTTGAAAAATTGTACTGGGTAAGACCTTCCTGTGGAACTGTTACATCCCTTAATCACAATTAGGAAGGAGGGGTTTTTCATTCATGTGTAGGTTTTCCATCTGTAACAAATGACCGTAAGTAATCTGCATATGATTCATTCACTTCATATTACTGAAATAATGTACCGTGTACCTGTTAACTAATCAAAATAAGACTATGTCTAAGAGCTTTTTTTAAGCAAAATGTAGAATGTGAAAAGGAGTTGCAACTTGAATTTCCATTGAGACTTTAAGGTGATTTAAAGTGGGCTTTTTTGACCACACCAGTAGGTGTGTCACTTTAATTCAGTCCCACACTTGGAAAAATTAAACGAGTATTTTTATATAATCCTATTTGAAACTGTCAAACTATTGGAATCTCTGCTTTTTCTTAATCTAGAAATCATCTAGGGTTTTAAATGTTGTATTTTGAGTGCTGTCTTTCTTTAAAAGTTAAGGCACTTAAACTGATTAAGGACACTGGGCAGGTGCCCATAAGTTGAGTCTGATGATATGCCAGACTTAGGAGGAAGAGTAACAACCTCTCCTGTGATGCTGAGAGGGTCCTGCCTTCATTTGCTTATTTGGTTTGGCTGTATTAATTCTGTGGCTTGGTTTCTAGACTGGAGTTCATTTGGAGTTTGAACTGAAGAAGCTTGACCTCTCAGTTTTTCTTCAGTTTAGGAATAAATTCTAGATAGGAAAATGTAATAACAAGAAACACTGCACTCCGCTCTCACTATAGAAAGTTTCTTGCTTCTAAGCTCAATTAAAATTAGAGAGTTGAGATAAAATGTCAGGTTTATGAAATTTAAGACATAAGAGAAAGGACCAGCCTTCAGAAAGCTGTGGCTTGTGCACAAAATATTGTTAAGTCCAATCAGACTTTTGCTGGCCTCCAGGGGAGGATGCATTTGGGTTATTAGAGGATTTAACAGGCATACGTGTACAACAAAATAGACCCTGTGAGACCAGAAATTAATGTGATGATTGAAGGTTTGAAGCTTGATTGAAAATCTTACGCAGGAAGAGATGAATCCTTCATAAAACAAAGCTAATGAAGTTTGGATAAAATACGGGTGTGTTTCCTTATTAGATAACAGAAACACGTCTTCAGCCCTTTGAGATCAGGAAACTACTTTGAATTGTGCTGAGTCTTCCTTAGAAATACCAGAGCAGATCTCTTGCGTTTGCTTTCAGGATGAGCATTCACTCAGGTAGTGGGATTCCAACAAACCTGAATTTCAACATTTAACCACTCCCTTAAATTCAATGATCTGCAGACAGCTGGAAGGCTGTCAGCATTGCGAGGTGTGCGACTCGCAGTTGAATGCAGATTCATTGTGTCACTCTGCCAGGTTACTAAACTTTTATGACAGCAAATGCCATTTGTAGCTGGATTTCAAATAATAGTCTGTGGATTTACATGGGTCAGATTTCCTCTTCGGCATAGTGCTTCATTTTAATTTGATTTAAGAAGTTGTACAATGTACATAATTATGTAGAAAACATCATTTCTCAGGAAAGCTATTTTACTATCAGAACTTGTTATAAATTAATAGATACCCATTTTAATGGATTAAGGATGATAAGAATAATCACTCAAGCCACAAGACTTGATAGTAAAGTTCTATGAAGTGCCAGCAAGAGAAATTCAATCTCTAATTCTTGCCATAAGACTAAGACTTGAATTAGCTTGTCTTAAGAGTGGAGGTACAGCAAGACAGTTTGTTGTAACTTAAGCATTCTGACTACTAATATTTTAGTGTGTGGTTCTTGGTTCCTTTTTGGCAAACGAACTATTTCTAGGTCTTATTTTCCCCCACTGTGTGTCGTTTGTTGAGTTGTTAGGTCCAGATTTACTTTTCTTTCACACATTCTTATGCTGGAGAAGCACAGGGTGAATTATCCATTGGAATGTGGTCAGAGTGGCTTGAAACTTGAGTAATGGTCAAATATATACATTAAACGGATCTTAGAACCTTACTGAAGGTGACCAGTCTAACCACTGGCTGCCTCCCTCTTTTACGTCGGCTTGGCCACTCCTTGGACGTGCAGAAAGCAAACCAGATGGACAGAAAAAGGGAAGGTTTTCTACCAGGTTGCTTTCTGAAGTAGCTCAGCAACAATCCTAGGGAGCTGGCAAAGGGGTGAGGGAGACTGGAAATGCAAGGCTGAAGGCACTGGGGCCACAGGGTCCGTAAAGTAGATTGACTTATACTAACTGTACAAATACAGGCTAAGATTTTGTTCCTAGATTTGAGGGGGTAGGGAGCAGTTAAACAGTTTTCCTGCTTTTTATTGGAGGGGAGGGAAAGGAAAGGGAGCCCTGGGTTTTGAGGTGGGGTAGATGACTATTTTCGGACTAAGGGAGTTTTATGTATGTAGCTCTAACTACACAGAGCAGGGTATCAAATGCTGGTTTAGAAATAGCCATCAGTGGACTTAGCAGTGGCAGTGATTGCTGGTTTGCTGCAGAAATTGCTTAGGCTGTATTTTCATTCTATGGTCTTTCTACAGTGTCCATCAGCTCTTTTTTAATATGTGAATGTACGCTGTCATGGGACTGTATGTAGTCTGCTCAGCTCATTAGTTCAGCCTGTGTTCTTGCATAATCATGATCTGTCCTTAATAGCACAATCTTTAAATAATAGAGCGGGACAACAGTAAAGAGGCAAAACAAATGTTTATCATTTGGAGTGGGTGCACGGCTCCAGGTGTGCCAGAGCCCTGCTCAGTGCATTTGGGGAGAAGGTGGGACAACAGTTCAGAGGGACATACTTCAGCAGTTTTGTATTTAACTTCTTGCTGTCACCAGTGTAGTTTTTTTTGCCTGTAGTTGAGACTTCTGGGATGATTTTGAGTCTTCGCTTAATTTGGACTACTTTTACACTTGGGTTTGGTCTGACCTGTTGATGGCAGACTTTCCTGCAACTGGGCTCTTGCCAACGCAGGGGGAAAAAGATGGAAAAAGCTGCTCTCTCTTCCTGCACTCTGATTTGAGTTTGAGATACTCGTGTTGAGCACAAATATTCATTGCAAATGTCGTAGAACGCTGAAGTGTGTATCTAGGGCTAAATCTGTCCAATTAGAGGTCAAAGATATGAAATGACTAAACAAAAGCTCATGTGCCAAGTTCTTGTGACATGCAAAATTTCAGTTGCCCATTCAAAATTCAAAGTATGTTTTGGTCCCTGACCTGTTTGGTAGGTTGGGTTTTGGTGGGGTTTTTCTGGGGAGGGGGATGTTGGGAGGCAGAGATTGTTTGGAGTTCGGTTGGTCGATTTTCACCCTAGCTAGTAGGTAATGAGTAGAAGTACAATTTACAGCAAAGAACTATAATCTTGATAGGAATTGAAGTTGTTTACAGTTGCACTTCTTGATTAACTGCTAGGTTTTTTTAAATGTTGGAATGGAGAGAGGTTGCTTTAATAAGTCAGGACAAGAAAAAATTAATTCCACTCCTTGCTAATAAGTGTATCTTTAAATGAAAACATTGAAATTGCTTCAGTAGTCATGGAATTGCAACTGCTTTCTAACTTTTTTTTCTTCTTTCTTTCTTTCTTTCCATAAAGGTTGTATTGGAAACAGAAATCACAAATAAGTCTGCTTTGAAACTTTATGAAAACCTTGGTTTTGTGCGAGACAAGAGGCTGTTCAGATACTATTTAAATGGAGTTGATGCACTGCGTCTTAAACTATGGCTGCGTTAAAAGACACCATCCCATCAAGCGACTGACGTCCCAACAGCGCAGAGTTGTCCTTTGCATGCAATGCAATTTGTCCAAAAATTGCTTTGCAGGAGTGGACTTAGTAATTTCCATGCAGCTCTTTCTGTCAGTGTCTCATTGAGTGTCGCACATATTTGTTGCACTTTGGCATGGCGCGTTTGTTCCGAATTAAAACCGATTGTTTCAAACTTGGGAGTTCTTTTGGTACCAGCGAGATGTGCCAGTCGATAGCCAAGATATGTTCATTCATTTGCAAGTCTACTGACTGTATTGCATAACACGGTGAACATTTTATCAAAGAACCTGTATGTGGAACGCGACTTTTGGTTCCAGGAAAAAAAAAAAAAAAGCCAATGTAGATTGTAAAATTCTATAAGTATACTAACATTTCATACAAAAATTGCCATAGTTTTCTGGGAAAAGGCTTCAATTTTAGGTTTTATTTTTCAATATTGAATTTTCCATTCTTAAATATTGGTACCTCAGTGATTAGTGAATGAAAAAATGTATTGTAGGGTGGGGTGTGTGTTACAATGAGTAACAGTAACAATTAAATTGCGTCTGCCAGTGCCTGTATAGATAAGTATATTTGTCTTCACCTCTAAGTTTGGAGTGCATGCTTTTATTCTTTTACTTTCTTCAATTGTCTTTGCAAGAAAATTTCTGCTTTTATTTAAATTCTGGATTTGATAATAAATTATTTCAGATTTTTATAATTTGGATACTTCTCCCAAACGAGGGTTTGGAAGGCCCTTCTTTTCTTATAGCAAGAAGTGTAAGCTATTTTGAAAACCTTGAGTAGCTGCTAAAAGAGAACCTGATGTCACCAGTAAATCTCTGCTGGTTTTGGATGCACTTTTTTCATTAAAAGAGTGAGGGACTTTTAAAAGAAGATATAGAAAATTAATGTAAATTGGTATGATTTTATTTAATCAAAATTATTGCTAGAAGCTCTGAAAAACAGCTATTTTAAGATAGTTGAAACAATTTTTTTTTCAGATTCAGATTGCTTTGCTTCAGTGTTCTAAAATGCTTCAATCTTTGGTTCTTGGTCTTGGAAATAAATTTCAAGGTGTATTGTATCCATTTTTAGCTGCTCTCATTTTCTCTAAACTTACATGAGCTGAGATATTGGGGGATTTTTTTCCCCTCCAAAACCGAAGCAGCGGGGAAGGACTTCTCTCTCTCTCTTTCTCTCTTTCTCGCATTCGCTCTTGCTCTGTTTTTCGCTTTTTTTTTTTTCATTTCTTTAATTGGGCTTACAGAAGTTTTACCGATACCCATCGATTTTTTTTCAGTAATTACAGTGTCTAGGCTTTCTTGTTCAGCGTGATCATATAGCCCAGTTTTCTATGAATCAGTTGGGTTTTTGTTTTTTCACTTTGGAAACAAAAAAAAACAACAAAGGTATTAGTTGACTTGTGGAAGAACCTACGTAATCTGTGAAAAGGATGAACTCTCGGTGAATCCGCTCTTCTGTAGCTGAGCGTACTCTTCAGATTTGCCTTACTACACTTTTTTTTTCCTTTTCTTTTTTTTTTAGGATTTGGTGTGAGTCATGGGTGGTTTTTTTTTTTTTTTGCTAATTACTGTACATTCAAAAACAAAACCAACAAAACCCCTACCTCCAGTAACATTTGGAAAAGAGCCCTGTGCAGGAAAACTGGATTTAAAGGAAAGCCTTATTTTGCACAGACCGATCGCACATGGTGATGGACGTTTCTTACCATGTACAAATTATGAGTTGTATTTGAAAATAAAGATTTTTAATGGAAATTGGCCCTTCTGAGTTTTCTGCTTGTAAACACCATTTGTGCTTTTGAGGGGGTTTGTTCCCCTCGGTAAAGAAAACTCATATTTAAAAGGGTGCCCGACTGTTATTTGCAGAACAAACTGGAGTTGAGCCTAAAGCCTGTACGCTGCTGCTGCCGCCTCGTGACACGCCTGAACCTTTTCTTATCCCCATCCCTCAGGTTTGCCAGTTTTTCCGGGCAGCTTTTCAGGAGGTTCCGCTCGCAGTTTTAAGATTTAAATGCTAAATCCATCGAAAGGGGACTTCTCTCAGCCGTGTCCCCCAGTGGTGCAGGGCGTAGTGACTGTTCTGGCTCGCTTGAACTAAGGAGGCAGAGGAGGGAGGTTTCGTAGTGGCTGTTGGACTCGTATCACAAACCCGGCCGTCTTGTGTGTCTGCTGATGTTTAAAAACCGAAAAGCCAGACAGGCAAGTTCTCTATTGGTTAATAATTAAGCCGTGGGTGTCTTCACATTCAAAACCCGACTTAGAAGTTTAGCCGAAAATCCCTTTGCACGAAGGCACTGCCAAAAAAAAAACATAAAACCCCAGTGCTTCTGAGCAAACTTCAAATACAATTCTTGTTTGTTTATTGTAAGAAGCAGATGTCGCCATGTGGGGTTCCAAAACGCTGCGCAAAATAGGTGCACCTTCCTTTTAAAAGAGCACGTTGCCCGAGAGGTTCTGCCATTGCTGCTGTGTAACGGGCAGTTGGCTACGGAAGACGCTGAAGCTGTACGCCTTGGGTCGTGTTTAAAGAAACAAGATTTGTTCTCTGTGTCTCTTGGGATGCGGGCGTCGAGCGGGAAGTTCCGAATTTGCAAAGAGAGGAAAGCAGGTTTTCCAAAGAAATCCAGCAACGAGAAGTTGGTTATTTCTCATGTCTGTTGCTACAAGGCGGTCCTCTTCCCTCCCCCCCTCACCTTTTTGCATTGACAAATCTAACTAAGGAGTCGATCACTTTTATGTTTGAATTAGCCCAGATGTTGCTGTTGGCTGACATGTCGGTATGGATGTTTGCATTCTGTTATTTTCTTTTTAAGAAATGATCAGCTTCATCACCGTCGAGAAAAGTAGGCATAACCTAATTGGTGTTGCATAATACGTCACAAACTATTTTTCAGGGCACTGCAAGACGTTGCTAAAACTGAGTGCTATGTTACAAAAAAAAATGATTTCAGGTCTTGTATAAACATTACAACCTATATTGGAGTTCAGGTATCAGGTGGGCATCTATGAAAATATCAAGTGTATCTCAAAAAAAATACTGGACTGCTGTTCTGAGTGGATTATATTCTTCTGTCCCTTTATCCTTTTTGATGAGAACAAAAACAGTGGGGTTATGAAATGTACAAGCTGTCTAAATACAATGCAGTCAAATAAATGGTTAAGTTGTTTATCTATTTCCTTTGGAATGGAAATGTTCTAATGATTGTTTTGCTTTGTCTACAAAATGTGATTGCATGCTGCTTCTTGAGAGGGAAAAGGTTTTACAAGAGAATTGCTTATCGCTGCTTGATTTTCGTTCCCGTGCCATCTCGAGTTTATACGATGACCTTCCGTTTTGTAGCTGGACTAAAATGGATCTTTTTTTCACGTCTTTTGAGTTATGACTAATGTAGTCATTGTGGACTTTTCTGGGGGCTAAGGGGTGGTTTGGTTTTTTTATTTTAGTCGTAATAAGAGTCGAAAACATGCAACCCTTGTAAAGCTGAGAATTCTCTCTCTTAAAAGTGTGCGGGGGAGCCTATGGATGTTGATAATCCTTTATTCCCTCTACAATTGCATTTAGGCTCCTAAAGCTTTCTAAGAATTTGGCAGTGAGTGTTTGGCCGCGTGTTTGTGAAGAGTATGCAGACTGAGAGGTGTAACCACCTTCTGCTGGAAATCGCTGGTCGCCTGCCAGCAGCTCCCAGTCTTTGGTTCTTCCAGCTTCTTTTCTGACTCCTCACAGCCAGGCTGTCTGATTGCTAGGTTTCATTACGAATTAAGGCTTCAGGGACGTTTTACCACTTCTTATACTTCTTTCCGTTTGCCCCAGTGGTGGGGACTGTTGTATGTCAATGGAAATCTCTTTCCACCTTCAGGAACTGGATGTTGAGTGTTGCATGTAACTTTTTACCTGGACATAAAGCAGTGACAAACAGCCCTGCTGATTTTTTTTTTTTTTTTAATTTTTTATTCTTCTGAATCCTCCAAGTATTTAATTTTGTGCAAGATAAGGGTTAAATTACTTTCCCTTGTCTTGCACTGCAATCTATTTCTAGCCCTAGTGTATCTAGTTAGTATGCAAGGGCTAAAATAGATGTGGGGAGGCCTAGCATTTCCTTTAATGTGAAATTATTAGAAGTATTTTTCTTGCAGATAGCCCAGACTATGCAAGACTGTGTAATATTTTGGGGAATGAGCGTTTTATGTGTTGCCCACCAATGCACGCTTTATAAATCTGTGATTTATTTAAATGCACACTGCAGAGGGATCCTGAGCTATGACTGGGACAGGGAAAAGAGAAGTGTCTCCAGGTCTGCAGAAAGGTTTTTGGTAAAGGAGCTGAGGCTTTTCTCCTTCCCTTGCTGTCTGACTCCCTTTGGGGAAAACAGGGCTGTGTTTACTCTTGATTGTTGCTCAAGGGTAAGGTAAAAAAGAGTGAAATTCAAAAGAGTTTAGAATAGATGAGATGTTGATCTTCTCAACTCAGTGTCCTTCACGGGAGGGCAGTCCCCCTTGAATGAACTCTGCGTGAGCCGTCTTCAAAGGAAAATGTGGATGCCCACAGTCTCGGTGGATTCAAGGAAAGACTGAACCAATATTTGCAAAGAGGGATCTGGTGAGAGGTGCTGAGTAGACAAACTCTATGAGGCTCCGGAAGCTTCCAGAGCTGAAGAAGCTCACCAGCTGGGAGACCGCTGGGCAAAGCATCACCCCCTCTGTATGCTTGCCCCATCCTTCCTTTTCCCAGAACATCTCCTTGGGGCAACTGTTCCTCTATTCCCATTTTATGACTGATGTTGGAGAGGAAAGACTGGCCAGGGTACCGGTGTAGGACAGAGCGATGCTACCCCAGGGCAGGGACCTGGTCAGCTCCCAGGGTCTGCTTCCCATCTTTGAAGACATCAGGGGCTGAAAAGCCTCAAGATCTGGATCTAGGGCTCTGTAGGACAAGTGGTGCTTTTGCTCTGTAACTCCTTTGCTCTATCACAGTGCCAGGACAGCTGCTCTGGGGAGAATCAGAGTTTTCCACGCATTTTCCTGCTGGGCCAGAGGTGTTTCCTCCTGCACAGTCGGAGAGATGAGCGCAATTCCCTGTGACAAACTCAGAAGTGCTTTCTGACCTTGGATTTTTCTAAAACGTGCCTTGTTAAATCAGTTCTTGCACCTTGCTAGGATCTGTATTTGGTGCAATCCACTGCTGAAATACGATTGTTTTCCTCATCCCTTCGCTGAACATCTGTTACCGTTTAGAAAACACCGCTAAATACGAGAAACATCTCCTCTGTTTTGTTTGGTTTGGGGTTTTTTTTTTGTGTGTGTGTATATGGTTGGACTCAATGATCTCAAAGGTCCCTTCCGACCATGAAGATTCTGTGAAACGTTAATTTTTTAAGTTAAAAGGCAATTTCAGACAATTTATGGCCCCTGGGACACACACACACACACAACCCCTTAGATGCAGATTTGAAAACCTGAAAAAATTGTATTTTCAAAAAAAATCTCGTTTTTTTTTTCCAGGTGGGAGACACTGATTTAAATTTCACTACTGCATCAAGCACAAGTTCCACCCTGCACCTAGGAAATTCTCCAACAATCAAAACCCTGACCCCCAAAAATATTGTTCAAAATGTTTTTTTGAACTTTTCTCATAAATGGGGGTTTTTTCCTATTTTTTTGCACCAACTAATGCTTTGATTTTTTAGTTTTCTCAGCAGGGAAAAAAAAAAGATGCAAAAGCAGGAAAAATAATTAAAATAATTTCTGCTGAAATTATTTCAGCTCCTTTCCAGGCGCTGGAAGGTGAGAGAAGCTGATAAAGAGGAGGTCAGGGCTAAATATGTAATATAGCAGCTTAATAGTAATTGGTTTCTATTTTCTTGTTTCTGTCTGTAATAGGATACAAATGAAAAAGAAAAGCAAAAAGGAAGCAGCAGGTGGTAAAATACCAATAAAGATGAAGGTTGGAAAAGTAGGTGAGTGAACAGCTTTGTGCTTTATGCAAAGCTAAAGTTATTACTGATATTATAAAGGAGGGGCCAAAAAACTGAGCCGTGCAACCCCGTTCCAGATAGGCCTTTGAAAATACACGTTCTGTCCACGTGAACGCGCTCCTTTCCGTCAGTAATTTAGAGCAGACAACTAATTGAATACTCTCGTGTTGCCACGGCTCCCTCCCAGGGGATGGCTGCGCTGGAAAAGGCTCTTAGTCTAAATCAAAATTAGCCTTTAATATTGGGAAGAGCAAACAAATGAGCCCTCCGAGCTGGATGGACGTGGTGGAAGTGGTTGATGTGTCGCTTCTGGGTTGCTCTAAGTGCGCTCCAACCTCCTTGACTCTAAAGCGTAAGGGCTCGCTGGAGGAGCTAATTATATTAAGGAGAAAACCAGCTGCTCTTCAGCCAAATTAAGGATGTCCCTTCTTCCCCGTCTCCCTTCTCCACGCAGCGACAGGCTGATCGGAGCGTCCTGCAGCTTTCCGGGCAATAAATGGCAGTTTCAGGTAGCTAACGCTACTGTTCAGTGATACAATTCGCCAGAAAACGTGATTTTCCTTTTTTTTCCCCCCGTTTTTTCCCCCGGATGACTTGATCCCAGGAGCCTTTAGGCTGCCTTCAGTCCGAAGTCTCTCTGGTGGCTGGGACAGAGTGTATTTTTGCAGCTCTAAGCTCTAATCTTGGGGGCGAGTGAGCTGGGCTGTCTGAAAATGTAAACAGCCTCAAAAAAGTAAATAAATTGGGAAGTGGTTCAAGCCGGCAAATGGTAGTCAGAAGCCTTTTCTGCAAATTGCAGAGATTTTGATCTTGCTATCTGAAAGTGACATTCAAACAAATTGCTCTCTTGGGGCTGGAAGGGAAGTTCTTCATTACAGAAAACAGGACTGGCGATGATTAAAAGGAGAAAGTGTTCTCCTTGGGGTTTTTTTTTGTTTGTTTGTTTTATTGAAGTGAAAATTGAAAAGCTGGCGATTGCCGAGCTGTCAATGAACCAACGATGGCTGGAACAGGTTCATGTGAAAGCTGACAACTGGAATACGTAGGAGGCATCTGCATAGGGGTTGCCTTGCACTGGGCAGGGTTAAGAGACTGCTGTATGGTCTCAGTCTACTCGATCCTCTGTACCTTATCAAAAGATGCCCAAAATACATTTGTTGAAATGCAAAACTTCAATATTTTCACTCTGTCCGTGAAGAAATAGCTTTTCTATCTCTGGGCAGGAATTGTGTAGTTCTCTGTGAGATAGTTTTACAGTAAACTATGCATTCTTGGAAGGTCCTTCGGAAGAAGTGCGCTCTGAAAACTTTTCCACCGTCAAAATCCCAGGAACGTTTTGAAACCTACAGAAAGAACCTTTTTTCTTTCACAGATCCTGGAAGTGACTTCTCCTGCTTTTTGCTCGCCAGCTAAAGAGCTTAGTAAATACATCCAAGCATGGAAATAAAAATCAAAGGTTTGGAAAGCCATTTTTTAAAATACCTTTTTAAAGATGTTTTGCCAGCTTCAGCCCTCTCCTGCTCCTGCTTGAGCTTTGCAAACTTCTAGCTTTCAACCCGTTCTAACACTGAAAGAATGCGTTGCTGGGAGTAAGCTTTCTTTGGTAAATAGTCTCCAGGGAGATAGAAATTTCTTTAAGCTGCAAATTTCTCATCCTTGAAATCCAAACGTAATTTTGTGAGGTTTCTTTCAATTGTATCCAGCCCCAAAACTATCTCCTGTTAGCGTGCCACAAACATCCAGCGCTATTGCTGGGGGTACTTTACACTGAGTTACTTCTGAAGCTCCCCTGTCGTCCGAAGGTACTTTTGGAAGCTCTTCCTGATGCTACAGAGGGACAGTCTTCCTGCAGATGAGGCAGAGCCACCTCATCCATGAGCAAAGAGCATGGTACATCCATCCGCTTGGATGCAGTCACCATCGGACGCTGGTTTCGGGGCAGGTTAGGAAAGAGCTGCAGTCCACAGCCTGGGAGGAAAAGGGGAAACTGAGGCAGGAGAATCGTCTGGCTGCACTGGCATCCTTTGAGACGCTAATTCTGGAAACCAGACCTGCTGCTTCTTCCGTGGCAAGCACTGTCATCGTCCCTTGGAGTGTGGGGATCATCTGGGTCTCGTACAGACGGGAGGCTGGGGATTCACCGTGGGTGTCTCTCCTGGGGAAACCTGCAATTTTCATCCTCCGCGCTTTCCTCCTCTCCGTACAAGGAAGAATGACTTCAGCTAGCATTAGCCTGCTTAAAACGCCGGATCGTACCTTGGTTGGGGGGAAATTAATGAAAAAAAGCAGAAAGCAAGAGTTGTGTCTGGGAGTTACGCTTTGTCGGTGCTCAGTTATGCCAGGAGCCTGATCTCAGGGACTTGGGCCAAAGCAGTTTTTGCTGGGACTTTATGCAGCCACGGGGATTAATCCTTAAAGCTCGTCCTGACACAGGATGGTGCCTCTGACTCTGGTGACTCAGATGTGGCTCGAGGGTTGGGCTGCCTCGCTTCACCAAACAGAAACCAAATTTTTCTTTAAAATTAGGACTTTAGACAAAAAAATGGTGAGCCGCGGTGAGTGGTAGCTGACAAAACAGTAATAAAGCAAACCATCCTTTCGTGGTCACCTGAAATAGCTACATCAGAAGCTGTCTCAGCCCAGGCAGCTCTTGGAAGCCTTTCTGGAACAGGGAAGAGCTTTAGTTAGCATTTCAAAAGTCCTGCTGCCTGTCACAGCCATCCTGGCTGTCACCCTGCCTGGGGACACTGCTCCCCCTCACCCAGCACGGGTAGCAGAAGGACCCCCTGGCCATGAGACTACAGCTGCCATTGTACTCCTGGGCATTTTGGCCATTTTCCCCATTTCTTGCTGTTGTCCAGCAAGAGGTTTCACCAGGGTGGTGAAGGTGTTGAATCAGGTACGGGGGAACAGGGCTGGTTTCAAAAGGCAATGTTTGAAAGTGAATGAAAGGGAGAGTTTGGTGGGTTGTTTTCACCAGGTGTAGAAAAATGTACAGATCCTCTTAATGGGATGCCAAATCTCCTTCAGAAATCTGGTTGCCTACTACGTTGGGCAGGCTGAATTCCTCCCCAAAACTTGTGTATCCAGGTGCTGCCCTAACCTCGACCAGCTCTCCCCCGCACCGATGGATTTAAACACGAAAAGCTAAAACCACCTCTCCTAAACCCCCAGGCAATGCGGGATTTAAATGGTGCTCACAGCCCACTTTTCCACAGACCAGCCTGACTTGCTCAGAAATGAATAGAAAATTATTATTAACTTTTTTTTTTTTTAATTTAGAGGCTGAGGGAAAGTTGCCTTTCTCAGAGACAGCACCAGCCTTCGCTGGTCTCTGCCCAGCTTACTGCAGAGGTACGAGTGAATTTTCAGACTGTTCTTTATCGTGGGCTTGCATGTTTAATTTTGGTTGATGTAGGCTTGTCTGATTTTCCTGACCACAAGCACACCAGCAGCAGTTTGGCTGTGAGCATCTGGACACGGTGCTGGGCAGGTTCAGGCTTCTCCACGTCCTTGCTCTGAATTCCTGGTGGTCACTCATAAACTTCAGGATACAGACCCCAGACAAAGGATTTCTCTTTTCAAGACGGAACATTTTCATTCAGAGCAGCCAGTTTTTGCTCCATCTTAACATCCAGGCACCTTTTAAAGGCAAAATTTACCACATTTCAAGATTTTTTTTCCCTTGTGAAAGGCTCTGTAAAGCTTCCAGCAGCTTTACAGTCTGCTGGCTCCCACGGCTGTGCCCCACACTGCTCTTTATCTAGTTCGACAAGTATTACCAGGCTGCTTTCTGAAGATCTGGAGTATCTACGGCGTGTCTGGATTCTGCTGGGAGTCTGTTCCACCACTGCCCACACCATCCAGCTTGTATGTGTTGGGTGAATAATCTGCAGCAGCGGCCATTTGGGCTTGCTGGTGGGACTGATAAGAGCTTTACATAGAAATGAGGCAAGAGAAGGTTGGGATACACAGGTCTAATCTCTCTGCTTGTTTTTTTTTTTAATAGGAAATAAGAGGAAAAGCAGGTAGGCAAGGCTGTGCCCGTGGATAAAGCGGTACCACAGGGCAGAGGATGGAGAGCAAGGTCATGTAAGTCCTGTATTTCCATGTGCTCTACACACTGGGGTTAAACCAAACCTGGTTAAACAGATTATAGAATCATAGGATGGTTAGAGTTGGAAGGGACCTTAAAGATAATCAAGTTCCAACCCCCCTGCCCTGGGCAGGGACACCTCCCCAGGTTGCTCAAAGTCCTATCCTTGGAGCATGGCCTTGAACCCCTCCAGGGATAGGGCAGCCATAGCTTCTCTGGGCAACCTGTTCCAGTGCCTCACCACCCTCACAGGAAAGAATTTCTTTCTGGTATCTAATCTAAATCTCCCCTCTTCCAATTTAAAACCATTACCCCTTGTCCTGTCACTACACTTCCTGACAAAAAGTCCCTCCCCAGCTCTCCTGTAGGTCCCTTCAGATATTGGAAGGCTGCTATCAGGTCCCCCCGGAGCCTTCTCCTCTCCAGGCTGAACAACCCCAGCTCTCTCAGCCTGTCTTCACAGCAGAGGTGCTCCATCCCTCTGATCATCTTCGTGGCCCTCCCCTGGACCCATTCCAACAGGTCCTTCCAGACCCTATGGAAAAACAGAAATAGGGTGAAAGAGCAGTCCTGACTGCAGACCAGGTGTGTGCCCTCCTCTGAGAAGATTGTATCCTTTGGCAAGGATGCACATCTTGTGATGTATTTCTGCCGGGTCAGTGAACTGAACCAGCTGCTGGAAAGGTTCAGCTGGCAGAGCAAAGGCTGGGAGCAGAGGAGAGGAGAGGAGAGGTGGACCTGTCATTGCAGGGGGGGGTTGGACTAGGTGGTCTTTAAAGGTCCCTTCCAACCCAAAATATTCTGTGGTTCTATGATATTGGCTGTGATGAACAGAGAGAGCAGCTCAGCTGTGATGAGTAACTGCCCCCGGAGAGAGTTCAGGTCCCAGCTGAGTGCTGGCAGTCCTCACTGCCCTCTCTGGGTGTGTTCCCATTGAGTAGCTTCCAACTCAGTTATAAAATAACCCAGATTTTAAACCCAGGTTAAACCCTGCTCTTGTGTCCATCTCCTCTAGGAACAAAAATCTCTTTTCCAGCCCCCTCTGATCAACCTTTCTCCCCCCAGCATGATGCAGCAGTGAGGACTCTCCCAGAAGAGCAGGAAGGCAGAGGGACTTCTCAAGAAGTTGCCCCCAAGTTCTGTGTCTACCATGTCCCCTGCCCCAAGGTGCATGTGGACAGGGAAGGACCACATCCTTCTCATACAGCATTCTCTGGGTGCTCTGACCTGTTGCAGAGCTGAGCCTCCTCTGGGATGGTTTAAGCAGGCAGACAAATGTTTTCATGTTTAAGAGCAGGGAATTAATCACACCTGCCAAATCCTTCTTGGTAAATAAGATTAAGATTTACCAAGGAAAGCTGAAATTATAAAATCTACTTTTCCATTTGAAAACACGCTTGGTTTTTTTGTTTAAATCTTTTTATTTCCTAAGAACGCTTTGGGGGTTATTGTCTGGTTCTGGCCAGTCACTGAAATGGGAAAAAAAAATGAACACTTCTGCAAAACACCTTTCTCCTTCAGGTAGGAAGAGCCTTCGTAGGAGGTGTGGGCTGCATCCGCTCCGAAGCATCGCAGGGAGATGGATGCTCAGGGCTCCCTGCTCAGAGCCTTCACAAAGGCCACGGCTTTGCTTCTTCTCCTTCAGTCCTGAAATACGGTGGTGTTCAAGTCCCTCATAAGGCCCCTGAAAGGAACTTGAGCAGAGATGTCCACATCCCTGAAAAACCGCCACGGGGAGAAACACGTTGGCTGTAAATGACTGAGGAGCTACGACTCTTAAACCTGTAGGAAATGTATTGCTGCAGCAGAAGGCATTGCAGGTTGGGAACCTGGGCAGAAGCTGAACAGCCTAAGATAATGTCACCTCAGGGGGTAGGGAAAAAGCCCATGTGGTTCCTTCAAACCAAGCTCTGCTCTCCTTATCCTCCAGCACGTTTAACCCAAGATCTCTATCTGTGAGAAAAGGCTGGGTTTCATGTTAGCAGGCTTTAATTGTGTGGGTAATGCACTTGCTTCTCCAGGTGTTGGGTTACTGGCTGTCCTCTGAAAGCAAGGACCTTTCTCCTCAAGGTTAGGAGCTTCATGTGCACTTACTTATCTGGCCACCAAAATAAAACCTTCTCATGACAACAGGAAGGTGGTGGTGATTTCTGTGCTGGGAAAAAATCATGAGCAGAAAAGCTGAGATAATGCTGTTCATGCATTTGGGGGCGGTTGTTTGTTTTATTTTTCTGTCTGGGATCTTTTCATTTGTCTTTTTTTTTTTTGACAAGTCATCTTTCCTGGGCTCTTTGAAATGCAGCAAGTGGATGATTAAGTGCAGGAAGCATCCGGTCTCTGGGCGTGATTTGTATGCTAATCAACAAAACCAGCACCACCAAATCCTGTTACACTTGAACATCAAAGCAGGCCATTAGGGAATGGCTAGAAGAGGATAGCCATGGGCCCGGGGAGCTGGTGGCGGTGGCTGGAGGCATCCCCGGAGGAGTGGAAGTCCTGGAGGAGGCGAGCAGGGTAAGACTTCCTACCTGACTCACCGGAGCTGTCTAATAGGGGAATCTGCATATGGTTGGCAAAATCCACCACTGAAGGGAAGTAACTTCAGGGAAAATGTTGCCCTAAAAGCATTTCATTATTTTTCTTATGACCATCTGAATAGAAGCACGTCGGCACATTGAGCCAAATTTTGTAATGCCCTCTGCCTCGATTTTGTGAAACCTCCTTTGCAAAAACACCACAGTTTCAAAACCGGCCCAAACCCAGGCCCTTAATGACCATCAGTCCCATGAACCCCAAAGGCAAAGGACTTCGTTCTATACAAACAAACAAAACAAATAGGTAGGGTTGCTGTAAGCGGGTGTTATTTTCTCAGTACGGGGCCTGAATCTGAACACATCTGGGTTAAGAGTAATTATTTTCTTCGGAGGTTTTTGTTAGTGTGGATTCACTCTCTGCTCCAGATCTCGGCGTCCCTCTCCAGTTCCTGGTGTGAGCACAAAGGCAGGTCTTATTGTGCTTAACTAGAACATCAGTTAGAAAACCTGAGCACTTGAAAGCTGGGAAATGAAAAGATAAGGCCTCATCCATTTTAACTATTTCAACATCAAAACTATTTACATGGCTTTTCTTGACTATATAGAAAAGCCTTTTCCATCTCTGCAGCTGCCTAACTCCAACTCAGACAGATACTTAGCAATCTTCCTTGTTTTTTTTTTATAACAGATTATTTTTCCCCCATTTTTTAGGGGTTTGTAATTGTTTTTCTCCTTCTTGCACAGATGAAGACCAGGCTTCTATAATCTAAACACCTAGACCAGAAGAAAACTCATCAGTACGTGGCATCAAAAGAACAAAACTGGTGGCCAACCTTGTGTTTTGTGCAGCTGAACATCTGCTTTCCCACGGTAAGTGAAGATGCATCACACTGGCTGTGTCCCAGATCCTTCAAGTCCCCTGGCCAAAAGTGGCACCTTTCTGCAGAGGCCACAGTCCTACAGAGAGGAGACCAAACATGTGGTCCTACAGCCACAAAACCATATGCTTTTCCACTTTACTTGAAGGGAAGCCCTCTGCCACCTTCACGGACCACCATACCCATCAGGACCACCATCAACCCCTATAGCCAGGTGCTCCCATGAGGCCATAAAGCTCGTTCCTGCTCTTGCATATCATTAGTGACCTCCCACAAGCTGGTCCCCACCTTCACTGAATCTTTGCAGTACCGAGGTCTTTAAGAGGGATGGAAGTTGTGAGAAGGGAACTGATGGAACAGCATCTCAGTGCTGCTGCCTTGGAGTAAAACCCCAAAGAAATTGAAGCATTTCCCTAAGCTCTGCAGAGCCCCTCTCCTTTGCCTCTAGCCTGACTGGATTTACACTCCTGGTTGTTTTCCCGTCAGCTGTGGTGGAGGAAAACCTCACGTTTGCTACATCAAGGACAGGGGTCTCAAATAGGAGCTCTTGCCACAGGAAGGTGGAGAGGAAAAAAAAAACAGGGCAAAGCTGGGAAAATAAGTCAAAGCAGTGAGCACATGGCTTGCACAGCAGAAGCTGGAGCTACCTCCAGCCCCATACCCTGGTTTTTGAGCCGCAGTGACCAGGCTGTCCAGGTCTCCAGGACCACGGTGGCTTTACCTCCTCACCACATTCTTTCACTAGGAGATGGCTTGTTTCATCTGTGCCTGGAGCCATCTCTATACATCAGATCTTGATGGAAAATCTGGTTGCTTAAGCATGGAAAAAGTGCTCTGCTTTAGTACAAGAGGTGTGAGATGCTGCAAATGTCCAGGCAGGACCAGTCCCCACCATGAGGAGGTCAGAGTGGGCTCCTGGGACCAAGAGCAGCACGTGGGTGTAAGAAAGAGTGGGTAAGTGAGGAACCCCTCCTCCTTAGAAACCGTACAAGGCTGGCTGCCTTCAAAGCAATTTCCGAACATTAACTGAGCTGCACAAGATCCCTGCAGGTAGTTAATTAAGTATCATATTCTTTTGAAAGATGAGAGGGAGGAGGAAAAAAAAAAATAAAATAAATGAGGGCAGAGCAACGTAACATGCCCAAAGGATGGAGGAAGCGGTTATCAAAACCCAGAGCAGCAATGGGCTGTTCCCAGCTCCTCGCCCTCGGCTTCAAAAGGGGCCCAGGCAATTTGCTTTTTAGCAGGTAATCCTTCAGCAAAAAAAAAAAAAAAGATTTAGGGGCTGCAGGAAGATTTTAATCTTTTTCAGCTTTATGGCCACTTCCAGTCCTTCTGCTCGCAACAGTGAAGAAGACCTGGAGAGCCTTGGGAATGAGAAAATTCAAAATAAAGATTGAAAGCAAGGGCTACTGCAAAAATTGGTTTTAAAGACCAAAGATCCTGTTTTTTTTCTGCTCAAGCTTGAGCACAATACTTTCTTCCACATTTTTGTGATTATTTTTAGTAACATCTAGCTTAGATCAGTGTTACAAATTAGCTTTACAAAAATAGCGACAATAACTTGTTGTGGCTCAAAATTGGGATTTCAATAAATCAAAACCAGAGAAAAACCTCAACCCAAAACCCTGCTCTTAAGCTTGTTTTGTTTGGGTTTTTTTTTTAAGAGTGGCCAATTCTTAGGGAAAAGTGCAATTTTTAAAATATATTTTGCAAAGACCTACAGACACATTTTGAACAAAACTAATTTTGCTCAAAATAATATCTATTTCTTTGAGTATGGTGTTTGGAAAAACACCCAGAACCGTGTCAGCGCTGCATGCTAATTCTCTATCTGACCTTAAAAAAAAAAAGCTTTAAGTGTGTTATTTTATCAATCCCCATCACACCGAAGCAGTAATGGGCTCACGGTCCCCGCGTAGTGCGACGTACCGAAATGAAGCTTCAGTAGCTTTTTCTCAAGACAGAGGAGCACTGTAAGAAAAATCGGCTCCAGCAAGTCTCACAAGGGAGGCTTTGTGTGGCAAAAAGCTGTATTTTTAGGTCAGCTCGGCTAAACTGAAGGAGGTGATTTGTGTGTTAAATAGAAGGGCCGCCTGGCTGTTAAGCTCAGCCTTTTTTTGCCGTGGGGATGGAAGCCCCGAGCCACGCTGGTGGTGCTTGTAACCAGGATCAAGTAGTCACCCATGAGGGGCAAGTGTTTAGTCCCCAAAGTTTAGTGAAAGGTGTGTTTCTGACTGTAAAACTGGTGCTTTCTTGCTCCTCTTCTCTCCCAGAACAGTTGTTATCTAGCATTTTAAGTGAGTACCAAGTTGATAAAGTAATTTTAGATGTTAAATCGTATGCTGCATAAAACCTGGTTTGATTAAATGGGTCGTTTGCCATCTGCCTGGACCACCAGCTGATGCCAGCACGGGTATCTTCCGTGTCTCAGGGTGACTTAGGAACAGGGAAATTCGAGGCTGGATCAGCAGCACAACAGGGTTTTGCTCTGCCCCATCACTGAGCATCAGCAAAACATGCTGCTGATGGGGGAGGAAGGAGAAGGGAAAGCTGCATGGACCAAGATGGGAGAAGCTCTGAGCGGACGAAGGGTGGCCCAGCTGAGCTTCACAGAATCTCCACGGCATCAAAACTGCTCCTGCAGAGACACACCTCTTTGGGCATCTCTGGCAGGAGACACGGACACGTACGCTTTAAATGATTTAAATGAAGCTTAAGCAGTGCATGGGGTCCTGCAGAGACCTCCTGTCCTCTGATCAGAAGCCCCCAGTGAAGCTAAGGAAGAAAGAAGGTCCTTTGGGTAAGGGCCAGAGCCAGGCAGAGACTTTAGGGGGAGATGAAGAGGAAAATAAATAGATGAACTGGGGGAAAGATAGAAGGGGAAGAAGCCAAGGGTTTGTTTTACAGGTGAGATGCCTGATTTCTCCCATGCTCCTGCTCTCTGGAAGGATGAAGCAAGAAGTGCTCAAGGGATAGGGCAAGGAGGGAATTCAAACAAGGAACGACTGATCAGATATGTGTTGCCCACCTGTCTGTGTGCCAAGTGCTGTATTTATTTTCGCTTTTGTTCCTGCAGACTGCTCCGCCGCTGCTGGATGCACGACCCGCCAGAGCCGGCGCACAATTAAGCCTTTCTGCAGGAATTCGCAGGATGAGCCGTTCCCACAACGTGTCAGTAGGTGGCAAAAAGCTACAACCCTTGTGCTAAGCAAGAAAAAGATATTTTTCCTACTCCTGCGAGAGCGGGAGGTATCTGTGGGCAGCTCTGTCCCATCAGTGGAGATGGAGCGAGTGCAGAGGAGGGCAACGAAACTGGTGAAGGGGCTGGAAAACAAATCGTATGAAGAGAGGCAGAAGGAGCTGGGACTGTTTAGTATGAGGAAGAGGAGGCTGAGGGGAGACCTCATCACTCTCTACAACTACTTGAAAGGACACTGTAGAGAGGTTGGTGCTGGTCTCTTCTCACAGGTAATTAATGACAGAACGAGAGGGAATGGCTTCAAGCTCCAACAGGGTAGGTTTAGACTGAACATTAGGAAAGAATTCTTCATGGAAAGGGTGGTCGGGCATTGGAATAGGCTGCCCAGGGAGGTGGTTGAGTCCCCATCCCTGGATGCATTTAAGAGCCGATTAGATGTGGTGCTGAGGAATATGGTGTAGGGGAGGACTTTGTAGAGTAGGGTAGATGGTTGGACT
>JAHREE010000173.1:6231532-6247542 GCA_033628505.1 Tringa tobata | reverse complement strand
TTAGATGTGGTGCTGAGGGATATGGTGTAGGGGAGGACTTTGTAGAGTAGGGTAGATGGTTGGACTCGATGATCCCAAGGGTCTCTTCCAACCTAGATGATTTTATGATTCTATGGATCATGTTCCCCATGGAGCCCAGCACCAGAGCTACTTGGAGGGAGGGGACATCCCAGAAAGGGCAATGTCCCATACAGGGAGCAGGTAAAGAGGCTCAGAAGAGAAACAAGAGCTGCCTCTCTCCTCTTAATTCATCAGGGGACCCTTGTGCCATCTCTTGGCCTTGCTCAGGAATGATTTGAAGAAAGGTGGAAACTGTAAGGGCTTAATTGTTGTTTCCAGCATTGGAGAACAACAGGTTTTGGGCTGTGCTATTGCAGCACAAGATGAGGATACCTGGTTAGATAAACCAAAATGTGCCACGGCTGATATTTTGCAAGCTGATGATAATACTTTAATCTTCATGTACAGCCTGAAACGGATCTGCTCAAGCTGATGTTCTTGGGTGCTTTTCCCTGGTGGCTTTGTGTAAGCAGATTGAAGCAATCCCAGTTGCCTGTCACACACCTTCCAGTGAGGCACAGCAGATAAAGGGTTTAATAAGGTTAGTGGATATATCCCAGTGCCTTTGATGGTGGGATTTTTTTTCTGCTTTTGAATGTGTGTGTGTGCTGGGGAAGGGAGGATGCTGTATGATGCTGAAAACTTGCATTCCTGAGGAGGTTGAATACTGTGAGCACCAGGTAGGACAGAGCCCAGGAAAGTCAGAAAATCACATTAATCCAGACTGCTCGATGAGATCCAGTTACAGCATGGCTTTGTTCAACTTTATTTACTTAACACCTCTCTTTACTAAGTATAAGTAAAACATTTTTCAGCTCAGGAACAATAACAGAGGTATCACAGCACCCCTGCCTGCAAGGTCGCTGAAATATCTTTCTGCTTTTTTAAACACAGAAGTAAACTCCTTCAACATTTCCTCTTGTAAGTTGTACGTTTAGGTGCTGATGGTTTGGGCAGACATTAACCACTGGTGCTGACTTCCCCCAGCTGGGCTGTCTGCTTCAGGCTGAGCATTATCATTTTGTGTTAACATTTCAGCAAAACCAGTTGGGCTGATCCTGAGCTGGAGGAACTTGGGTTGCTCCGGCCGTTTTCATACCACCAGCAAAAACATCCTACAACCCACTCCAGAGGGAAGATCGAATGTCCTTGTGCTTTGGGGCAGGGATCTATCTGACCCACATCTCCCCTTTCTTTGGTACTGTGCCACTTGCTGATACCCATAGCAAGGTCATCAGCTGCATAAAATATCCGTTCTTCATCATTTTGGTGAAAAGCAACAACGTGGATTCTCTGAAGGTGCTGCATCTGGGCTGAGCACCCTCTGCTTCAGTACAGCACCTGTGGGGGGACACGTGTAACCCATAGGATGGGTCCACCTTGCCCCAAAGCTGGGTGGCTGGTGTGAGATACAGAAACGCCCTTATAAGCAGCAAGTAACTCACCTCATCTCAGGATAGACAGGGGGAAACATCATCCCTTGGAGATACCCCTTCCTCTTCCTCTCATGCTCTCAGCTGTAAACAGAGTAGGTGACTCTTTTATGTGAGCTTCACAGCCCTTAGATAGCCAGAATTAGGTCAGACAAATCCCACTCTGCTTCCTTGCCCTGGAATCTCCCCTCTTGGCTCTTCCTCCTCTGACTCTGCACCGCTCCGCACCACCAAAATCAAACCCTCTGCAGGTTTTTTCATCGTTATCCTTTTAAAACCCACCCCTCATCCCTGCCTGCCAGCTGGGATGCAGCAGTGGTCCTGCCTCTCCTCCCTGAGACCCTCCCCATGCTGGGGTCGAGGTGAGGAGATGCTGGTTTCTGTGGTGCATGAGGTGGATTGAAGCCCTGTCTGCTCAGTCACGTCGAGTGGAGAGCTTCACCCTCTCCATAGTTGGCTGTAATGACTCAGCCTTCAAACGATGAGCTAACATCAAGCATTTGGAATCGGGAGCTATTCAGAGCAAAACAGCTCTGTAAAGTCCTCTGGAGCTGCAGATATGCGTTGTGGGGTGTCTTTTTTCCCCCCACCTTCTGTAATTTGTAGAAAAGTCTAAATTTCACCTTTAGTAATAGAGAAAACGTTTTCATTTCCAGCCTCTGGAAGGATGCTGGAAAACATAAGAAGAGGATGAGTTGCTGTCTGCCTCTCTACAGGTTATGATGAATTAATACAATCGAGAGCAGCGCAGTCAAACAATTCGGAGCACCAGAAGTAGAAAGTGGGTTTGCAGGTTTTATTGCCTCCATAAGAGCAAATTTTGCACACTGTAAAATGATAAATTAATGCTCAGAGCCTCTTCTCTGCACAGTCGGTGATATGGATCGACTGATCCCCACGCTCTTCTCCGTGGGCAGCACTCTTCCCCAATGCTGGCAACATGATTATTGGAAAACTAATCAGCTCTATCTGAGATAAATTGCATTTCCACCAATTATAGCTTAATTGTTGACAGATGGGAACACAGAAGGGAGATGTGTCACATCATTAAGAGGACAGGTGTATAGACAAATGCCGGATTAATTGTTCCAGCCCATTAAATCATTGACCTTTTCAGCATACCCTCAACTTGGAATTCAAAACTCTCACGATATTTCCAGCTCACACACGATGACCGTGTTTATCAGCAAAGTTCTCAGGGGCGTTTTTAAAACACACAGACTCCAGTCATGGACTCATTAGCCACGAGCAGTGCTCCTTTCTCATTAAAATCACTTCTCTTCTTCCTCCTTTGCTGTGTTGGGGTTGGGCTCCTTGGTTTTTCAGTGAAATCACACGCGGTGTGTGGGCTTTCTCCAAGCTGTGGTTTTCTCCCTGGAGCCATGCTGTAATGGGCTGTGCATTTTGGGATGTCAAAAAGAGAGAGAGGTGAAATCAAGACAGAGAAACCCAGTGCTGGGCAGCTGTGCTGGAGGCTCCAGCTTTGATTTGGGGCTTTGGCTGTGATTTCCAGCTCCTGCTCTGCCTGGGATTTTCAATAAAACCCGAGAGAGACAAATAGCTAAATACCATTGAAACTGAGTCAGCCATGAGTGTCTAGTTCCCCTAAATATGTGTCAAAAATGTGTCTTCTGCTCTTTTTCTGGCTATGTAATCCAGGAAGCTCAGGATGCAGCGCAGACACATCCAAAACAGCTTTGTGGGAGGTAGCAGAGCTTTGAGGTAGTGATGCAGGACGTGCCTCATCTGTCCTGAGCTACCCAAACCTAGTGCTGCTCTGGAAAATTGAGAACTGACTCCAAATCTAGTTGTTCTAGACATGAAAAATAATAAGATAAGATTTCCAACTGAAGGAAATGAAAGTTGCTGTGATGATAACCATGTTTTTTATCTCTGGAGTCCCTGTCCTGTGCTAATGAGCTGATTTGAAGATGTACTACCCTCTTGTAGGCTTTGGAAAGAGCAAGTGGAAAACAGCCCAGGGAGACCAGCAGGAGGTACGAGGAAGAGTTGATGGCCTTCGTCAGCTCTGCAACTTCAAACAGAGGTAAAATTGATGCTGGGAAGGCAGCGGGTCTTCTTCCCGGGGCTAGGGCTGGTGGTGATCTCTCTTCCTCCCTTGTGTAGCACAGGTCCCCCACATATCCAGTTTGTCACAATAAAATAACTGTAAGACACATAACTGAAATCCCAGGGACTTATTTTATATATGTGCTTGAATGACTTACTGTGTTCCACAAAGATGAGGCACCTTTATTTCAGTGGCTTTATGGACCTACAAAGACAACCAGAGAGGAGACAGGAGAACTGGGTGAAGTTTTCTCTCAGACATCAAATGATTTTATAAGGAAAATAGATTATTTTATGGGAAAAAATACACTTTAGGAGAGATGGAAACTGCAAGGATCTCTTTGATAGACCTGATATCCTTCATATAACAATCTTTTTTCAATATACTCAGAAACGTCAGGTTGCAACAGGACAGCTTGTTCAAATTCTTGGTGGATGCAACAGCCTTGACCAATGCCACTGGGGTCTGTGCCTGCAGGAGATGCTGGAGATCCCTCAGATTCTACCACTCACTGCACAACGCTGAACCCTGAGCAGAGGAAGTAAGTGGACAAAAGTCAGCTTTTTCAGAAGTTCATCCATAAAATTGGAGGTTAGTACTGAAGAAAGTATGTGTATTACTGTGTCCGGGGGAGGGAAGGAGAGGGAATTCCAAAAAAAGGTCAAAAAGGAATTTTAGAAATGACAGAATATTTATTTTAAAGAATTCCTAAATGAATCATTTTACCTTGCATTTTGAACTGGGGTTTTGTGGTTTAGAAGAGGATATAAGGTTGAAAACAAGTTAAACAGAAAGGTTGCGTAACCCAGAGGCAAGCAAAACGTTTCATTTCTGCTGGAACTTAATAGTTGGTGTTAACTCAGAATATTTTCCAGCTTCTGCTTGGTTATTTTGCCAGCCTCCTCCTCTTCCCTCTACCCCCACTTCGTTGTTGCTCCGTCCAAGCCATTTTTTCCCCAGATATTTTGATTCAGCCACATAACCCAGACAGTCATTATTCACTCCACACCAGTGATCTCCTCATTTCCAGCTGTCCTTCCCACCAGCCTGTGCTCCCAGAAATGCCACTTATTGCAAACATTGTGTCTCCACCCTTAGTCCATCCATCCAGGTTCAGCCCCACCAGAGCTGTGGTTTGTTTCTTCAGCACGTCCCTCTCACCCCAAGCCATGCCACTAGAAATCCTTATCAAAGAAGTCATCGAAAATAGAAATTCTCTCCGTCTTTGTTCTCACAAGCGTAGGCTTTCGGTAAATCCTCTCCTCCCTTTCCCACTCCTCAGAGCTGGAAGTGTCCCAGAACAGATCCCTCGTCCGCGGCTCCCTGCAGAACCACAGGTCCACCTTGCTGCTTCTGCCTGGAGAAAGTTCAGCGTCATCATGCTGGCTGGAGAGTCCTCCACCCCATGTGTTTCCTTGGGGAGAGAAAAGAAAAAAAAAAATAATCAAAAATCATAATTTTGTGGAGCTGCACACCCAGTCCCCCAGAGTTTAGCTGGAAATGGCTATGGGCAGCTGGAAAAGATCCTGAGAGATCCCTGCAAGACCAGACCCCATGCTTGGGCTGGGCAGGGCCAGGTATAATATATCCAGGATTATGTTTGATGACATTACAGAGTCTGGCAAGAGGCAATATGGTTTTATCTCTGAGCAGAAGAGAGTTGGGGCAAAAAACCATGAGGGAACAGGAGCAGCCAAGTCTGTTCCCCTTTCTCCTGATGAAAGTTCACTGGCAGACAAGTTTTTCACTGATTTAAGCATTTTTACCCTCAGTGGTACATTTCCAGCCTGTGCTGAAGGCTGTCGTGTGCAAGCAAAGCAGAACAGAGAGGGTGTGTCGGGGATGTCACTACGAAATGGAGACTGCGATTGATTTCCCCTTCGTTGGGGACAGTAAGGTCACCTTGTGCACCCTGGCATCTCCAACCACCTCCAGCTGCTCCCCTAGCCTGCATCTACCAGTGCCCTGAACCTTAGATCAGACTCATGGCCAAATCTAAAGCCTCTCAAGTCAGGCCTTCAGATTTATGCTACGTCCATTCCTGCTGCTCGCCCATCCTTGAGGAGTGCAGGGGAATCATGGAATAGAATCATAGAACCATTTAGGTTGGAAAAGACCTTTAAGATCATTGAGTCCATCTGTAAACCTAACACTCCCAAGTCCACCACAAAACCATGTTCCTAAGTTTCCATGTAAAACTCAACCTGAAAAGTGAGTACCCTCAGTGATTGTAATGTTTACCCCGTGGTCATTTGGGATGGACAGGAGTCCACAGGCTACACCGTGCAAATGAATGCAGCATCATGGTGGACCATGCAAGGATGAAGCTGGGAGCAAACCTCTGGCAGCTGTTGCTCCAGCAGCCTGTTCTCCATCTCTTGGAGGGGACATGTGGGACAAACTGAGACTCTTCTACTAGTGAGAACCTGCTCCTGCAGGGACCTGACCTGAGGCTTTATTCCATGGCTCTTAAATCAAGTCTATCAAGTCTGTTTGGATGTTATCAGAGAAGCAGCCCAGAGGCCCGTGTCCTGCTCTGAGGCATCCCCAACGCTTTGCCTTACAACCACATCTCACTGCTTTCCCTCCTCAGGCTCTGAATGGCACCGTGTCACAGCAGGAGATGGAGCGGTGGAGGCAGCTTCCATAGGGAAACTTCCCTGGTGACATTTAAGATGCTGGTGAGTTTTTATCTCCTTGGAAAATTATTCCACTTACCACAGTCATCTCCATGAAAACGCTGATTGTGCTCAGCAGGAACGAGGTCTTGGCTTTCAGCGCTGTCGCCTCTCTGGAGTGTGTCAAGGGCTTTCTTTGGGCTGAATTCCTTGATTTTTTGTTTATTGATTTTTGCCTCCCTGTGGAGATTTCGCTTCAGCTCTGCCTGGGTTTGCAAACGAGTTGTCAACACAAGCAGCAGACACGTTTTAATAGCTCAACGTGGCATATCATTAGGGAGCTGGCGCTGGAAATAATTATGCAGTCAAGTAATTTAACCCGGGAATATGGTATTTGCCAAACGGGGTACATGACAGAACGTGACCCGGACAGAGATTTTTAGTTTCTCCATGAGCCATGGCCAAAGCGTTGGAAAAAATCAGAATTACTGACCATGGGGACCCCAAGGATGCTCCCCACTTTGCCTCCACTTAAACCATAAGGAAAGCTTCATTTGACCTTCCCGTCAAGAGGCTTTAAGGTTCCTGGTCCATCAGAGACACCAGGGATGGGCAGACCCCCATCTGAGCCCCTCCCCAAACCCATCTCAGCATTACCTCTCGGCGCCTGCGGGTCAAGTCCAGCATCTGCAGCTTGTGCAAGTGCTGCCGCCTGCCAGGGAGGTGTCTCAGGCTTTGCCCCCTCTTCTCCAGAGCCTACGAGGTGTTCAAAGATGTAAATAAAATACACCTGCACTTGCTGAAAGAGAAGGAAACAGCCTCCAGCTCACAAACCCACGCCCGGCCCCTCCGGCACTCCCCGGATAAAGGCACGGAGCAATTCCCTGCATCAGCCAAATTGCAGAAATTTATCACGGATTTCCACTGCGCTTGCAGTTTATCTCACAGCTCTGGGGCATGGTGGAAAAAAAAAAGTCTTGATTAAAACAATGTATACGTGCTCCTGCCCCCTGAGGTGATACCGCTTTGAGTCGGCTGTCCAAGATCATCTCGTGATCCGAAGGGAGGAACCCCTTTTGCACGTTTGGGGCTGCAGGGGGTGTTTATGGTGATGGTTGTTCAAGTTGTGCAGCTGATGTGAAAAACCAACTTCGGTTCCTGAAGGTGCCTGAACCGTGAGGGAAGGGAGCCTGCAACCAGCAATGACCCATGCACGATGCTAAACCCAGGCACTTACCTTCGTTTTTGGGCTTGTAGCCACCTCTTGCTGACTCCGGGGCTCTGCAGGAGTGATTGCTTGCAAAGGGCCAGCAGGTTCAAGCCTCTGCAAGTGCAATGTTTATAATGTTCAGCATTCCTCATTCCACACCATCGTAAAACTTGATATAAAACTACCCCGAGATTTTTCCAGCTCCAATTCTGGCCTGGATGCTTGGGATAGAGGAAGGAGTTGGCATCTCTATCAGATGCTCAGAGATGAACATTTCTTAGGGTCCTTTGGGAGTACACAAAACTGGGACAATCTCCTGCATTGGAGTCGAAGTTGCAAAACCCCAGTTGGAAACTGGTTTCACCACTGTAGGTATTTCTCTTCGAGCCTCAACAGTGCCCAAGGCTCCAGCCAAGACCAGAGTAAAGACAAACCCCAGCCCAGATTGCTTAGTGTCAAAGCCAAATCATAAAGATGTATCATAATGTAATATAATGTAATATAATGGCAGATCCCAGTTACCTGAGACCCAGAGCACAGTTCCCTCTGTCCGACCAGACTCTTTTACGTTGGCCTAAGTGAAGCAGTGAGACCTTTTTCTGCAGAGCTGTGCATGCTACGAAGTGCCTTTCCTGGTGGCTAGTGACAGAGACTTGCTTTGCAGACTGCTCTGAGCATAGATTTTTTTTTTTTTTTATCTTAAGGAGCTAAGTTGCCTCCTTAAATCATGACAAACTACCGAGTCATTTCATGGCTTGATATTGCCAGTGTCACCTTTTAGGGTGGGAGCTCTGTACAGCTTCCATAAAAACTAAGGGGAGCATCATCAAGGACTTCAACAGCAAGACCTGACTTACACTTTAGGTGGGACATCATTAACCTCTTGAATATTAACTAGAGTACCCTCTAAACAGTGGCATGCCTCTGGCTGTCTGCACTGAACTGCTGCCAGAGCCCGAGCTGTCATTTTGAAGCATCCTGGAAGTCAATACAATAACACAGGAGAAAAAAAGTCAGCAGCATCATATAAAGGAGGCATCCCCCATCAGCCCTGAACGCTACGTTCATGTGTCTTTCAGCATCAAAAAAGCCCACAAAACTCAATATGAAGCTCAGAAAATGGCACTAGATGGCAGCATGTGACACCACAAACTGCGGTCCGGGCTGTGCATCACTCCTAGATGCCACCAAGGCAGCCAGCGCCGGGTGGCTGAAGACAGACAAACTCCCTGGTCTGTCAGCCCGTCTCTCTGCCTCTGTCGGGGAAGCCAAGTTTCAGGCTTTCAGCTAAAGTTGTGTCCCAGGCTGGAAAAATGACTCTTTTCTTTCGTCTCTGTGACCTTCATGGGATTCGCCTCTGGAAATACTCCCTGATCAAAATCCTCTGAAAGTCCTTGAGAAGGCCACGTCATCCTGCTCCGCTGTCTTTGAAAATATTCCCACAGGGAAAAGGGCTTTTGCTGGTGCTGTTTATGGTCTCTCCCAGCAACGGCAGAAGCACGGGGTAGGATTGACAGTGGTGTTGTCCTGCAATGAGTGCTTTAATAATACATAAATACAGCCCTAATGGAAATAAGATCAATGACTAAAAATTACAGGCTGGCAGGAGATTTTTAAATAAGGCTGTGATTCCACGTGACAGTTCGGCGGCCGTAGCCGGGCTCATTCCAGGTGCTGCTCCCTCACCCTCCCACCTAATCCAGGGACACATTATTGAATAGTTGGTGGCCACCTGTGCTCTCTGAAGCCACCAGTCTTGGACAGAGATGCAACTTGGGTTTCAGCTGACCCCGTCTGGTGGTTCCTCTGTTCTTTATTATATTAAAAAGACCTTAGGGAAGGCTTCAGTGTGTTTGCCACTGAGTTTTGGGAGAGCAGAGATGCTCTCACGGAGGACCAGGCAGGGTTTCAGAGCAGCACAGGGGGGGTGAGATATTCACCCAAGGGTTTTAATTCCAAGGGAAAGAAGATAACCAGTGGTAGCTGGTCCAAGCTGCACATAGCAGCGGGACAACCCAGTACCTACAGGAGTGCTACAGAGAAGCACATGGCTAGTTGGGGCAAATACATCCCTTTCATGGGTTAAACAGCCAAGAAACGTGTTTGCCTCTGTTTGTCCCCAACCACCAACAGCTGAGGACTCCCTCCAGCCACCTAATTAGGCTGCCCCATGCAGCTGGGCTCTCTTAGAAGGATCTTGACAGGTGGTACAACATTGACCCTTAATTGCTAAATAAAAGACCTGCCTAAATGAGATCCTGGGGGACAGGTGTGTATTTCTGGCAGCCGAGGGCTTCCTTGAGCAGGACACCCCACTGCACCCATGGTTGGAGGGGTCTGCTGAAGTTGTCCCCTTTCCCTGTCTGATTTTATTCATCTGAGCCCTGTTTGCTCTCAGTTTTGGAGCCCTCACACCTGGGCCAAGCAGCAGAGCAGAAACAGCTGAAAGCCTCGCACTGGGGTTGGGAAGGAGAAGGATCTGAGGAGCAAAGTGGGATAGCTGCAGCTCTGAGGCATCCAGAGTGGGGCTGAGCCTGGTGCTCCCCAGCATCCCTGATCATCTGTGGGTACACAGGGAAGGAGGGAGTACTCAATCTCAGCCAAGAACTGACAGCTTTGTATCTTAAATAGCAAGCAGGTAAGGAAGGGGAAGTTGGAAGGTGTTGCTGGCTGGTTTGGGAGGGTGTGGAGAAGCAGTGGCAATGCAGGTGGAGTGCAGTGTGCTTCTCTGAGGCTGGGTTTTGGTTTTAAATAACTCCATTCGTGGCAAGAATTGTGTATCCCCAATAATGCAGCTCCAGCTCAGTCCTCTGAGCACGTGATGGTCTGAGCCTCACCCAGCTTTTTGTATTGTATAAAAGCATCAGTGCATGAAAATGTCAGCACATAAAATGCATGTGGAGGGCTTCTTGTTGCTTTATTATTTTTAAAAAATGAAATAGTAACCCTTGTGTGGTGTGGTACGCTAGAGGTGTTTCCTTTCCTTCTTTGCAGTAATTCTGTGGATGTAAATATATTTTTGGAACTTTAGCGATGTTGTGATAACTCTTGTTGTGGGGAAAAACCCAATTGCCAGGTAAAGCAGTCATGGGTTTCAGGGCTTGGAGGGGAAGGGATCTGGGAAGTGCAGGAAGGGGAAAGGAAGGTCGTGGAGGAGTGAACAAAGGTGTTTTATGTTGGTTTGGGAAGGATTTATTATTTTTTTATATATACCTAGGTACACAGTTGTGTGTGTGCACATGTACATACGGTGTAATTGGGGGGGAAGGTGAAGGTACAGTGAGGTACCCAGCATGCAGAGCAATTCTTAAAAAGTAAAATAATTGCTCTGTACTTTCACCAGCCCCTACGACAGAGCACAACTGTCTGCTTTGCCTGTCTCTCTGCCCCTAAGCTGATGCCCGCCTTGGTGGGATATTTGGCCTGAAGAGCCAAAACCAGCCCCACGTGATGCAAGTCAGATCCCTTCTGCAAAGGGCCCCATCTTGGCCACATTAGCCCATGGGAGAGCTAAGGTCTGGCTGCAGGTACCCAGACACCACAAAGGAAAACGGGTCATTATGGGAGAGGGGGCCTCGTGGCCAGCACTGGACAGGTGTCCTCGTTGCGTGTCTCCATTGCACGTGGAGTCAGGCAGCAGGGCAAAGGCAGGGCCTCACTGTGTTGGTACCTCTATGGCTCTTAGAAGATGAAGTCCTCTCCTTTGTGCTAATGAACCAAAAAAAACCCTCTCTGTGGTCAACATACCCACTCTGCCCCAGGTATCAAACTTGGGCTGGTGATAGAGCTCCTGTCAGGATGATCCTCTAGAGATGGGACCTCCTGCTTGCATTGCTGTAGGTTATCTGTTTCCCCCACAGTGGTGCTGTGACATGTGCCCACGTCCCCAAGAACACCCATGTCAACGGGTCAGTCAGAGCAACCCATAGGGAGCTTTTCAAACTCATCTTACTTGAGGTCTTCGAGGCGGGTGCTGTTTAATGATGCTGGTTTCTCCCTTTTCTGGCACGGTGTTGAAAGAAAGGGGCCCTTAAAGGTTAGAGAAGAAATGGACGAAGTTACTTTTGGGTGATCATCAGCTGCCAGGCTGAACTCAACAATAGTTTTCTGCCCTTGTTTTTTGGTTGGCATGCCCTATTTATGTCTCTGTTGGTGTACCTCAGTAACACGTGGTATAAGATATTCTATTAGCTGTAGAAATAAGGTGAGGATGTACATGTGCCTCTGGTTTCTAACAGATGTCTATGACATACCTCTCCTACTTTCCTATACAACATCTCAGATGTGACAATAACCACCCTCCACGCCTCCTGTGGCCACCTTGAGCTTTTAAAAGGGGGAACAGGCAGCAGTTTGGACCTCTTCTTGCTGCTCGGTCTCTGAGACTTTATCATTCTTACTTTTCTGGTGGAACCGAGAAATATCTCTGATGCTTTTACTGACCTCAGCAGAGCTGGGCTACAGCTACTTGGTGGGTTCAGAAGTTAGTAGATTATGGGCAGACAAGCAGTACGATCACGGACCCTCATCATCTTTGGAAATCAGCCTGAAATAACGTGCTACACACCAGCGATCGCCTGTTAGTTATTAAAGCAGTGCTTTCGCTGAGGCCTCAACGTGAGCTGGGCTGGGGGCCGTTCTGCCCTGGTGCTCTCACACAAATATTTTTCTTGCACAAATAAGTACTTGCACATGCAATAAGTATCTCTTTTACAAAAGAGTTCCTCTGTCCCGCCTGTTGTCCCAAAAAACTGTTCTGGGCTGTTCAAATGCCATTTTATATGTGGAGCTGAGCGAGTTGTTGCTGAGCAGCTCCTGGTCCCACGTGGTGGGAGCCCTGAGGCGGCTGCAAGGGAGGGGAGTTGAGGATAAAGGGCAGGACTTACATTATCGTTGATGCCAAATTTAATAGTTATATTAAAAAGGAAAAAAAAAATTAATTATTGTAATAATAAAGCCTAGGGGGACTTCAGTGGTCCCTTTAAATGAGCCCCATGGGAGGCTGCCAAGGCAGGGCTTTTGGAGAAGAGAGAGAGAAGGTGATGGAGGGTGTTGGGGTATGGGAGGAGATGGTGACTCCATCGGATAAATGATTGCCGGGCTCTGCTGAGCACCAACAATGATTAACCTCTGAGCACAGGCAGGAATGGATGCCTGAAGTGAAAATTTCCAGCAGAGGCAGTTCCTCCAGAGACAGACTTCAGCTGCCAGAGAGCACGAGCTGAAATAGCAGCTTGTAATAGCAAAAGGGGGGGTTATTAACTTATTGCCTCTCAATCTGCAGGACAAATTAGTGCATAAAGAATTTCTAAGGGGGAAGTAAAATGTAAGGAGGTGACTCACAGTGCTGGGAATGTGGGACTCAGCACAGACAAGGGTCTGGGGCTTGAACTTGGGAGAAGCTTGTTCTGGCAAGATGTATGACTTTGGGGAAGTTATTTCTCCCTTATGACTTTTTTTTTTTTAAATATATTTAAATTATTCCCTCTATCCATGCATGTGTGTTGTAGGAGATTTGCCCTTATTTCTACACACACAGAATGGGGAGCCAAGTGCTTGCTGTGGCCAAACCCTCTCACTTCTGGGGCAGGAATGGTCCCTGCTGGGGAGGGACCATTGTCCCACCTCACAGCCACCACTGAGGGAGCATCAGGCCCAAGCTGGAGTCATTCTTGTGGCTTTTATTTTTATTTTTTTTTTAATCCTTGTAGTTCAGTAGCAGCAGGTTCTCCCTGTTGGAGGAAGTGGGATTTAACACAAGCCAAGATGAACCCTCATAAACCAAATAAAACCTATTCTCTTGGAGGCTTTGCTTATTTAGACAGACGCTCGAGCTAATACATCCCTCAAGTACTCTTGAGCATACTCTTTTTATTTCTGAAAATGAAAAGTAATAGAAAATGACATTTATTGAGGAGATTTTAAAGTTTTTTTATAAAAGCATACATGTTTTACAAGCCCTTGTTAAATACCCACTGATGATAGTTTTCCAGAACAGGAATATTTGGTTGTTCTTGCTGTCATGAAGTACTTGAAACCCCCTGTTGTACAGCCAGACCTGCTCTGTATTCACCCCAGGACCTCTGGCTCCAGGAATGTCACTGCTGTCTTGCCTGAGGTTTATTTGCTTTCACCTTCTCCTAATGCCTCTGGGCGGATGATCCTGAAGGAAATATCCAGCCCATGGTGAAGCAGCGGTGCTTAATGCTGCTTGGAATGTGTCAGAAATCTGGTTTTTTTTTGGAAATGGAAAAGAAGGCGATTGTGCCCCTGTACTCAGCACTGGTGAGGCCACACCTCGAGTGTTGTGTCCAGTTTTGGGCACCTCAACACAAGAGAGATCTGGAGGTGCTGGAGCGAGTGCAGAGGAGGGCAACGAAACTGGTGAAGGGGCTGGAGAATAAATCATATGAAGAGAGGCTGAAGGAGCTGGGACTGTTTAGTATGAGGAAGAGGAGGCTGAGGGGAGACCTCATCACTCTCTACAACTACTTGGAAGGACACTGTAGAGAGGTTGGTGCTGGTCTCTTCTCACAGGAAATTAATGACAGAACGAGAGGGAATGGCTTCAAGCTCCAACAGGGCAGGTTTAGACTGAACATTAGGAAAGAATTCTTCACGGAAAGAGTGGTCGGGCATTGGGCTGCCCAGGGAGGTGGTTGAGTCCCCATCCCTGGATGTGTTTAAGAGACGATTAGATGTGGTGCTGAGGGATATGGTGTAGGGGAGGACTTTGTAGAGTAGGGTAGATGGTTGGACTCGATGATCCCAAGGGTCTCTTCCAACCTAGATGATTCTATGATTGATTCTATGAAGGGAGGAGGGTGATGGGGCTGTGGATCCTCCTTCCTCCGCGTTGCCCTTTCTCAAACCACGCTAGCCTTCATGGAGGGGGTTCTCCCTGCACTCACCCAGGGTGGCCCTGGGGAGCCGTTTGTCACCACCCAGCTTGTTGTCCAGAGCTATACGTCCCCTTTAGATGGGTACAACCCTCCTTCCTCGCCTGGGGGAAGGGTTTTGGTATGGATGGAGTCTAAGCCCTGCTGGGAGAGGCTGCATGATGCCACTTGTGGGAAGCTACGCTGTTTGCCTTCCTCTGCCTCTTGTCTTATGGAATCAGCCCTGTGTGAGACGTGGCTATAATTTATTTTAATGCTGAGTTTTACCTGCTGAGCACATTACCCAGAAACTGATTCTAATTAAGCTAATGATATCAATATACTCAGTGGCATAAGGCGAGCGGGCCCGGGCCCTACAGGGCGGCTGTACGAGGGCTTGCTTGGACGCAGGCTGGTGTCACTGTGTGCCAGGCCAATGCAGGGGACTGGGGACATTCCCAGGGGATGAGCAGTGGGAGTAAGGAGCCTGGGATTTGGTGACTGAGATGCTTTTCCAAAGCAGGCCACGGGCAGGGGGGGGAGGGAGGGGAGAATGAGTTTTCCCAAAGCTAAAATATGCTGGAAATGGTAAAAATCTACTGATGTGGAATGGCATGTGCACCCACCTACACCTACCCCGCGGTGCGGCGAGCAGACCCTCAGCCCCAGGTGATGCCCTCTGGTTCTCTGCCCTACTCCTGGCCATAATTCAGTGATGACCCCCCCCTTACCTGCAGAGGCTCTCCCGTACCAGGTCTCCCGGAGAGGTGGAAGTTGCTGGTGAAAGGTGGGTTGTCCCCACTCCATCGTGGCCGGTGGGTGCAGGCTGGGCTGTCCCGGCACACCGGGGAGCCCGTATGCGGTGGTGGGAACGGGCAGGTCCTCCCTGGGACGCATGGGTGCCACCTTGGTCACCTTGGGGTGTGCCTTGGAAGAGCTCAGGCCCATATTGCAGAGCGGTGGCTTTGAAAGGAGAAGGAAAAAAAAAAACCAAAAAACCCCTCATGCGCCGTCTTCCCTGAACATGGAGGGATCTTTGTGAGCGATCGCGGGGCCTGGGAAGCTCTCTGCTGGATTCCAAGGGCAGGGCTGGCTCCCACGGACGTGCCCACATGTCCTTCCCACCTTGGTTA
Source organism: Tringa tobata (assembly GCA_033628505.1). NCBI lineage: Eukaryota > Metazoa > Chordata > Aves > Charadriiformes > Scolopacidae > Tringa > Tringa tobata. Next base: position 6,232,139 of record JAHREE010000173.1, on the reverse strand, counting down.
AACATTGACGTGTCCCCAGCCATTCCCCCTCGGGGACAAGAGGTGGCTGCTGCTGACCAAGAGGAGGAAAGCAGCCTGGGGAGCCAGTGCCAAGCCCTGGGGAAGCTTTGTTTTTTACCTACAAGAGATTTTTCAACCAGGTGGCACCACCTTAGCTGACCTGGAGGCATTTTTACAAGCAGATCTTCAGTTTTTTGGGAGGAAATTCAATCCTCAGAGCACTAGAAGGGTTAAAGCATCTCCCACCCTGCGTGGGAGAAGCAGCCTGGGGACAGGGGCTGGCTGAGGAGCATCCTCCACCCTTGCTCCTGCCGGCTGGTGGCACTGCGGGGAAAAAATGCAGCTTTAGCACAAACCCACCTGAAAATGTCGGCCAAAGTGGGTCAAATTCTGCAGTTTTGGAGCCGCCGCAGGATTTGGGCCACATGCGGCAGGATTGGTGCATAAAAGAAGGATCTGCACTTCTCCATCTGCTTCCAAGGGGCATGAGGGGGTTCAGAGGGCACAGTGTCCTCGGAGCTGTAGGGAGCCATTCATTTCCAAGGCAGAGTCCTTGGAAAACATGTAGGGAGGATTACCTGTGCGACAAAATTAATATTGCAGGGTG
>JAHREE010000173.1:6107954-6226641 GCA_033628505.1 Tringa tobata | reverse complement strand
CTTCTTGTTCATTCTCTGCTATTAATATTAGTGTTAAGGCTTTTTATGAAAAAATAGGAATTATTTCTCAAGGAGTACCTCTTTGCACTGGGATCAGATTTAATCCATGAGAGAGCTCTGTTGCTTATGGGGGGGGGTGTATGAATCATTAGTGCCTGGGTTAATTTTGTATTGGGGTGGGCAGGGAGGGGGAAAAAAGCTAGAAAAATGAGCAAATATTTTAATTACATACCTAACCAGAGGCCAGCCACTCCGCACAGGTAACCCCAGGGCACAGCAGAGAAGGGGGACCAGTACTCCACTTTTGTAAAATACAGTATGATCGGGGTAACAGAGATGAAAATTAAATTGAAGAAGCCCAGGGTAGAAACAAAATGAGCCGCTTCCCCAAAGTTTGCGCTTCCAAGAAACATTTTGAACAAAACCTGCAAAGGAAAGGAGAGAAGAAGGTTTTAGACTTTGTGCCTGTCATGGGAAGCAAAGTCCTCCTGCAACTTTTGCAAGGGGAATTTTGGTCTGATTTCTGCCCTTTCCTGCGTTTTAGCCCAGAGGGAGGTTACCATTTTATTACAGTGTGGATGATTGCATCTCTACAACAAAATTTAAAACAAAATGCCAGGAGGAGCGAGTGTAACTAATAACCCAAAGACAACTGTGTTCATGCAATGGAAGTTACAGGATTTGGGCTGTACTTGGCACTGTTAGAACCCCAGTGGCTTCCACAACTTAAACCTGCTGGGAGAGGAAAGCCCAGCCTGGAGGGACTCGCTTCAGATTTACAGGTAGCTCAAGACTCATGGAGGATTCTTCCTGCAGGAGACTAAATTAATGCACTTTGAGTGATTTGCGAATGGTCACGACGCATTTATCAGCAGCGCTACCAAAGTCTAAAGCTGGGAGGCAACTTATCATCCCACTACAACTAAATCCAAACTTCTGCTCCTCTTTACACACATATCACCCTCCCCAAGCTGACAATAAGAGGGCTAAAAAACAAATCTCTGAGGGAGCTGGGGTTGTTCAGCCTGGCGAAAAGGAGGCTGAGGGGAGACCTTACCTACAACTCCCTGAAAGGAGGGTGTAAGCAAGGTGGGGGTCAGTCTCTTCTCCCAAGTCACAGGCGATGGAACAAGAGGAAACGGCCTCAAGTTGCACCAGGGGAGGTTTAGATAGGATATTAGGAAAAAATTCTTCACTAAAAGGGTTATCAAGCATTGGAATGGGCTGCCCAGGGAAGTGGGGGAGCCACCACCATCCCTGGAGGTATTTAAAAGACGGGTAGATGTGGTGCTGAGGGACATGGTTTAGTGGTAGTCTTAGAAGTGCTAGGTTAATGGTTGGGCTCAATGATCTTAAAGGTCTCTTGCAACCGAAACGATTCCATGATTCTATAAATACAGCCACTTTTAGCCCAACCTCTTTCTCACTCAGACATGTCCCTGCCTTCATCAGCCCTTGCCTTCATGAGCAGCCACCCCTTTCAAGCAGGGGGCAAAGCCCTGCGTGTCTCTAACACATCGCCAGCACGGGCAGGGGCTCCGAGCCCGGCACGAGCCTGGAATACGCAAGAGACGCTGCAGTGCAGAGCCAGGCTGAGCCATCCATCCCTGCTCTGGGAGAGCCAGTGGCACCCCCTGCACTGGGGGGGTCTCCTCTCTCCCTCCCTCCCGGTGATGGCAACCCCCTTTGGAAAGGGGTCCAGAAACCGCAGCGGCAGGAAAGGATTAAACCATGATGCGAAACTCCTTGCAGCCAGAGTAATGGAGATTTCATTAAAGGCTCATAAAGCAAAGTCATTCTGAATATTTGGCAGCTAACAACTAATTGCCCTCAGAGCAGATTTCCCGACGTCGTGACATCGCCTGGTCACAATATGAATGATGCAGGAGGGATGGATAAAATAAAACATTTACTTTACAGCGACTCGCTTTGTACTCGTGCATTTTTAACACCCAGTGTTAAAAGACTATAAGAACGGTAATAAACAGTTACGACCTACCTTATACAACGCAGATGTAGAGGCTGATCCAACAGCATATGCTACCCCGATAATTGAATCACCCTGGAAACCATCTGCATATGCCATCATTACGATTCCTGTGATTGCCATTATTGCTGCAACTATCTGCACAGACAAAGCAAAGCAACGTAAAGCTCGGCCCAGTTTCATTACACACAAAGAGATTATCACCGTGTGGGGCTTTAATGAGTGTCACTAGCTACTGTCTCGGACTTGAAGCTTTCTTGCTTTCCCTTAAAAATAGGGAAAATTGTGTATGGATGGGGGAGATGTAAAACATAATGAAAGCGCATGCACCGATAGTGATAGGGATCTACAGCATTGCAAATTCTCCTGGGACCTACTGACACAACATCCATCCTTAAATGTTTTATAAGTTAAACGTCCACTTTAGAGATCTGACTCCAAGATCAAGACTTTTTTTTGACATTTATACAACAAGACAAATATTTAGCAAAGCCACTAATTTGACTTGAAATGCAAAGATTTAGAAGCCAGCTCTCCCGGACATCACTCCAGGAGAATGACTCCTGTGTCGTGGAATACCAGGGTACCACTGGGAGCTGCTCTGGCTGTGCACGGTATTTCCTAACAGCCCAATCAGCTTTCTTGGACAGATACGACCAAATTTCTTTATAAGGCCTTTACCTTTGTGCTTAGGTTTTTGGCCTAATTTGAAAATCCCAGGCAGAGCTTCTAAGGAGCTTCAAAGAAAAATAACAGTAATAATTAACTACACCGTATCTGAAATCCTGAGTCTCAACCCCAAGGACATTAAGGAAGTGGTAGGGATCCCAAAATGTTTTATTCTCAGAAAAACTCCCCCTCTCTACCTAATTGCCCTCAGCAGGTAAATATAGAGCCTGGATTTCAAAGACACTGAATGCCTATCTTTCATGGACTGCAGAGGAAAATGTGTTTCCTGAGATCTGTGGAAAATCACAGCCCTGTTTCTGACAGACAGGGGGTTTTATAGAGATTTTTTTAAAAAATATTAGTATTAATTAAAGATTTTATCATTATAAAAAGGCTGTTCATGTACTAGAGCTGGGTGTAGAGCAGAAGATTCATAAATGCAGATAGCAAAAGCTGGCTCTTACAGAATCAGCAGCAACACTTCAGGTTCAGACCCCGTTTTCTATTCCCAGACAGCCATTAAATCCCACAGCTCCCCAGCGGATAGGCAAGGCAGGCTCTCCCCATTCTTGCAAAGGAAGAAACTTCCCACCACAAACTTTACAGGCACCTTGATCAAATCATATGCCCTTTTGCAGAGAAGCCTGAATTTCAGATTTCACACAGTTTTACCAGGAGTCCCAGAAACCTCACTAATACTCATCCCAAGCAGATGTGAGCCAGACTGAGGCAATAAGCACAAAAATCCCACACAACATTTTCAACAGAGCCACTCAGTAGAGTAAAACCATATTCTAAGGGGCACATGCCTGACTCAGGTAAAGGTGTCCACACGTGACGGACAATGGAAAAGCAAGGATCAACTCCCAGGGTGTCTATATCCCACCTTACTCCTATTTAAAACATCCAAGCTCCAAGACACAGTTCAGCAAAGCTGCCCTGCTGCACCTAAACCTGAAGATAGCAAATTCACCATGAAGTGACACCTGAAATCCAGGTCCTCCAACTTATTGACACAGGTTTGAGTCAAACATGTACTCACAGCCTCTCGGGTTTAACGCAAGGTTTGAGGAGACATGGAAGGGCTTTACCAAGAGAGGACCAGACAGTTTCACTTCCCTCCTTCCCAGAATAACACATCCCAGCAGTTGGGCCATCCCGGGAGGAGGGCTTGAGTCCCCTTGTCCAGAGGAGGGACATGGATCCAAGACTGCCATCTCTGGACTTAGGGCTCCCACTGGAGCTGCTAAGGAGGACAGGGGACCTCAGGGCATTTTCCAGTGCCTAACTGGGAACCTGGCCTTCGCTCCTGAGGTGAGTTGGGGTGCTGGAAGACATCACCCTCTGCTGTTCACCCAGCTGAAAAGCCAGGGCACATCTGGCACAGGATGCACATACCATCACCCAAGATGCAGCAATGCTTATTTTAATGCCTGAGCTTACATTTCCCCAGCAAAACACAGTTAAATTCTCTTAGAAGAACTGAGTTTGGGTTCCATTCAGCAGGAATGGTCCCTACAGAGCTTCTCCCTCCTACCTTTGGTTTAGTGACTAGTTCATTCGTAATATAATTGTGTAACGCTGCTGTTCTCCTTACAGCTTATCCTAAGATACAAATACCATGAAACTCCAGCTGCGAAGCAACAGATTTACACCCAGGACCTCTCAGCCTTTGGCATGGTCCCTCCTATCAGTTTCCAGATCCCCCCCCCTTGCCCTGCTCTGCTGGTTTCATCTCAGGCTGCACTGTACGTCTTGCCTCGCACATAAATCCAGACATAGCATTTCAGCTGTCAAATGGAATATTTCAACCCTAATATTTCAAGCGACGTCTCCCACAAGGCAAAACAGAACAGTCCAATGCAGTTATCGCCTCCTTCCAAGGGAAAGGATGGAGATTTAACTCTCAGTGCACTCACCGCTCAGATCCAGCAAGCGAGTCCTTTCCTTGGATTAGAGGAAATAAGTAGATCCATCATCTCCAATAGGAGATTCCTCCGATTGGGAAAAACGTCTTCCCTGACTACACCAAATTTAGACCGATGGTTTCCTAACTTAATCAAATATTTAGAAAGCCAAGCATTTTTCTCCCCTGAAACAAACTAGAATGATGGACACATATGGAGCACCATCTCCTGAGACATTAGATAAATAAGACCTGACACTGGAAAACAACGAGAACATTATTTAATTTTCATGTTCAAAGCCCTCCTTGCAAATTAGACACCACTGCTTTAGCACAGCTGACCTCTGCCCAGCAATTGTCGCCTTTGCTTTAGAAACCTGAGAGCACATCCTGCAGGCTTCTTCAAGCTGACAAGAAGCAGCAAGGTCACAGCGAAGCAAAACTGGTCGTTGTAGCTGGCAGCTCATTAAACAAGGCTTTTAATTAAAGGAAGAGGGCAGTAACTTTCTTTTGGAGCCTCCTAGGTAAGGAATGAAATTAGCCTGCCTCTTTTGCCCGCCCCTTGGAAGAGAGCAAGGCCAACCAACATTTTACTCAGGAACATTTTTTCCCATGTGGAGCACAGCAGAAAATGAGGAGCTATAGGAAAGAAGCCTGTCTCCAGGCTAGACTCAACCTATTTTGGGGAAAAATGTCCCCAAACCACTCCGTACCTACCCAATAAGCATTAATTCAACTTCACAGATGAAATACAACCAAGGACTCAAACACACAAACATTTAAGCACGTGGCTAAATCTAAGCAACACAAACCAATGGAACCACTCAAATATGTGAAGTCTTTTAAATATTTGTGCTTGCTCTGAGCCAAAGCCATCTGGACTTCCAGAAGTCCCAGTGTAACATGAACATGGGTTCACTGTTAATTTGTGAGATGTTCAGAAATGTCCAAGCAAGGATTTTGGTGCAGACAGTGATTGCACTGTTTCCTTGCGCAGGGCAGTAGGTACTTCAAGGTACCTAAGGTCCACCTGCACTAGTTTTATAGGTAAATAGCTATGTAGTTATTGCTGTATATGTACCTCTCATACGAATGCTCTTTCTCCAGCTGGTGTTCTTCTCTCTCAGGTTGGGTGCAAGCTTCTTCCCACGCTACAGCATCACCGCTGAGGGCACATGGCTGTCACTGCAGAGCACACACACCGGTAGTGTGTAGCTCAAACGCAGCCAGGTCTCTGCATGGAGCCCCCGGCAGCACTCCTACAGCTAGTCAATGCTTCCATGGGCAAGATTATGCCATACCATAAGGTGGCCATCAAGACAGGTCTGTCTTTAGACAGTCTGATGGCTGCCTTCCGAGGTGTGTGGGAGCGATGTGCCGGGATGTAGCCAGGGGACCAGAGAGCCATCAGGCAGCTTGGAGACAGTTTGGAGACCACCTGCAGCAACACCAGGTGGGCAGGGAGTTGGTGATGCTGGAAATCTGCTGCTGAGTTGCTGAGACATGATGGCTGCTGGTTCTCAAGCCCAGCAGATGAAAGCTGGGTCCTCCAGTTCAAGAAGGACAGGGAACTACAGGAAAGAGTCCAGTGAAGGCTACAAAGATGATCAAGGGAATGGAGTATCTCTCTGATGAGGAAAGGCTGAGAGACCTGGGGCTGTTTAGCCTGGAGAAGAGAAGGTGGAGAGGGAACCTCATCAATGCTGATCCATATCTAAAGGGCAGGTCAACAGGATGGGCTCAGGCTCTTCTCAGTGGTGCCCGGTGACAGGACAAGGGCAATGGGCACAATCTGGAACATGGGAAATTCTGTCTGAACACGTATAAAAACTTCTTTACTTTGAGGGCGGCAGAGCCCTGGAAGAGGCTGCCCAGAGAGGGTGTGGAGTCTTCTTCTCTGGAGATATTCAAACCCTGCCCGGGTACGTTCCTGTCCAGCCTGCTCTGGGTGACAGGAGGCTGGATGAGGTGATCTCCAAAGGTCCCTCCCAAACCCTGCCAGCCCGTGATTCTGTGAAAGCTGTCGGCAGCCCGACATCAGCTGCATCCCCATCTCCGATGCACTGTAGATCTGCCTGAGGACTCTGGAGCTCCGAAAGAGCTGCCAGGAGCTGAGCTCCTTTGAAAAACTGGCTGTGCTCCTGGGTGCCGAGTGCTTTTGCAAAAACACTGGCTCAGAGTATATGATTAAGCTCTTATTTCTTTTCATCCCCTTACTGTCCAAATAAGCTAATTACACGTGTTCCCTGAGAGGCTGAGGGGGGTGAAAGCAGTAGAGGCATTCAAAGCACAAAAGGCTGGGTCTGCGCCGCTTCATCGTATTTTAGTTCTCAAACACTCTCCTGCGTGGTTATTAACATCATTAAGTGTTATTCTGGCAGGAGGGCTGCTGGAAAACGCTGCTAATTACCTTTCCGGCACTGGGCATCCAGAATCTGCCAGTTAGCAGCAAAACCAGTTTTGTTTTATCTGCAGGATTTTCTGTTCACTTCCTTCTGCCAGGTTTTTCTCACGGTGTTTACAGCATTAATACAAATGCATATTTATAGCAACATGTTGGTTTTTTTTAGTCAGTGAAAAATAACTAAGAACTGAAAACAGCTTTAGTATTTCTCAACTAGATTAAGAGAGCAGGCTAAGAAAACACAAGAACTATGCTTGCTCTTCTAAAAAGAGGTTGCTTTGAGACAAATATTAGCTTAAAGGGTACAAAATTTCCTATTTTTTCAGTTGGAAACTGAGATGATCAAGGGGCAGAGGAGGGAAGTTACCGTTCCTGTTAATTTGTGTAGAGAAGAACTGAGGATTTCAAACCCTGCTTATTCTTTAAGTTAGTCATCAGCAGGCTGAGGGCAGGTCACATTCACCTGATGCTACTCTATTTCAAATAGTATATTGAAATAATAAATTAAAAATAAATGGTATATGAAAGTTAATTAGATATTAGGAAGAAATTTTTCACTCTGAGGGTGATGGGACACTGGCCCAGGTTGCCCCGAGAAGCTGTGAATGCCCCATCCCTGGAGGGGTTCAAGGCCAGGCTGGTGCTGCTTTGAGCAACCTGGTCTGGTGGGAGGTGTCCCTGCCCAGGACAGGGGAGTGGAACTAGATGATCTTTAAGGACCCTTCCAACCCAAACCATTCTATGATTCTAGAAATAGATATACACTGTCTGGCTTTAGAACTGCAAGATGAAACGGCCACGTCCTTACCTTCAAAGGCACTGTGGCTGAGGTCTAGGAAACATGGGTCCACCTCCCTGATTTTGCCTGGTCCAGACAGAGCCTCCACTGAGCCAGTCCAACAAAACCCTCCTGGCACGTCCCTACCCAGGAGCTTACTCGTGTGACAGCCCACACGTCTTGAGGTGCTCAGGCCTTGTGCCATGACTAATTGCCCAGCCAGCTCTGTCTCACCAGGAAATCAGGGGAACTGTTTAACTTTAAACAATTTCCTCCTCCATTCCCAAAGCCCAAGCACATTGCTCTCTTCAGTCTCCTGGTGTCTGCTCCAAGAGCGAGATCAGATGCCTTGGAAACAGGATGCTTTTTCCTTTCACTTTTGAACCCTTCTCTCACATTATTAATCGAAAAAAAGCCGCTGCCCTCCTTTTTTTAAAAAAAAGAACACAACCGAACTCACTCAGATGAGTGTCCTGATCTATCATGCTTTCCATGGAACTTAGACCCAACTGCTGGTGACCCCATCTGGTCACGGGCATCACACCTGGCCTCAACCAGTTCCTAGTGAAGTTCAAGGCTCTTGATAGGTCCATCAGGATTGTACCCAACACGACCATTAGGCCTTGAGCCATTTCAACAGAGGAATCTGCATCAGCAGAACTGGCAGAAGGCATAGCTACTCCTTAGCCACGGTATAAAGTCAACAGTTTAAATTGCTGCATAGTAGGAAATTTTGTACATGAAATTACAGGAGACATGCTTGCTTTCACCCAGATTCAGCTGCACACCATTTCGGTCGAGTTTTTTTTTTGTTTTTTGCAGGGTCCATATTACTGCCAGTGAGTCCTATAAAACACTTTAGGGCAAAATATACCTTCTTGCAAAACAGTGGCTGTCCCTTTTAGTCTATGTTTGGCATATGCACATGTGTTTGCATTTATGTGTATGTAAAATAGGGTGACATAAGAAAAATGCATTACGTATTGGAAACAGCTATCTACCCAAATGAGGAATAAAATTGCTTTGGTCAGAACATAAGCATTCATCACTATGTTTAAAATAAAATTAATTGACTGTACTTCAGCACCGTAACCCACGACAGAATAGATTTATACGAACTGGAAGTCCTTCTGTTCTAATTCATCAAATTACACTTAGCTGTAATAGCTTCTTGGAATTCCCACATCGTATTACCTCTGGAGTCTGAGATCTGTAAGTGATCTTAAGGCTTAGGTTTGCATCATAAAATTAAATGAGAAATGGTTTCATGGTATATCCATACCATAACGCGGCAGTACTATGGCAGCACAATAGCTTATGGATTTAAAGGCAATTATGAAAACGCGAGAGAGTTGAAAATCAGGCATGCCATTACCCTTGCTCCCATGAACCTGTCTTTCAGCACAATCCAAGAAAGCAAGAAGACAAAAGCTTTGTTACAGCAGAATAGGGCAGAGACGTCTGTGGCTGTCAGCTTCTTTAAAGCCAGTAAATACAGGTAGTTAGTCAAAGTCCACAGAATAGAAAAGGGAGCAGTCCTTTTAAGAAAGAGTTTCAGCGTCAGACCATCTTCACCAAAAATCCGACTGCATTCCCTATGAAAAGAAAAGAGTTTAAAACTCAGCTAGGATTTTCCTTAGCATTCACTCCAGCACAACAAATATTCATTAGACTTTTATCACATTCAATTAAGTGTTTTTCCTAACTGCTCCACACACCCGTAAGAATCTATTGCTTAATTCACATAGAGAAAATAACCTGCAATCTTCTTAAAACAGCAATTTGGCAAACAGAAAAGAGGTAACTTACCTGGAATAATCACACTCTACGCAACAATAATCCCAGGGACTCACACACAGAAATGAAGGTTATCTATAATGCACCGACAGTTCTCAGACTCTGCCTTCCAGGCCAGGAGCGAAGGGATTATAACCACAATTTTTCCTCTGTAGCTTGATAATTTTTTCCTTGCTTTGCTCCAAAACCTGCTTTTATTCTTACTGAAATATATTCTCAAGTATGGCCAAGTAAGCTTTAAGAATTGCCTAAAGATACTCAGAAATCACAGACGCATCGCCGGGGTGGGAAAGAGAGGCACCAGCCAGTGGGACCGAGCCAGTCAAACCAGACTGTAGGAAAAGGAAGGAAAGGGGAGGGCAGGGTATTTAACAGATTTATTTTATTACACAGTGAAAAGTTGCGTTCACTGGCACATCACTGCACCCCTCCTGGAACAACTCTACCTTCCCCAAATTGGGAAGGATGTGTTTTTTTAGCAACTCCACTGCCTGCATTCTCTCTTAAAGGTATTCCTCGGGATATTCCCAGTACGTTTCGTTTCCTGAGGCACTGGGGTCCCTGGCACATCTGTTTAAAACATGAGGGGCCCCACGAGCGAAAGCTTCATCCGACCGAAACACCAACGGAGCGAACCAAGGTACCATCAATCTGCAACGCATCCTCACGAGGCAACATTAAGGGACTAATCTAAACACCAGGAGGCCTCAGGGCCCCGAAGTATTCACAGCCAAATATGGCTCTGTTTGGGAGATTGCTAAAACACTAATTACTAGTTACTAATTAGTAACTTCAAAGATTGCACTGCAACGTGATTCAAAACCATTTGTTATTTGGGGTGGGGTGGTGCTGTATAATTACCCTGATTTGGCTTTACCTTTAAAAATAGAATAATTTTCAGGTCTCCTAAACCATTTTTAGTAATTCTGGGGAATTCTGCTGTTAAAAATATTGCAGGTTTTTACTATTAAGAATGGAAACCATCACTCTTGTTTTGAGGAAAGCAGAATAATAGCAGCTATGTAATACTTGAGATCAGCTACATCTAAACCTAAATGATTCTATGATTCCATTTAACCATTCATTCCCTGCTTCCACTAAAACGACACGGGGTACAAAGCAGTCACTTCTGGAAATAATCAATTCCTTTCTCAAAGTCCGTGCCAGGGTGTCCTGCTCAGGCAGGCGGATCTGCTAATTACCTCCTTCACTCTAGCTGACCTCAACATTCTCAGAAGTCAGCCTCTTCTCGCAAGACCAGAACAGAAACGTTACACACAGAAAGAGACTAGCTAGTGCTGTGTATCATTTGTCTGAGATGCAAAGCAAACGCTCAGTGAAGCAAATGAATGAGTGCTTAAGTTTGACTGCAGGCTTTTGTATCACTGATTTCAACAGGAACTAAAGGTGATGAGTTTCCTCTTGTGCGGAAGGACTCACTGGTAGCACAGACTTGAGTGTTCGCTGACGTGCAGATAGAGCAGTTCACGTTTAAAAGATGTTTTCCACCCCTTGAGACTTAGGTGGATGCAGAGGAAGATTCTGAGCTCAGACTGCATCTCACTTCAAGACAAGTGGCCTCTGACCGGGATGCACCGTGGCTGTGTCACCACTACCTGACACCAGAGCCAGGATGCCCCAGGATGCAAGAACAGACCGGCATCGTGAACCACAGACCCAGTGGTTGGGTCTTGCCAACCCAGAGGGAATTCTGCCACGGGTTTTGATGCACAATTGGATGATTACTTGTTTGTACATCCAACCTGCCTCAGAAGCTGTGAGGGTCTGTCTTAGAGGAAACAAGCTTAAGCTGCATTAAAACAAGAGAGGAAGATGCTTGGGCTGCTGAGGACACAGTTAAGCACCCCAGTGCTATGCTGGGAGGGTACAAAGGCAACGGCAGAACCACTCAAGCACATCACTCTGATGGAGCCTGTGAGGCAGTAGGAAAAGCTCTTCTACAAACATGCCAAGGGAAATTATACCCCTGCCACCCATCATGGGTCCCCACTGCCAGCGAGATGCTGGGAATAAGCCCTGGGGCTTCTGCTCTTCCATCCCCAGGGAGGGTGGGTGGCTTCCAAAGCCAAAAAGGTGAGATTCCAGAAGGGACCAGGTTTTGTTGTCCTGCAGATCTCTGGGATGTCTGCACACAGACAAACCCAGAGTGGAGTCAGGAGGATGGAGTCTGAAGTGCCCTGACTGTGAATCCTTGGAAGGAGGAAGCCTCGGTGATTATCACATTATTCTGGGTTGTACTCTGTGGGCTGGTCAACTCCCTGGGAGAGGCAGTTGTGGCTGTGCTGCAAATGTCACTTATCTCCAAGTTCCCAGAAGCAGTGAGAGGGATGAGCGCAGATTCACAGCTAGGAAAAGAAATCTGGAAACACTTCACAGGCCCCAGGCAATGGACTGTTTAAGCAGATGGAAGAGCCTCCCATCACACACAGCAGCACACAACGTCCAGACAAAACAGGGGCCAGTGGTTCCTCACCTCTCAATTAAAAATAAACAGCGAAGACTTGTGACAAGGTTATGCTGAGCGAGACAGAGAGCCACGAAATTCACCTCCGTGCCTAGGGGAACTCCATGAATAATGCTCAGCGAGTGAGGAGACAGAAAGAATACTTTATTTTCCCAGTCATGGCTACAGTAGATTGCCTCGGGCTCTGTGAGGGCTGGTTGCTCAGCGATTAACTCAGCCTCTTTGGCATGCAACTAAAATTAAACTTGCAGGAGTCATCACGACATGACAGTGATTAAAACCCTGGGCTCAGGAGAGACGGCTCCACGGATCCCTCCCCATACAGATAATATCTGTAGGCTGTTGACTTAAAGGCAGAGACATATCTAAGGGCAGCTGACCCTGAAACTATGACACAAATTATTTCCAAATGCACAAGAAGTCTATTTAAAACCTGCCCTCTAACATAAATAGCTCTTTTTATTTGCAGGTAGCCCTCAGCCATCAGCTCTGGGCAGTGTGCCACGCTCTCAGGAATTACAGCACCTCAGGCAGTCAGTGTAGCTTTGCCTCTGGCACCCACTAAATGGGCTCGCGTCGCCTCTTCCTTATCCTGATGCCAGCCCCTGCAGAAGAATGGGTTTATGCACCCCCTGACACCCAGCAGCCTCTGGAGTGTAATGCAGCAGCTGGTTTTAAAACAGCTTACAGAAAAATAGAGAGCTCACAGACGCTACCTGGGGTAAGGCGAATGCGGCGAATGTAATTACATCACCCCGGATTACCACTTGGCAAGGCCACCACTGACATTTGGGCAGCAACAAAGCGCCGCCGGGACCTTTGGTGAGCACAAGTTGTTACTATGTCATTTGGTCCTTCTATCTAAACGATGGCATCTGCTGCAATGAAACACCTTCCAGCTCCGTTTCAAGAGATGGACACCAAACAGAGCGATGGTGGTTGAGCAACTGGTGAATTGTTTTCCAAGAGTGATCATCGAGCTCTCGTTTTGCTGCTTGTCTGAACATTAAGAAAGAGCCTGCACTTGTCTGCTGAAGAGCTGGAGAAGGGAAGGGAAATGTGCCTGAGCCTCTCACACAAGCAGTGACTGGCTTGGGGGGCAGCACCATGGGAATGCCGTTCCCTAACAAGGAATGGCCCAAGAGAAGCCCTGTTTTGTGCTGCTGGTCCCCCTCTCTCCTTACCACTGAGCCATTCAGACAACAGAGATCCTCAACTCTCTGAAAAGACCCCTGCAGTGAAGATCAAGGTCCGCAGTGCCATTCCAGAAGCGGCTGGAGAAGCTGGGCTAAGCTACTGCTGCAACACAGATGGAGAGATTCGTAGGTGACAAACTTGCAGATGACAGATGACAGCAAGTATCAGCGACTTATGACTCTGTTTTTACTTCAAGTGATGCTCACATCTTGTTATCCTTTTTGCTAGAAAGCCAACTCTTCCCAGCATGTTCATCTTTTCATTAAACTGGCACCTACCTACACTCTTCCTTGCGAGTGCCTCAAGGCTGCACAGCGCCTGTAGGACCAACTTCAGCTACTACAACATGGATATGTTCTGGCAGAAAGCTGTTGAATGTCACAGTGTTGTCCTTGAGAAGCCAAGGCAGCAGATGTAGAGACAAAATGTATTGACGTGAAATATATTATCCACCTATTGCAAATTATAACTCTATTAGAATCCTATGTCAAGTCTGTGGAGTGTCTTCTGCTGTGGTAAATGCCAGTAGGGTTAGATTTCCTATTGCTGAGCTTACTGAGCTTCAGATCTTTTTATTCACCACTAATGCGAGGAGTTTTCAAGCTCTTTATATGGGAAATACTTTTTATCTACAATACCAAGGGGATACCAATAGCTGTGTCTTCTGCCTCAAGACAATCAAAATACTTTACTGAAACGAACCTTGAATTCATTTCTAAACCCACAAAATTTAATCTCTAAGATAAAGCATGAAAGGTAAGAAATACACAATTTACAGTCTCAAAGATTATAAAACTTTCAGAAAGCCAATCTAAAGTTGAAGACTGAGACTCCTATCTTTCCAAGTGGGATTTATTACAATAACAGTGGCTCTGTACAGCTTTGCCAGCCTGGGGCAGCACTCTGCAAGTCACTCGCACGATCACTGGTGTCTGCCAAGATATCATAGACACTGTTTGTTCTGATCCACCGGGAATATCTGCTGGACAAAATGTCATCTGTCTTTAAAGCACCCGGTGAGTAAGTACATTCTCTAGAAACACAGAGACAAATCACCTCTGGACTCAGAGGAAGGCCTGGAATTGCTACAGGACGGGCTTTACTGACAAGAATTAGCTACTCCACAGAAGCAAAACCAGCAAATGAAGCAACAAGAAATCTTAAAAAATGTAATAAAAAGCCCTGTAACAGGAGCAATATCAAGAACGCAACCAAACAATTACACAAACAATTGATCTAGCTTTGAAAATAACCCTGTTCTGGGTAGGGGTCTGTGTCAAATGACCTCCAAAGATCCTTTCTGAGCTAAATCTGTCTATAACCCTCTGAATTTAAAAACTGCAAATGATGCTTTTCAATTCTTAAAGTCATCAGGAAACCAAGCACTCATCCCAAAGAGACGTCCATTCCCATACTCAAACCGAAAGAGTCTGGCTTCTCAAATCACAACATGGCACAGACCAAGTAGCCAGTCCCTATGATAAAGCCACTATTTGCCAGCAGTTACCTCCTTCCTGGGATGGAAGTTCCTGACTTATCTGGAACGGGAAATAGGGAACGGGAATCAGGAAATACTCTGGGAAGATGCCCGTCAGCTCTAACGTTGGTCTTCTGTTTCCACACATTCACAAACCTACTTCACATCTCCGTGTGTGCAGAAATTCCTCTGGGCACGTAAGCATGTGTCCTCAACTTTAAAAGCTGAACTCCTAACAGCTTAGGAAATCTATCAATTATTTAAGCATAATGTCATTGCCCCAAATTTTGCTCCGATGGATATACAATCAGCCAGCTAACTGCAGAGGATCTATCTGCAGGGATATTTATTCTCACCTTCTTCCTCATCTGCTGTGCATTTGTAATTGTGTTACCCCATACCCAGAAGTGAAGCTGACACTATTAATGTTCTTACAAATACCCCTGCAAGAATCCGAATGAAGGCACCGTTAACGTACAAAGCACTAGGGTTTTCAGAGAGGCAGTTAATTAAGTGCAACTGTTCAATTGCAGGCACGCTGATTTGACAGAAACGATAATTCAGGGCCAAATTACAGATCCTGGCAAAAGCAGCCGAGGGAAGAATTTGGCCCTGCTGCATTCCAGCCTGACAGTCACAAATTGAATTCCCTGGGTGCTCAGTGACAGCCGTGCCGAACCCTCTGTCAGCGCCAACAAGGTACAGGCCACACGCTGGCTAATACCTGGCAGAACAGACAATTCTGCTGAAGTCAATAAGACTGTTTTCAAAGTAAGTCTGCGCTGGAGTAACAGAATTGGGTCCCAGCTCAAAATTATCCCGTGAATTTCTTCCCTCCATGGGCAAGGTGTGTTATCTCTTGGCAAGCTGAATTTAATTCTGTCCTTCCAAGCAGCTTCTCTGTCACTGTAGGATGGGTAGAATAATGGAAACAGAGGAGGAACTGTGAAATAAACTGTCCCAGAACATGGTGGTACTTACAAGCCCTGAGGACAGGTTAGATATGGCTTTCTTAAGAAGGCTAGGGTGAAGCCAAGCCAGCTTGGTCCTGCTGCAGTGCTAGTGATTGGACCTGAGGATGTCTTTGGGTTCCCCTCTAACCTTGTACCTATGCTGTCACAGTAGCTACTGAAGACAGATTTACAAATTCCCACCCCTGCAGACTAATGTTATAGTTAGTATTATGGACTCCTTTGCACTTGAGGTTGAGAGCTCAATTACAACAGGCAGCCCCGTGGCGTAAGGGAAGGGTGGAGTCAGAGGGATGTCCTCTCCTGGCTCTCACAACACAGAGGAAGAGGTATTTCCATGTGGAGCATGAGAGAAGATGGGACGAAGCCTTCCCATCATTTCCTCAGGATGATGGCGACTCAGCCATGCCAACTGAACCCTCAGAGCCAAAGGGGGAGGAGAGCCAAGAGTCTGCAACCTGCTTTAATTCCTGCCCCACATAAAAGAGAGAAGGCTACTAGGATGCTCTTCCTCCATGCTATGATCCAGCAGGAGGAAGAAAGGGCAGATTTCATCCCGCTGTACTTACTGAGCATGGAGAGCAAGCCATGGTCTTCCCCATGGAAACCACCACCTCAGCTTTGAGCATCTTTCTTCTCAACTATCAGTTGTTTTGGTTGCACTTTACACTACTGTTCTATCATAAATGGACCAGAACAGATTAATTAATGGCCCGATCCAGACAAGAACACAAAATAGAGAGACATTAGATAATAGCTATATCTATTATATTCTATTAATATAATAACAAGATTATAAGTAAATGACTGACCTTTTCAACTGAGCAAAAAAACCATTCTAACAGTCAATTACCCATTTATTCAAGCACCTATCGCTCATCTGTTAGCCTTCTGTAAGCTACTTATGAATGAGATTTTCTGCAGCGTGACCTTTATTCTGCCTTCTGACACCGTGGTCAAACTGAGAAGAGCAGTGATCTCACTCCACAGAAATTGGGATGTTTAAAGGGATATTGCCACGATAAAGCCTACCTGAATTTTTTGATTGGAGACTGCTTTTCCTGCGCAGTTGCAAGGTGCCCAGAATAATAAATGGGAAAAACCATAATGTTCCAGTTTGTTGAGAACCAAGTCATGAAAAAAGGACAGTCAAAGGTCTCATACGTGATTTTGACAAACTGCGTGGTCCCGACCCAGGAGGAAGAGACGGACAAAATGATCAGAAATCTCCAGATAAGCTTGAGAAATGTGGATGCGCAAGTCTGGCATCGTGTCTGTCCTTCAGCTTCTTGGCTGCTGCTCTCTGTGTGCGTTTGTGTTCCTTCTTCTCCTGAAAAATAAAAATAAATAGAAAAAGAGAAGAGTTGCACTCATAATCAAGGCACTGAAAACAATTCTTGGCAAAATTTCCCCTTTTGATCCAGACACAGACCATCCCTTGCCTTCTCCCTAGAATTCCTCTGTGTTCCACAAACACTAAAATCCTCTGCACAGAAATACTTCAGTAATACCATCTCTGTCAGTTCAAGGGAATTGGCACAAAATACAAACACAATACCGAGGTCTGAGGTAACAGTGTTATAGTTAAGCCGTTGCCACTGTTTGCTTTATCAGCCCTTCTTCCCTTGTGTCAGCCAAATCTCTAGAATAGTGCTACATCCCTTGGAACCAACTACATTATAAAGTCAATTACTGTGCATGTGTGCAACATAAAAGCTATCTGAGCCTCTACATCTCAAGCCAGGAACAAATTCTTATTACTCAAGATTTAAACTCAAGAATAACTTTTTCCTTTGCTAGCTGGGAGAGGAAAAAGAAACAGTTTGATAGTTTTATACACACAAGTGGAGAAAGTTTTTTTTTCAGTCAAGTTAGTGTGTTTACGTTCTTGAAATTAAAAAAGCAAACTGGACAAAACTGAAGCTTGGCATGCCTAGAAATAAACCTCTACACATAAACAAGGAGGAATCAGAAAGTTGCCATTTCCCATTTTAATACAGTACTTTTCAGGTCTAACCTGCTGACCATTGCAGATTTCCTCACAGAAGTGTAGAGAATTTAATCCTACTGAGCAGTGACTTGCTCTCTGGACACGTCTTCCCGAGATGCCACCTGTTTGATTTCACATGAACCCTGTTTTGATTTCACATGTGGCACATGGAGCTCCAGCCATTTACCCCATCAGACCGTATCACACCAGTTTGACAGAAGAAACAGGAGTTCCTTCTGAAAATCAGGACTTAGAGCTATTCTTAACTATTACTATCAATTATCACTCACATGACATGATATACTATAAGAAACAATATAATTGATGTTAAAAGGAGGTATAGATCCACTGCAGTGAGACCATATGCTGTCCTGCATTGAATTTAAATGTGAAAAAGGTACCCTTTCAGGCTCAGGTTTGAACTTCCTTTCATATTACTGTTTCTGCTACAGCCACGAGGGAATGTCAAACAGAGGTTCCAAGTTATTACGTTAGACCAATATTAAAAAACGATTCATCATAGCAGGGAGCGCATTTGCAATCAAGAATTTTCCTAACCGGGACATGGAGCTTTCCGTAATTTAATTGTATGCTGTACTATTTTTCCTAAAGATAATCAGAATTCAGTGGCTCCATTGTTTAGTGGTGAATCAAGAATTTAAATAAAATTGTAGCTTTATTAAAATCAGACACATCTCTGAAAAGCCAAGCATCATTTTAGCATTCTCTTTGGCTGCTGAGAGAAAATAGATATTTTTATGGTGCTAATAATGACTGACATCTTCGATTAACGGGTAAATTACAGTTTATTTGCAAGTTAGAATGGCTTAAAAAGAACATATTAGGTAACATTCACTTGCAGGTTTTCCTGCTAAGCAAAACTACCACGTAATTAGTCCTTCTTCAGCTAACAGTTAAAATAATATACAATGATAGAAGACTAAAGCACCTTCCTTCATGCTTTCCATTTTTCAATTACCAAACAAATATGCAATTGCTGTTACTATGCCTGACACTACCATTCACATCTGGCTTGGATTTTATAGTCCCAGGTTTGAACGTTAGGGGAAGGCACAGAAATATACACTTGTTGCAAATCCTACCTTGGATTTAAAGACCTATGTAAGTTTTAGCCTGATTAAATGTACAGTGGGGAGTTTTCGTTAAGTGCTTAATGGATAGGATTCATCCCATGTAATGTAATTAGCAAATAATTGTGTATTCAGACTGAACATGTTGTCTAGGGCCCCTTTGCATTTAATGATAATGGACAGACATGGTGAGAAGGTAGCCCATTTTATCCTCAAATATATCTAAGTCCATTGGAGGCACTTATCTCTCCCTAGATATTTACATTTAATTTAAGTGAAATTGAGATGGATCCCGAGCCAAAGTGACACAGTAGCTTAAGAGTTGCTTTCAAAATCCATGGGATGTGCACATCTAAATCGTGGCTAAAGAATCAAAAGGACAAGATCAGAAACACCCTTAAGAATAATGACAGGGCTTGAATTCAAAGACCCCTGGTGAGTTGGCACACAATTCACATTAAATAGCTTTCAGGATTTCTAAGTCATGAAGCTGGGGCTGGACTGAGCTAGAAAGTAGCACTTGTGTTCAGATACCAAATGATATGCTAACGAAGAGAAAACAAATTTATCAGCCAAAGTAGTTGGTAGACAGCATTTTGCAATTAGCAAGGTAGTAGAAATCCTTGGTGCCTGCATTTAGTTTGGTCTGAAACAACAGACTTACCGTGCCAAGAGCACAGACACCATCTGAGAACTCAAGAAGGATGAAACGACAGGGAAAGAATGCAGATGCCACTGCAGGTGACACAGAGATGACACTGGTCAATGGCAAACTGTGCTGAAAGGCAGCTCGCAGAAATACCCCTACATGGTCTCTATAATACAATTCTTGCTTGTGATGTCTCTGTGACAAGATGGTTAACAGAAAAGCCTTTTGCTTTCATTTTGCAGAAGAGTGAGATAAGGAAAACCAAAACCTACAGCTTTTCTTCTGAACTGCCTTGACTACTTGGCAACTACATCCTCGAAAATAATTTTCTTTGTATTTGTTTACTTACTTGTCAGGTCAGTCCTATTTAGACCTCACTGAAGAGGAAGGGAAGAGCAGGATAAAAAGGGAAATTAAAAATGCAAAATGAATGTTTGGAAGAGTATGATGTCAAGACACTACTCTTTTCTCAAGGGGACGAAAGTCCTTTCTTAGAGAAGATGGTTTCTGATTTTGGATGTGCCCTAGTGCCAGCAGGCACAGAGTTATTTCAGCCTGATACCTGCAGAAATGAGAATAAATTGGTTTTTTTGGTATTTTAGGCATGATGTATCATCCATTCCTTGCAGCAATAATCACCTCCAATATTTTTCTGAGGGTTTTGAACAAGAGAGTACTCCTGGAGTACGAGATCCCTCAATTTTCCAACACAAGAAGAAAATGGTTGGCTCTTGCAGCCAGCCATGGTGAAGTGACAAGAGGAAGGTTCAGCTCCCACAGTTCCAGTGTGCAAGGGAGATCCAGCCTATTCAGTCATTTAAAGGCTCTCTCCTCCTCAACTGTACAATTCAGCAGACTAAAAGGCCTGTGGCTGCATACTGTAATTGCTCCTATCCCATCCCTGCTGGTGATGGATGGACGTTACAGTGAAGAACTCTGTGTTCACCGTACCTACAGGTTCATTTGAGCTAAAGTTTTGCAGTAAAACAGGTGACACACTCTTGATGGAAGCCCTGACATACAGCTGATCGACGATCTGAACTGTGGTGGTCTTCCCTAGACATCCTTCCACCTCTTGCTCCTTCTTTTTCTCTTCATCAGACCATCCATGGTACGAGCTGAGATTGTCATTGTCTTTGAGAAGGAACACGACTGGCTCTTATGGGCCCTGGTCTCTGGCCAGGCTGAAGCTGAGGAAACATAAGCACTTTGTAAAAACTAACTTGTGTGCTAGCATTAATCATCCTTTCAAGATCTTCTGCGTCTATTGACCTTATGACTTCTCACCTACCTAACACGTTACACGTACCCACCGAGGCCCAGGCTTTTTCCTCCCGTCCTTGCTTCCTTCCCGCCTAACCCCACTTTGCACACAGGCACAGGAAGGACCTTCAACGTGGCTTTGCTGATGGCAGCACCGTAAACCAACGTCAACATGCTCGGGTTCTGCACCGTCTACTCGAAAGAGAGAGGAGAGAGGCCTCTCGCAGGCATGCCGTGCCTACCTGATCTGCTCTGCCTCTCGACTCTGCTGTGCCGACAGATTCCCGAGGGACTTCGATTCTGCAGCTCAAGAATGGGAGCAGCAGAATCTTCAGCAACAGATAGAGGGGAGAGCTGCCTAGTCATGCCTCTGTGTCTGCTGGGGCAGTTGCCTCCTGGCTTGCATTGGATGACAGATGATCGGGAGGCACCTGAGAAGAAAGAGTTCGCATCAGTTCGGCTGTAAAGTCCCCGGAGGAAAAGCGGGGCTTTCAAACACTCTGTCAGCGAAACGCATACAAACGATTCAGCAGCAGAAAGGAAGCACACTGCAAAAATCAAGGTTTCAAGCTCTGGTCAGAATAAAGTAAATAAGTAAGTAAATAAATACTTAACTCTCTCCCCCCTTATAGAAAAAAAAAAAAAAAAGGTGCTGTATGAAAACCAGTCTTTCCCCTGAAGAAACGAGAGCCCCTACGCTGCAGTAAATTCTTAGCCCCACGGCTCCATCCACAGGCTCTGAACAGGCAAAGGAATTTTGTACTCACGTGGGCCCCTTCCTGAGCACCGACACTGAATCGGGCAAAAGGAGAGGTCACCATTCTCCCTTAGGGTGGGAAGGAGAGCTGAGAAACCACTGCCTCCCAGGGTCAGTGGTGGCAGTGTCTCCAAAGGAGAGCTTCCCCTTTCCATCCTCCAGAATGATCCTCGAGACTCTTGTATGGAATGAAGCCGCAGCCAATGACAGGTCTTTTGGATGAAGACTTCTGCTAAACCGTGGAAGATGCCAGTTTTAAGCCTTTACATGCACCGAATCAGAATCTCCACATCTTCAGAGAAGTTGCTTTTTCTTCTTCTGCTGGGTGCAGACAACACTGAGATACTATATTTCATGCAGAGGCTGTACAGAGGCACAAGGCAGCAGACAAGACCCAGGTCCCAGAAATAGCAGTGGCACCAGCTGAAAAGTTTGCCAGTGAAAAGAACGTCACGTTTTCTGAGTGAGAGCTTGAAGGACTGGATTAAGAACCAGCAAACAACAGAAGAGTGAAGCACTAGAATCTGGCAGAGTGAGTCTGGTGATCTTGCATGTTCTCTTGAATTTATTGAAGGCTTCTGTGTAAGAGGTCAACACACGAGCAGCACAAGACAGTCCTCTTCTCAGAAAGTCAAGGTGACAGGTCACTTAACGAAGTATAAATATGTCTTCATGATCAGTTGAGATCAACCACCACTCGTTTTGCTGCTGCTAGTTCAACTTCCCCATCTTCCCCAACCTTACACAAGATGCATATACCCAGAGCAGCCACAGACCTCGCCATGACTTGGAAGGATTGAATTTGACAATCACAACTCTTTCACATTGTAAAGAATACAAAAATAGACACAAACCCCATGCGTAAGGTGCCAAATGTGCAACAAATATGGCAGACATCTCAGAGGGTAACATTCTTCATTGCAACATGAGCCATTCCAGTAGACTTTGTGCAAATAACTCCATGCCAAATAACATAAAAGTATGCTCTAAAGCAAGGGCTGTACTGAAGATTCAAGAGACTGCATAAATCAAGTCAACACTCTTTTGCCAAAGGGAGTTCAGAGGGTTCATATAACCTTCAACAGACTATGAGCTATGTTTGATTCACCAGTTCTAACTACAAAGATCGCAAAGGAAGACACGTGTAGAATATGGGATTATACGGAAAAATCCTCTCACAGCCTATTTAGAGCCTCCAAGGTCAGTTTTTACCCACCACGCAGACAAGTGACTGAACCAGCAGCTAACCACCTAGAGATGATCTTTCTCAAAGATGCTCTTCCGTTTCTCCTCTGTTCAGCATGAGAGAACTCTGACACAAGGAAGATGCCCAAGTCCAGGTCCCACCTTCCCAAATAGTTCTACAAACTGAACCAATGCTGTATACAAGCCACAGTCTTTGACAGCAGACCCACAAAAGTTGACTTTGAAGGATTAAGACCTATATGATGTCCAAGTACTGTATTTTTCAACAATTATTACCCTTTACAGAGATTTTTAGAGCCTACTGGCTATCTTCAGACCTTTAAAAAGCTGTACACCCTCATATATTTTCTTTTTAATGGAGAAAAAACATGACCTAACAGCCACGCAACTCTCCCCACGACTTTGTTCCACTCCTTTCATAACTCCAAGCCTTACTCCTCCTACTTGTAACAAACAAGGATAACGTTTCCTACTTTGTAAACATCTTGCAAGTCACTCTGAAGTTGAAAAGTCCATTAGAAATGGCAGCCCTGGGCCACTCACCCCACCGCAGCAGCGTAACACCTTTGACAGCTGAAAGTTAGTTCCAGCCTCCAAGAGAATGAGACAATCAGTACTTTGAGGGCTAAATATTCAAAAAGGTACTTACGAATTTTCAGGTCCTCAACCTAAAGAAGTTTTATATTCAGAAAGTGTTTGCTGACTGCCTGTCCTGAGAGAATCAGTCACCAAGGTGCCTCGACCCAAATCGCTCCTCACTTTGATATGCATCATTTGAAGAGATTTCATTAAGTTGAAAGACACACACTACATCTCAATTCAGATATAATTTAGGACAAGATCAAGAATTACATTACACTCAGCAGAAGTCTAACAGATGATCCGCAACCAAAATTTCAAGGAAACCTATTTTTCCTCACATGCAAAGAGAGCTCTGAGTTATTTATATCTGGTACAACAAAGCGGCATCAATCTTTTCCTATGCATTGAGAAACTCAGCAGTTCAGACCAAAACTGCAATTCAAGAGATTGCATTTAATCGAAAGTTACTGCTTGATTTACCGAATTCTTCCCTTATGCTTGAAAGCAATCAGATAGCACGGCAATTTATCAATATTTCATTGTTACAGCTAGAAAGCCTGGGCCATCTAATGCTACTGAACCTGAACATATTTTAAGGATGCACTTTGGCAGGGAAGGTGAATAGCTATATGCTGGGCTAACTTATCCAAACCTGGCATCAGCAGCAAGGACAACAAATCACTATCTACACAGGACAGGAATGAAACCTCACACATGTGCAAAGTTACCCAACACGAGAGGAAGAGAAGGCAGAACTTACCTAACCCCGGTTCTTTGTTCCACACAGCAATATGAGCTATCAAGCAGGGATCCACTAAGACCCTCCACATTTAGAGGGATCAAGAGCAATGTTTTCCATTGAACTTCTGTATATCTTCATAAATCCTACATGCTCATGGAGACCTCATGGTCTTAGGCAGTGAGACCATGTCCTCTCTAGAGAGGACAAGATGAGGGGGCTGCCACAACTTGCCACATACAAAAGGAGAAGCAACTATGCACTAAAAAGGTACCATAATACATATCCTCCAGAGCAAAGGGTTGGATTCATTTGGCTTATTTTAGATGCCAACCTTAGGATGAAAAAAAATAGTGCCCTGGGACTATCTTCATCTCCCTATGACTATAGGGAATAACAGAATCATAGAATGGTCTGGGTTGGAAGGGACCTTTAAATATCATCTAGTCCAGCCCCCCTGCAACAAGCAGGGATATCTTCAACCACATTAGGTTGCTCAGAGCCCTATCCAACCTGACCTTGGACAACCACCCTGAGCAGAGATGTTTACACTGGGTGGGCCTTTTCACCTGACCTTCTTTGAACTTCATGTAAGAGGTTGCACAGATACCTGTAACCTGCCATGTACGTGAAGCCTCATCCAGTTTCTGTAGCCTGACATGCTCAATGCTGAGCATGAACACAGTTCCTGGCTTTAGCAAAGATGAATCCCAGGCTGAGAATTAATCTACATTTTGGGCATCATTTGATATTTTAAGGGAATGCTACTGAAGAGATTGGGAAAAAACTAACAAAAAGGAAAAACCTTGCCAGACTGCCAGTTCTTGCTGCTAGAAGTCTTCTTTCATAACTTGGAAGTTATAATTGAGTGTCAAAGCAACACTCAGCCTGTGGGGTTGACAAAGGAGGAAAGGGCGAACTGGAAAGGACCACACATGATTGTATCAAGCACGTTTTAATGAGTCAAATCCATCTGGATGACTTTTCATTATTGGATAAAAACAAACCCACGGTCTTTCCCATTTTCCATTATTCTGTTTCAGCAAATCTTTCTTCTTGCCCTGCAAATGCCAAAGCTTTATCACATAAGAAATAAGGCCATTTCTGTGCACATGGAGACCAAAGGGAAACCAGCAAGGGGAACCCATCTCTTTTCATATGCTTCTAACAAAGTCTCTCCCTGTCTTGCATTTATTATTATATGTTTACCCCAGTGTACTTCAATTTAGCAAGGTAATTATGCTTGTGACTACCCTAAATGACATGATTAATATCACTGAAGTCCATGCCTTTTCACGTTCTTGAACACCATTCTGAATCCCGGCTGCGGGAGGAGGTGACCAATGTGTGCTGCTGCTGCTGCTGTGTACATTCAAACCAGGAACCACCAGCACATGCCTTGTCCTGACAACCATCTTCACCTTTCATTGGTGAACTATGCCCGGCTCCCTTCCCCCTGACCCTCTGAAAGATGAGCTACATGATTCATGGCTTTTTGTTCATATAAAGACTTCTATATTGGTGAGAAAATATGTCCTCACCTTGGTTTGAAAAAACAATTTGTTATTTTGCAGGGGGCTTGGAGAGAAGGGATTATGGTTTGGGGTTTATGAACAATTCTTTTCAGATGAAATTCATGTATATGACACACTTAGCATTTGACAGCAGTGACTGGAATACAAAAAACCCCATGCCATTTCATCTGGGAAAACTTTTCTGGTCTCAAAGTTGTTACTGAAAAAGAATCAAATGGGCTGCCCATAAAATAATCAATGCAACATAAAAATGCAGCCCTAAAAGTAATTTTTATGGCCAGGTCATCACAGAATCGATTTTTTTTTCTTTTTCCTTTCTTTTTTAGCCAACTGCCCTGAGGGAAATTTAGAACCTCTCAAACAGGTAACTGAATTCCCTTCTGAAAGCCATCTGTGCATTGATGACACTGGATCACTGACACAAAGTGTTGGCTTATTTAGAGACAGCAACATCTGGCTTGCTGGTATGCACTAAAATATGTATTCTTTTTTTGATTACACAACTAAATCAATGGTTAAATCAGTGATGCCAATGAGCTGGACATTTTCTTTGTATTATGTTCCCAAAGACCTGCTGAGCAGTGGTCACCTATGGCTACCACTAGAGTAAGGAGACAGACCAGCTTTTCCAAAAAGTCAGTCAAGGCATCTAGAATCTACCTTTTACTCATTCTGTACTAAAATAGCTAATTTTCCTGCGTCCTCGAAATCTCAGCTCCTAATATGTCATTGTTTTTGCTTTGACAAAATGATGTCTTCATGCCACTGCCACAGAAACAATTGTTGGCTTTTGACAGATGGGTGGAGGTAGAAGCCAGTCTGGTGTTATGTGGAAAGTACGTCAATTGAATGTTCCTGCTAAATTGGGCCCCGGTGAAAGAATTGACAACGTTTGCTTTACACTGCGGTGTCACCTGTTAGGGAGAACATCCGCGGCGATGACGGACTCGCTCGCGCACCCATCACGAGCCTATTGTTTCCAGCAGCCTGTGAACACGCTCACGTTGGTAACAGTTCATGATGGAGAGGGCTGGAGACCTTCGCAACGAAATCCTGGTCTTAATGCCAGGCAGTGAGGAGAAGATGATGTGAATTTTGTGGCCAGGGAAATACGGGATGTGCATGGCCCTAGAGGAAAGGGGACCGAGTCGCACTGCTGTTGGTAGAGGTGAAGAGAGCTTATTCTGTCCATTTTACAACAACAAAACCTCATTACACTGGATTAGCCATGGCTTTAATTGGATTGTTTGCTACTGTTAGCACACAACTGGAGGCAGGGTGATCCGACACTACCAATCCAATGGTGAGTTGGGTCCATAGCTTATTTTATTTCAGCCAAGGGGACTGCCTGTAAAATCAAATCCTGCCCTTCCTTATGCTGGTGTAAACCCACAGCAACTCAGTACAATCAGCAAAACTGTTCTGGGCATACACTGAAGTACCTGAAGATAATAGCTGAACTGGGAAGTTAAAATTCAAGGGAAAACTCTCCCCAACTTTTAATGAGATCAGAACCAGCAGTTTGACTCAGGACATAAAGCCATAATTACGTTTACTAACACCAAGCAAACAGGGAGGCTGTCTTTGAAGACAGTGGGCTCCACAAGTTTGAGGAAGAAGCATCTCGTGTTCAGTGAGGAAAAACCATTTCACCACATCTCAGATGCTTAGAGACGATGTTCTCCATTTAAACACATCCTTCTGAGACACTGCAATGGTCTCTGTGTATTAGGGTTCCGCACGTATGTCCATTCAGACATTGCTCATTTACTATTTGCTTGTTCTGGAAGGTTTTTTTGTTTGAAGTGGACAAGAAGGTTACAACAAATGTTTTTTTATCCTAGGGGAAAACAAGATTTTCAGATTTTAATGAAAAACAAATGACTCAGTGATGGTGTAACAGCATTTCTCTTGTACTATGATTAACTATTGTCAAGAGCAGAAAGCTGAAAAGCAGATATTTTTGTTGTAGTTTAACAGTGACATCCATCAGCAATTTCTGCCAATTATCCCTTCGGTGTCTGTACACAGCCGTTCACTCCAAATCAGCAGACAGCAACTTCCCTCGCAATTAGAAATCTCAACAACTTCCACATGCCCTCTAATCCTCTCCATAAAGCAAACAAAGAGGCATCAGAAGGAGTAAATAACTTGAATTTCACATCTTATAACTAACTTAGTGCCTGATCAAGGGATGTGTGACTCTATACCCTTGCACCTCATTACCCTTCCAGATGAGCAGGAGGAGAAGATCCAGGTTAGACAGTCAAAAAAAGCCTCCCAGTCCACACCAGTCGTGTCTTGTGCTTAGGGACCAAATCTCCCCCACGCAGCTCCCACCTCCCACTCCTCTGACCCCTGCCAAGCTCTGCGCTCCAGATTGGAACCAACGCTGTGATGGCAATGCCATGGTCTCTCCCGGGTGCACCTGGGGAAAAGACCACTCTCATGTCCCACATCACCGACTAAAGTGATCACTAAGTGCTTGAAAATTGATCTCACAGCAGAGACAAATTCCCATCAGGAATGGTCAAGGTGTATCTGAGACTGCCTTAGAGGAGGGATGACGCAGGTAACTTCCTGAAGTCACCTTCCAGCCCTGCATCTCCTTGGCTTTGTGATGGTTAATGGTGTTGGGACCTAGTCCTAAGGTACTATCTTCTCCTGATTTAAGCTGAACACTAAGGCCATGGATCTTGATTCCACTTACAACTAAGATCTGGAAAAGAAGCACAACAACCTAAACCACTATATAAACAGTAAGTAAACCTGAAAATAACGGGATAGAGAAAAGAGAAAAGATGGACCCAACTCCGCCAACTGCAATACTGTACATTGGTTTTGAGCAAATGAAATATAAAGAGGTAATGAGAAGGAGTTGAGTATTTCTGCATCTAACACAACAAGATCTGGCAACTACTGGAATTCAGAATTAAATTAAAACAACCAGAATGGGGCAGGACCATCTGTGCATGGCTCACATCAGTTGTGAAAACAACCTGGGATTCCAACTGCTCCTGGCACCTCCAGCGTGTATTTGCTCTCAGCTTCTTTATTTGCCACACAGAACGTGGTTTTGGACTGCACTGCTAATATTGAAGCTACATCATGCTATTGTCCCCATGCCTGATATGATCTGTTAGATGAAATCTGCAGTCAGATCATCAGTGGCATCTGTTCATATGAAGTTTAAGGTCTGTGAAAGGCCCCAGCAAGACAAGGTATAGCATTTGCACACACTGGCTGTGCTTGGAACGGAAAGATAGTGAGATCTGTACACAAACTACCTGCAAATGCACCAGTTATTGTTAGAAGAAGTAGTAGTAGTAGTAATAACACTGACATTTAACACACACATATTGAAGAGTCAAGGAGTTCCATTTATGCTCAATACAGCCAGGTCATATGGGTAGATATATATGATTATTCACCTTTTGCAGATAAAGACAGTCAGAAATACTTGCTAAATAGGTTGCACAAAGACATCTACTCATGCAGTGGTTGATTCTCATCTGCCCAGATCTCCACAGCTGGCTGCTGATCACTCAGACTGGGGTTCCCATATTAACTGCCATATGCTTGATGCCTTGGCTTCCGCACACAAGCCTGAAAAACACACTTGCAACTCCGTACATCCATCTTTCTGTATATCAGCTGTATGTGTTCTTTCTGGAGAACCTGCTCCAAGATGCATCCTTTCTGGGAAAATGGGAGAATATGATGTGCATGGTCTGCATCCAATACTGTGTCCTAAAAAGTCTGACTGGGGACTGCAGCACAAAATGAACCCAGGCTGCAAACATTAAAAATGGGAGGAAAAAAACCGACAAAACATTTTCAGGAGCAACCCCAACAGGACTTAGAAGCCTTTGTCCCCTTATTGCAGCTCCAGAACAAGGATTTTATTTTAAGGTTTTGCTTACATAAACAGTGCCTATGAGATCATCTCAATAAAAACGTCTGAATGAGTTCCTTGAACACACATTCAAAGGGATCATAGAATCACAGAATGGTTAGAGTTAGAAGGGACCTTAAAGACCACCTGGTTCCAACCCCCTCCCATGGGCAGGGACACCTTCCACTAGGCCAGGTTGCTCAAAGCCCCATCCAGCCTGGCCTTGAACACTATCCTTCACCACAACAGTTCTACAGGATGTTTTTTTTTCCCCAGATACACTTGACCTGACACCAACTCAAGCCAACTGCAGGACTCGTTGGGATCAGACCAGCCTTTCACCATTTCATCACCAACTGAGCAACAACTAAACACAAATCATTTGATTCAATGCTGCACACCATCCCATTAGAGAAAACCTCCATCACAAACTTTGTAATAAATTATAGCAGATGTGCCTCCAATAGTTTCACAATTTATATGCTTTACACCAAAATAAAAGGTTATGAATCTCTATAAAAAAATCCTTTGAAAATGAATCTTGTCACTGCTAAAATTTAGTGACATTTCCAAAAAGAAACAGACATTGTGAGTTAAAGTCTCATTCTTACTTTCACTGCAGTAAGTCAAGTAGCTTCAATGAAAGCCATGAAGCTGCTTTGACATAAAGTTTTTGTGAAAGGAGTTTAGACCCAGGACACTCCAGCAATCGCTCATATGCATCTCATTATTAAATAATTATGATATAGCTTCTCCTTTCAAGAAACACTGCAATAAATCCAGGCTGGTTCATGGATCTGCTAAGAGCCGAGCGTAAAAGCAGTCAGAACACTGACACACAACTCAATATCAAATTGCTTGTATTTATCTCCTCCACAAACTATTGCCTCTCCTGTTTGATGGGTGCCTCCAGAGAGTGATTCATTCCAGCTCCCTCAGATACCAATCTTTGGAGATGAATCACCTCTCAGAAGCATCCAGCTCTCCTGCTGACTCCAGGAAGCTCTGACAACTTTCTTAGGACTTACTGAGGCTTACATTTAGATGCTCCTGGATGAGTCCAAATCTGTTTGTCTCTGGCTCGGTCTGTGGCAGCACTGTGGTACGTGCATTAAGCACATGCTTTAATTTTCTTGCCCGACTTAGAGCCTAATTAAGCACATTTGAGGAAGGGTGGGGTAAAAGAACGTTTTATAGGCAAGCAGCTGGGGTAAAAGTGAGTATTTATCACTGTCATGTTGCCTTTAGGGTCACGAAGATGATCAGAGGGCTGGAGCACCTCTCCTATGAAGACAGGTTGAGAGAGTTGGGGTTGTTCAGCCTGGAGAAGAGAAGGCTCCAGGGAGACTTTACAGCAGCCATCCAGTCCCTAAAGGGGGCCTACAGGAGAGATGGGGAGGAACTCTATCAGAGAGTTTAGTGATCGGATATGGGGTAATGATTTTAAACTGACAGGGGGGAGATTTAGATTAGACATTAGGAAGAAATTCTTGATTGTGAGGGTGGTGAGACACTAGCCCAGTTTGCCCAGAGAAGCTGTGGATGCTCCATCCCTGGACATGTTGAAGGCCAGGCTGGATGGGTCTTCAAGCAACCTGGTCTATTGGGAGGTGTCCCTGCCCATGGCAGGAACTCTATGACCTTTCAGGTCCCTTCCAATCTGAACTACTCTATGATTCTGTAACCCCGGGAGATATTTCCGACTGTTTTCTTCAACACCCTTGGGGTCATAGCTCCATCGGGTCTCCCCCCTGCCTTTCAATGATGGCACATTTGGGATAAGTCTCCTCCACACAGTGTCCACACAACTGCCTCAGGCACTCATGTACATTCAGTCCTCTGGCCGTAGCTGATGCTGTGCTGGGGAGTGAGGACTGGCCAGACTCATGTTCTCGAAAGCATTTGCTGTTTGTGGATCTCACCTCAATACACACCTCACACCCTCCAGAACCATTCAGCCCATGTGCCAACCCTTCTCAAAAGCTCTCTGCTACGTTTCTTTCCATGTACATAGCGTTTTCTAACCAGTATCTGCAAACATCTGGGTGCCTCATTACTACTGAAGGAGTCTTCTTGCCTGGATTTCACTCTACTACCCAGGAGTCAGCATTTTCTGTGGTTCCACCAGAAGATACCAAGGAAGCCACAAACCTCAACTGCTTGAAAACTGCCAACACACAGTGCCCTGCTGCTCTACACAGGCCCAGAGCCCAAGTTGCTGGGGCATCTCTTCCACATGCCCTCCCCGTGCCTGGGAAGGAAAGGAGGGACGGCTGCCCTGCTCCATTAGGATTCTCTGGGAACCCCTTGCAAAAATCTCTGCTGATCTGTAAAACCGGCTGCACGCACTTACATTTAATGTAAGTCCAGCATTAGTTCAGCCTGGCCAGCTTCATCCCTAGCAAGAACCTTTCCATTTTCGGCCTGTCGGATCTGACAAGCGCTGTCATGTAGTCACTTCCAGTCCATTGCCTTTTCTTCCTACAGCGGCTGGATGTTCCCTCCCAAAGGAAACAGGCAGTGTAGTATTTAACACTGCTGCTGCAGCCCAGCATGGGGAGAAGGTTAAGACTGGACCGAAGAGAGGTGCCCAACAGCAATTGGACTGGTTGAGTTGGAGGCAACCACAGCTTGCGAGTCGTCCTACACCCTATGGGGTAGGGACAGCCTTTAATCCTCTGCGTTCGCTGCCTGCTGTGATACAAGCCCAGTCTGTGCTGGGAGCTCTGGTGGAATGAAGAGCAGCAGATGACCCCATTACCCAGCACAGCAAACCAGCTCACTCGGCCACAACGCTCTCCTTTAAAAGCAGGCGGGTGTACAAATTACAATTCCACACATCCTAAAATCTGGTGCTGCGCAACAGCAACGGACCAACATAAGCAGCCAGGTCTATCAGCTCCTTCAACTTTAAGGCGTTTTTTTCCCCTCAAGAAAGAAACACCAGGTAACCACCAAGCCCGCAGAACGCTCAATATCAGAGATATACTCCCAAGAAAAATGACACAACCTATTGCCTGCTGTATCAAAACCCAGCCCCATCTGTAATTCAAGCCAGTCCGAGCCAGGTAGATTGAAGAACTGGAAGTCACGCTCTGCTGACAAGCTCTGGACCGTGTCTCTTGCTTTGTTTTTATCCTGGAGGCAGCGCTGAATTTAACTCACCGAAAGGAATCACATTTTCACCGCTGGTCGGCATAACAAAGCTCAAACCACAGACAGCAGGCACCTTGCAATTTTACGGCTCGTGTGTTCTCAACAACGCACCGCGCTTGGTGGGAAAGAGAGCTCGTTTCTGGCAGAACAAGCAACTTCAGAAAGTACCACTGAGCTCTTTAAAACACCTGACACTGAATATAATAAACTTGCAACACTGCAGTCAAAGGCTGAGATTTCTACAGACATTGAAAACAAAAACTTGAACCTGAACATTAAGAGTATTTTTAGAAAAGCTTCTCTTTCGACCTCTGATTTATACTGCACATATATCCACTGTGTATTTTTAGCACCCCAAGCTTTCTGTCTGCATCACAGCTACCAGCGGAGTCATAGCTCACGCTGGACAACATCACCACATCTCCAGTTGGCACAAAAGTGTGATGTGAAGTTGGTACACACTCGGCAAGGAACGAGGCTGTCACGTCCAATCGAGAGCACACCACAGATTCCACGATTTCTATCTTGGTGGGTTTTGTATTAAGGAATTGCCTTAGAGCTGACACTTCCAAAAATAAGGAGGGGGGGGAAAAGCAGTTTAAGAGAATGATTGCTATCCCAAGCTGAGGAACAGCAAGCACAAAAAAAGTTGGTGCCTCTGTCTTTAAAGGAATAAAGATTAATCTAGAGCATAGTATTAAAATACTACAGAAAAATTGATAATGTTATATGGTCCTAATTTTGCATCATTTTAAAAGCCAGAATTGAACTGCAACAACTTTAGCAGTTGTTCAGATTTTCGACATTAGTTTCTTCATCAGAAATCACTCACACAGCAGTTCAACACAAGCGATAGAAATTTAACTGCACTTATCCCAGGTGATATTAAGGTGCTAAAAATGCTATTTACTTTAAAATGCACACACACACGCACACACATTCAGGTTACTTTGCATGGAACAGAGCAGGAGGAGCATGCGAAGTAAATTCCTGCCTAGGGTTAGATATACAGAAAAAAAAAAAAAAAAAAGCTTTTACCGTCCGGCACGGGCGAATTTAATTCAGAAACATTGTAAGATGGTAATGGTGCCACTCTTGCCGAACGTTTCTTCATCCTTTGGAATTGCTCTCCTACTCACACGCTCCCTTCGTCTTTGGTCTGCATCGCTTTTGGTCCCGAGTACTATAGTAAACACTCGGCTGGGGCTGGATGTTGTTCGGGAGATGCTGCAGCAGGCTATGAGTACTGATTTGCTGTTTCCCTGGGAAACCATTTGCAACACATTCAAACAATGCTTGACCTCTGCTAACACTTTTCCTTCATTCAATTGTTATCAATTGACGCAGAAAAGCGCAGCAGATAAAATACAAATATATTAGCTACCGCGCTTCGTAAACTTGAAAGCGTGGCAGCCCCTTTGCATGAAAGCAAAGATTTCATCAAATATCAGCGCTGTGTTAGCAAAGCAGACAGGAGATTTCTCAGACAACTGCAAGGGAATTATGCAATGCAATTTTCTGGTTCCTTACACTGTGACAATATACGGATGATTACAGTAATTATTTTAAATAAACTTTGAATAATGTAACTCCTATAGAGCCGCTAAATCAGGAATGCCTTGGGCAAAAGAGTAGCATCCAGCTCTGTATCTGATAGCAAAGCAATGGTATCATAGGAGTCTCTTCTCTTTTAATGCCCTATAAAAACTGTCACAACCAAGAGATATATATAGGCCATGGTTGGTCTATATTTCTTCCTCACTTCCCTTGAGCCAGCTGGGACACTTTTCCCCCCTCTTCCCCAGACACCTTCTCTCTCTTCTGCATCCTTTTTTATTATTTATGTTATTGGAAGTTGCTCACTTGGAGCAATAAGAAAGTGTCATTGAGTAAACCAGTACCAGCCCGTACAATTTTTGCAACTCTTAGAAAACCAGAGGTGTTCAAAGCCAGGTTAGACGGGGCTTTGAGCAACCTGGTCTAGTGGGAGGTGTCCCTGCCCATCTACTTGGAACTAGATGATCTTTAACCCAAACCATTCTATGATTCTATGAAAACCCCATCCACTTGTGCAACCCAGCACTGTGCTGGGAGCTTTCTTTGCCAGGAGCTGATTACCAACATCTCTTAAGGGCCCTGGCTTCAGAGCTCCTCACCAAGAGAACTACTATCCAGTCTCATCCAAGAACCTGTAGGTAGAAACCTCTACCATTGATATTCAAGGTATTTGCTATAGGAACTATAGGAAATAAAAAGAGAAAGGAGAGAAAGGCAGCTTAGCTCTACCAGAATCTGCTAGCAAAGCTGGTGAATTTTTAAGGGTCACAAGGGCCACATTTCACCTACAATCTTTGTGCTTTAGATAGCAATTGAGCATGGGGATTCCTGGCCTGAGGCTTGGTCCTTCATCTCCTACTCTACCACCAAACAGGGAGAAGTTATCAGCCTTAAGGAAGGCCATAAAGTGATTCAAAAAGGATCAAGAATCAATGACCTACAGTATCAGGACTGGGCTTCCTGAGGCAGCCTGCAGGGATCTGACGCGTTTTAACCAGTAACAAAAGCACCATGCTTGGGGTATATGTGCAAGGACTGTTTCCTCACTCATCCATAAGGAGCCAGGACATGTGGAGGAGCAGAGGGGAGGAAGCAGAGTCCCAACTGGATCATCCTCCAGAAGCAGCCACAGAAGAGCCAGGCACATGGGGAGAACTGAGCTACTGCACCCTAAGGGATGAGGCAGCCAATGACTCCACCATACCCAGAAGGGGTGGGAAATGACCCTTAGGTCTTTGGGGCAAACAAGCCAGCAGCACAACAGGACATAATCTTAAGGGCTGACCTTACCCTGCATATTCCTTTAACGGTGCTCTCTTACTCCTCTTTGGGAGACAAAGTGGCCTGCAGTATCCATTATTAGGATGTGATGACACAGTAAGGAAGAGACAGTAGTGAACCCTACAGAAGGGAAAGGGAAAGGGAAAGGAGAGTGTATCTCATCACCTCCTCTCCCAAGGCCATCCCACCCCAGTGTCAAGTACCTGAGACACACTCCAGAATAACTACAGGGAAAAAAATAAATGGTTACAGCTGCCTGATTTTCCACGCAGCATGTCCTCTCCTGGAAGGCTTGGAGCTCTTCTTTAGGATCTTCAACATATCCCCCATGCCTGACAGGGCTCTCCACCGTGACAGTCTTTTCCAAAGCATCACACTGCATCGCATAAAGCTAACTGGCTTTACTGCTTATCTGCATGCAGAGGATTTCTAGCACTGTGTAACAACCACTATTCCAAAGAAAATTATCTTCCCGATTTGCAGAAGGGATTTTATTTTCCCGTCCAAAGTGCTGAGAGTCAGCAGACTTTGTGATAGAGTAATCACCAGTCAAGTAATTGCTGGCTCCACAATCACAAGGCTATCTATTAATACACGTCTAGTCCTTGAGCATTTCTATAATATAAACAACATAATAATGTAACACAGAGATTGTTTTTAGAAAACCATTTCTGCAAATAGGAGCTTATAATGGAATCACTAACGAACCTTAACAATGGTGAGGATGAAATGCATGAGACAATGTCAAGCAATTTGAGATGTTTCTTTCAGACAATTTCAACCTTAACGACAGAACGTGATTCCATCTAAAAGTTGTTGCAAATTTTTTTTTTCAAAGGAAAATCAGCCATGGTTTTAACAGTGTAACTCAGAAGCCATATTCAAACCCACAAAGCACTCTTTCAATTATCTACCCCAGCAATCTCCATTTCATACAACAGTTAGAAGAGAAAAGAAGCAGACACAAAACTGTTTTAAAAATGAGTGATTAGTACCTGTAACTCCCATCAAAGATTACAGCTTGAAAAGCGTCAGCTTCTCTGGCTACACAGGCAAGAGCTTTGGCCATCTGTTTCTGCTCCTACTATGAATAGCTGATTGCATTTCTCTATGGGATGTTATTCATATAGGTCCTCTGATCCTTCCTACGTACTCTTGATCTACACTCTAAGTTTGCTAAAGCAAAGAAATAATATAGAGCAGAAGTTAGAGAATCACAGAATGGTTAGAGTTGGAAGGGACCTTAAAGATCATCCAGTTCCAACCCCCCTGGACAGGCAGGGACACTTCCCACCAGGCCAGGTTGCTCAGGGCCCTATCCAGCCTGGTCTTGAACACCATCCACAACTTCTCTGGGCAAGTTCTGTCCCTCTCTCGAAGTGCACCAGTCACAAATCCATCCTCAAGTAGAACGTGATGTCCAAATTTACCAGTATGGCATGGTAGTTACTCCACAGATTGCCAGTCAACATGAAATCTGCGGTTCTGTGCCATCTTACTCCCTTCATGTTTATACATGGCACCACAGTGGAAAAATGCAGGGTTTTTTCCCCCCAAAATTCAAGAGTAAACTAGTTTCCAGGTACCTTTAAAATAAAAATTTGCTTGCCTCAAGTTCTGCACTTCCAGTCTGCAATATATTAAAAGTTTTCTTATTTGCAGGGAGTGGAAGCTGCGGGATACCTGGCTCACAACTCCTCTGACCACGAGCCCCAGACCACCATCAGCCACTGCTGGATGTGCTGCCTCAGCAGCCTAGAATTAACAAATCCCAACGCTCCACTTAATCAATCTATGTATCCAATTATTTTCACTCAGGGAGTCCCTATTTGTCAAGGAAACATGCAGTATGAATTACAGCAGTGTAAACTACACAGTGTAAATGCTAACCCAGGCTGCAGGCTCGCAACCTCCCCATCTGTTCCCAGTTAAGGCAAATGCTGTTAAGACACCATCCAAAGCTCTCAAGCCAGATGAAACACCCATTCCCTTGCACTGGTTTTACTGTAAAAGATACTCATTGAGTGAGGTAGGTCTCTGGAGAGATTCCTTCTTCCCGGCCAAGAGTGCCAGCGGTCAGAGGTCCTTGAACCCCATCCAGATGGCTTCCTACTGCCCTCCTTGTGCCGGCACGGCACACACTGCCCGCAGCGGTCCCTGTCCCTGGGCTGAGGAAAATTCAATCCAGAGGAGAGCAGGGGGAAGCCGTGAGGCTACTGACTCACTAACCAGGCAGCAAACCAGGGCTGGAAGCAGAGACAGAATTAGAGAGTGCTGAATCACACCCACTAACGAGTACGCACAGCAGAAAAGGACAGATACCACCAAAACATACGCCGTGCTCTCAGCTCACACATCTCTGATCACAGCGGTCAGTCATACGTATTTAACGGGACCCACTGCAAAAGTAAAGGCTTTTTACTCTTCTTCACTGCAACCTGTATCAAAAGTTGCAGTTGAACTCCAGGTAACCACAGGTTCATCTTCAGTGTTAGCCCCACGCAAATAGATAGGTGCTGGCAAAAAACTGCGCTCCAGCCACAGACGTACTCAGCTTCTGCTGACAAAACTGGCAAGAAAAAATCATTTGGAGGTTTACCTCGTGGTAAGATATAAAGGATAAGGTCCCCACGAAGGAAACTACCAACTGCAGTCGGTCCTTATCAGTGAACAAATTGAGCTATGTCAGGTTCAGCTTGGGGAACTTTTTATCCCCTATGGGAAACAATTAATAACGAAAATTACAACATTAATGTAATCCTGACGAGGAGTGACAGAGTATGTGATGCAGAGAAGATGGCAAGTGTGCTCAGGCCCCAGGGAGACAGAATCATCTCAGCTAAAGGAAAACGGCTGCACAAGTACATGAAACACTGAATTTCCATATTGATAACAGGATTCATCCCACTCAACTTTGGACACCAAATTCTGAACCAGCTACACCACAATCTTTTTGAGGTGAGTGGTGGGAAACTGGTAAGTGTAGAAGACAACTTTCCTGGTCTCTCTTAGATGTCTGTTATAAACTGAGATAAGTAACTCTCTGAAGACACCCATTTCTTCCCACTGACTGATGGGGGTGAGGTGACTTGCTCACACCTGGTCACCTGGCTTTCAGACACCCTCGTCAGGGCAGATGCTTCCCAATGGGAAACACTTTGTGTGAATGCCTGATAAAGACATCAAAGGACTTTATTTGACTCTAGTCGATTTTGGAACAGTGTTCAGATCCAAAACTGTAGCCTGTGTTTGTTTGAACAGCGCTGGTTAGAAGGTCTGTAAGAAATCCACTCTGCAGACATCCCTGGGGCTGAGAGGTCAGTCCATTCCCAATCACTCGACTATAAGACTCTCATAAACATGACTTTTATTGGCTCTTCCAGGCTGAGCATGTGTTGTAAGATGACAAGCTAAAAGGCCATTATCAAGTTCATTTTATCCTGCTGGAATATAAATCAGATGCCAGACGCAGAAGAGAAAAACAGTCAAA
Source organism: Tringa tobata (assembly GCA_033628505.1). Taxonomy (NCBI): domain Eukaryota; kingdom Metazoa; phylum Chordata; class Aves; order Charadriiformes; family Scolopacidae; genus Tringa; species Tringa tobata. The sequence goes on along the minus strand of JAHREE010000173.1, from coordinate 6,187,779 downwards.
CTGAGATCAAACCAGATGTATCCTACAAAAGGGATTTTTATGTATAGTGAAGTCAAGGCTTTAGTTTGAACTTTTACCTTGCTTCTAGCAAAACCAGAAGCATACAGCAAATGTGACTCGATTCAAACAGCAAGCTCAATCCAAAACAACTTCCAAAGCTTGATGAAAAAAGAATCCTGAATTCCTTACTTACTTATTTAAGGGCTTAGAGGGTCCCGCTCACTTGTTTACAGCAATTGTGTTCTCCAGCCCCTTACTGATGGGTGGCAGTACTGAGTTCCTGCCCATCTTCTCCAGATCTTCTGTCCAAAGAGCCAGAACCAGGCAAATGATTCTGCAATGGGATTTCATCCTGGGAGCCACCACTCCTGGCCATCAATTGGCTTGTGATGGAAAGATTGCCTTAAACTCAACCTTGCTAATAATCAAGTATGTTTTGTTTGAAAATACTCATATTGAAGGCATACTAAAGTCTCACGCATTTTGCTCACTGAGGCAGAAACCAAACTTTATCCAGATTTTCTGGTATTCCACAAATACTCACTGCCTGCTAAAATCTCACCTAGTAACTGCAAGAAATACCTACTAAATCTGAAAAGATTTTAATTCCCTTAGGGGCTGGATGTTTATATACTGATCTCTAGCTCATGTTAACACGGGTTGCTATTTTCAGTAAATCAGCCCAGGAATTCATTCTTTAATACTCACCCTGCCTGCTTTTCTAACAGAAAAAATGCAATGTGATCTATTTTTAGGCTTCCCAAGCAGGCAAGTTCCAGAAATAAGATTAATGGCACCAGCATCTACTCAAAGACGATGATAGGAAGGTTTGCAGTGGTACTCAGCTGGAAAGGTTCTCCCTGCTGCCACAAGGCTGTGTCCCCTCTGTCCCACCAGAGCCCAGGGAGGTGCTGCCAACATACTGACTCTGCTGCTGCCTCCCACACCACCGCGAAACCTGTTCAGAAACACTCGGGTCACCGGCAGCCAGTTGTGTCTTGGCTACCAGGGACCTGATCCTGCATGGACCTGAACAGTTCCTAACAGTTTTGATGCTACCAAGTGGGTAAGATTACCTCAATATGTTGCTTTTTAATATAAAACCAAACCCCTCCCCACCAGAAGGAGTGAACTGACTTAAAAGTATTAATATCTTTTATACCACTGCTTTTAGAAAACTTTTGAGTTGCTATGTGATTTTATAGACCTGACAACTAGTGTTTCCAAGCTTTTCCTGGAAAGCACAGGGATTAAAAATGTCAGTTAAAATTAAGCTCAAATTTTCCTTAATCACACAACTTTTGAAACATAAACTGCCCACCTGCAATGAGTAGGAGATACACACTAATGAATCCAGAGCTGGCACTGTAGCCTCTTAGGTTTTTTATTCTGTTGTAACATGAAAGCATCATATAGTAAGAACTATTAATCTTCTAATGCAATTAAAGAAATAAGGTAAAACATATGAATTGTGGGCATGAAGAGCTGTTCTTCAATATTAGTAAAAGTTATTCAGCATTTCGTGGGAACAGCGAATATATCAAATTAGATGCGTCTTCAATATTTTGACATTATAAGAAACAAGACATGGATTTCAGGTTGACAAAAATATTAAAAGTTACCTCCAACACTAGAAATTCATTCGTAAAATCATGGAATCATATAGGCTGTAAGGGACCTTTAAGATCATCGAGTCCAACCATCAACCTAACTCTGCCAAAACCACCACTAAACCATGTCCCTAAAATTCATTCTTCTGTAATTTCATATTTACAGAAGAATCAGAACAATAAAAAGAAGCTGCTCAATGAAAAAAAAAAAACAAAAAAAAACCAAACACCAAAACAAAACAAAACCAAAAAGGATTCAAGAATAACTTTATTTCAGCTGCAAAGGGCACATGGTGTTACTGACCTCAGAGCCTCTGCCTGGTTGACTGGAACCTCCTGTTCTAATCCTCCATCAACAAGACAAAATGTGTTTATTACTCCATCACAAATTTCAGTTTAGGGGCACAGCCAGGCATGGTGAAGAGCCAGAACCTCACGGTGAACACACAGAAATCTCATCTGTAGCATGCACAGACCTCATTTAAGAAACTAGAGCTCACCAGATTCCCTACAACACAGCCTACCTGCTTTTTCAGAACCATCAGCTTCTGAAAAGCTACTTGGGTCACCTTCAGCTACCCAGAGACTGGGCATTCCCCATCAAGCATCACCTCAATTTCAAACTCTCGCCAAGTTTAAGACATTGAGAGAAAGGTTCCTACTTCAGCCTGGCCACTCTGAAACTCACTGGAAGTAAAACTCAGCACAAGTAGACAACCGACATACAGTCTATTCAACAACAAAGAATACATCTGCTATCAATTTCAAATATCCAATACTTTCCAGACAGAATAACAAAATCAGATGTCCAAGACTTACATTGCTTTTTTTTTTTTCCCTGAGGAAAACAGCTTAGATGAAATTGCATGTCAGATAATTATTTGCCTTTCCAATGTTTTATTAACAAAGCTGCCACAAGTGAAATAAGCTGTCTCCATTTTCTGGTTTTGCGGTTATAAAGTGTCTCTTCTTTACCACAAGAGAGCATTTGAGTTGAGAAAACTTCCATTTTGTGTTTGTCATCACGACTGTAGAGCATGCCAGCGAGACAGTAAATCATTTTTCATCTTTGCTATCTTTTGGGTAGCCAGCAGTTAATTAGATGGCTTAGGGCTTTTTTTTCAATACAGTTATCAGAATAGGGCTGGATAGTCCCAAAATGCAGCCACCAGCACATTCCTGTCTAGGTAGATTCTATGGTAGGAGTAGGAGATTCCATGACCCAACACCGCAACCCCTGTGACCCCAGATGGCTTTCTTGGATTTTTTCATCCAAGTTCCTTAGATGAAGAAACGTAACCAATTTTTAGAACAAATTATAGCAGGAGATAATGTTTGTTATTGTGTCAGTGATGCTGCATTACATTTCACAGCCCCTCTAATTTTAAAGGCTGGGGGCAGAATTCACGGAGCTTTTGAAGCAAGATCTGAAGCTTCAGAAAAGATCTGAAAAAGTACTAAAGTGATCAGAGGTCTAAAAAAAAAAAAAAAAAACACCCCACACTGTGTGTGAAGATGAAAAGAACTGGAGTCAAACAACTTAAATTAGACAGAGGGGAGACAGCAAGTCATCTTCATGTGTGTAATGGGTTCCCACACAAAAGAAAGGATTAATTATGCACATCTATGCTGGCAGGGCCAGGAGCAAGAGACTTTAATTGCATTAATGGAAAGTTCATTGGGACAGCAGGCCAACTGTTAAACAAGGAGAACAGTGAACCACTAAATGAGATGATGCCAGGTAGAAAATTCCTATTGATGTAGGGTTTGTCGGATCAGGTTGTCCAGCATGGATGAAGCAGGGTTGACCACCTCAGAGCATGAGAATGGAGTAGGTACCCTTTCTGTCCTAAAAGGATTGTGACAAATATTTTTACCTCCCAATGAAGAACAGATCTCCAGAAGGTGTTAAGCTTGGAAACATCAATCCTTGAACGTGACTACAACTGGGTACGTAAGCCCTCCTGAAAATAAAGGCTTTGCATTTCACTTAGTTTCTCCCATTCATTCACTCTACCTATATTCATCAAGCAACAGAGCTAATAATAAAAAGGAGCTAATAATAAAAAGGTGCTAATAATAAAAAGGTGCTAATAATAAAAAAATAACTATTATTAGCTGAGCTAATAATAAAAACTAGGGTGAAAGAAACGTACTCTAAGCTCAAAACGGGTGTCAGAAGTAGGATGCTCTGCAGAATTCCCAAATAAGCATTCCATCACTGCATCCAAATCATTGCCAGTGATGTTTCCCAACCTGCATAGCATAGGCAACTCAGGACCACTGTTAAGGAGAGGCACAAAATGTTAGAAAGAAAAGCCAGCCTGCTGCCAGCAAGCACCGCTTATTATACAAGCTTCGGTGTCTTCTTCGGAAGGAATTTAGATCTTTAAAAGAGAAAATATTTTGACACCCACTAACATCAGACACAGGATTTTAGAAGATTCCCGAGGCAGATGTGAAGCCTTGTGAAAGACTCCAAGAGCAGAGCATCAGGGCTGCACAGGGAGGGAACATGAACAAGCTGCTGTGTCCCAGTCTGGCTTCAGGTGCCCACGCTGAACACACAGTATTTAGTTCTTGAAGGAGAACGTGACCAAGTCCTGATTCAATGGGTGATTCTGGTTCAAGGCCCTACAGTAAGATTAATGTCCAGTAGCTCTGACAGTCAGTCATAAAATCTACCACCCCTTGATTTCTGCTATTTTTATTAAAAACCATTTCTATTTTCCATTTTTAAGTGCTGACCTGACACCAGGGAACTTTGCTTCTGCAGAATTCCAGCTACATTTGTTTACTGATGATGAAATAACAGCCCAAAATCTCAGCAGCAAGACATCAGCCTTATTCCACCTCAGCCAGTCCTTGGACTTAGCAGTAACTGCAGTTGTAAAGGCTCAGCACAAAATGTGTTCTAGCACCCACAGAGCTCCTCTGAAATCAGTGATCTCTGCTGAGTGTCTAAGTCCATCTGCACTCATCAGGTGGGGTACCACAGAAGATGCTCATGTGTACCTGGTCCAGCAGAAGAGATCCCATGTGAGTTTAATTCCCCCTCTTCCCCTCCCCCCCCTGAATTTGGGTCCCCATTCAAAAAAAAACCAACAACAACAACAAAAAAAAAAGATGACATTCAGCTGGGTTCTAGTCTGAAAAATAACCAGTGGTAAAGTTCAAGAGAATTCTTTAGAACAGTAGCAACTTTTTGAATTTTCCAGCAGAAATCCTCTACAAGTTCTTTTCAAAAAGTAAAATCCTTGCACTACAGAAATTAAAAATTTTGGTACTAAGAAATCTCCAGCCTTTTGTGAGTACTTCTTGTCTAATCTTCGCATAATCCTCCCTAATACCTTTCAGTGTAAATCTCTGTTACGTGCAACATCTTATTAGCAAGACAATGAAGATAACACAAGAAAAGTCTACTGAGCAGCATTAGGGGATTAAGGAAGGATTAAACAATGGTGACACAAAGAAAATGTCGAAGCTGTGTATTTGCTACAATTACTCTGGTTTCTAATACTCTCACTGGGTGAGTTACTCAAGTCCCTGGACTGTCCCACAGGACTGTGCTCAGTGTGGAGTGGTGGCAGGACTCAGCCATCTTCTCCTGACTGGGGATGGTTTTCCAATGTAGGAAGAGGGACACGGATGTTGTTCTCAACATATATGAAAAACTGAGTGCACATGCACCAGAAAAGGGTTAGTAAAAGTGAATCAGGCTCTTCCTAGAAAGGACAGCTTTGCATTTCTTTAGGATGACGATACCTTTTAGTAATGTGGTTTTATGGTTACCTGAAGGGTCTCTTTCCCAGAGAGGAATTAGCAGCCCCACGCACAACAAACCTCTTGCAGTGATACTTTGACAGCTCACCCTCCCCACACATGTCCCCATCATGGGCCAGGGAAGCAGACATACCAACACAGCAGCAGGTCCTGGGGCCCAGCCCCATGCAAACCCACTTTACCTGCTGGAAATGGGAGTTTGAGTAGTCCTCACTCCACTTACAAGTGGAGTTCAAAACAAGGTGGTTCAAAGTGAAATTGCGCTGATCAAGGGTACCCCTGAGATCTCAGCCACCTCCCAGTTCCCAGAGAAGAGACGCATCCCTGTTTTCACCAGCTCCCCAAGCAAGGCCGTGCGGGAGCTGAGATCCGGACCAGTGGGCTCCAGCAGCCACCCACAGACTCGATCTGCTCTTTACTTATAAAACCAGTGAGCTCTATCCTTTAAAAATCTGCCCTTAATCTGAAATAATTTCTTACTCAATACTTAAAATCAAGCCTATTTACTGCAACAGAGCACGGTATTGATTTGGTGCTGGTTTCACTCGTCAGAGGTCAATCAGAGCCCGCAGCAGGATTCTATTAAGTTATTGGAGAGCCCATCTCCTCATTAGGGAACGCGCTGGCCCATCAGCACTCAGTCCCCAGAACAATTAATCTGGCACCCAAGCATTCCCTTATGTGCTTTGCTGGCATCTTCAAGCCCAAAATACCCCCCTGCTTACAATAACTGTGTGTCAGCATGGCTCTTCAGTGGGTAGGAATGGACAGGTCTGCTCAGAGCAGGTAAGGGTCCTTGAGAGACTCAGCAGAGAGGAGCACAGCTTTCCACAGCACGTGGGACACAGGAACCCAACTCAGAGGCTTATTTCTAACATCTCAACATTCACGTTCATCACCTGAGGAAGGGCTGCCCCGCTTTTCCAAAATCTTTCAGCGCCTGGAATCCCCGTCAAAGAAAAGGTGGGGGTTTCTTTAGACCTTTTTTTTCTTTTTTTTAATCCCTGATGACTCCTGCAAACATTTTGCCCCGGCCATGCAACAAATCAGAGCACAACAGCTGATTTCCAGCATTTCTGGATAGCTGTATAAAAGCTCTCCTCCCAGTAAGTGCTGTCCAGGGAACAGAGGAACCGTGATTAATCCTGGTTCTTAACCTTACAATGATGTACATGGCCCACGTGACACCACCTTCCTGGTGTCATGTGGACCACGTACAGCCAGCACGGCCACCAGCTGGCCTTCAAACACAGCCAGTGTGTCCAGCCTCTCAGAAAGTGGGTGTAATTGCTGGCACTCACGGGCACTGTGGGCTCAACCTCCCTGTCACATCCCACCAGCTCTCCTGGGCTCAGCCTCAAGCACAGACAGCAGCTTGGACCTCTGTGAACTGGCACTGTAAAACAAGGCTGGCCCAGAAAGCCTGTGACTAAACTGATAAACTTTGGGGGATTAAAAAAAATGCAAGAGTCCAAAATCAGGCAGCAGCGCATGGGTGAGGAAATGCGACCTTGGAAAGAAACCATCCTTCTCAGCAGGAGATTAAAAAACCCACAAAACTGAGGTACACCCATGGGTGCTCTGTGGCAAGCTTCCCAAGCCTCAGGCTAGGGACAAACAGACCCAGATAAGGGCAAGGAAAGAACGAAATACCCCACCGCTGTGTGCGGTGCCCTTCCCTCGGATGTGCCTCTGCCTTCTCCATGGGGGACTTCTTCCAGCTGGATGCTGGGATCTGGCAGAAACGGTCCTTTGGGAGCAGTGGTAACAGGAATGCAGTGAAACGGTGCAGAGGCCCTGGCAGAGTACACACACTCCTCTGCTTCTTACAGATGCATCTTGGCAGCAAAAAAAAAAAAACCCTTTGCATTAGTTTTTCATGCACATAAAACGCCTGTGGGCCAGACTCCGCAAGAGCTTAGTACAAATGCAGTTTCCTGGGAGAGCTCAGTCAGACTAAGAACCGTTTTTCCTCTCTCCACCAAAACTTCCAAGAGTCTGAAGAAGAAGGAGAAAAAAAACAAACACCAAACCAACAATAAAAAACCCCAGAGTTCCATGTGTCATGCTCACCCAAGCCTCTCCAGCTTGCAGGCTTGCACCACTGTGGTTTACTCAGGGATTCAGATTCTGCATCTTCTGGGCACACGGACTGCTCTAATGATGCCAAGTATCTCGTGAGCCCTGGGGACCCACACGTCCCCTATTTTGCTCTAGCTCCATTACAAGTGGAGCTACCCCTGACCACCCTCCTGTCACACTCTTATTTGAAAAGCAGCTTTTTCCCCTCAGGGATTGTCCCACAACTGGTATTTTGAACCAGTTTTACTCTGCCAGATGCCATCCGGGGCAGCTTTCCCTGCTCTGAGGAACCCTACTTTAGGGGAGCTTCTCCAGCTATCACCTGCTGGGGTTTGTAATGGAAGAAAAACTCAGCATTAACCTAACTAATTAGTTCAAAAGGAGGTTGCAGAGGGTTTTATTCCACTTGTTCTTTTATCTCTCCTTTCTCTTTTAGATATATTCCCCTGCTCTTTCCATTGTGGGATTCTGGGTGTTTAATACGAATCTCCTGAATGTCAAAAACAATAAAAAAAGGCATAAAATAAGAGAGGCACAGGACAGCCCACCTGAGATGGGGATTTTATACACATTAGCAAGTTGGTCTTTAAAGTGATGTGAAACAGTGCTCTAGCTAATTAAGTTTTGGCCTCATTTTCTTCAGCCTGTGAGCGTGCCTGTACCATTGTGTGTCTATATATAGAAGATATGTGTATAGCCATATATACACACACAAATAAATGCTGGTGCTGGGCATGAGAAGGATTGAGAAGACAGTTATGGAGATCAAGGCAAAGGACAGGATGGAGGGCAGCAGCCCAGGAGGAGAATCAAGGAGGCAATGAGGAGGGAGTAGGACAGCTGACTGTCAGCAAACTCAAAGCCACTGGTGCTGTGGCTTCACACAGCACTGAGAGGAGACCAGCTCTCCAAGACAAAGCTTTCGGAAGTCACATAAGTCAAATTCGGCTTTAACCTCCTCCTCCTGTAATCCCTGCTTGTTTAAAGTAGCTATTTAAACACTCTTCCCGAAGAGAGAAAAGCTGTGTTGGGAGAGGACTTGGGAAACACAGACTGAAGCAGCTGCTCTTCCTCCAGCGAAGCTCCAAGCAGTGGAGCAGGATGCCAAGAGCTCTTCTTGGCATACGAGCACACAGGAGGGTTTGGAGGGAGAAGCTGGAGGCTCCTGAGCTAACAAAGAAAACCTCTTTTGGATGCCCTGCATGCAAACACCTTTCTGCTTGATACCCTACCTATGTTTTGGTTTTGTAGAGCAGAGCCCTGAGTTAGTAGCTGTGGAAATGAGGAACCCAGCAACCACATCCTCTGCAGCTTTTATCATCTTCTGTCTCAGCCTTCCTAACCAGAGGCTCAATTTAATTACAAAAGCTGTGCTAAGCACAGCTGCCAAAAACACAGTCAAAAGCCCAAAACTATTTTCCTGGTGGCAGGTGAAGCAACTATCTCTCTTTGCAGTGTCAACAAGCATCTATCTAACTAGCCCCTCTTCTGTCACGCCTTCCCTTTGTTGCTCCAGTTGCAGCTCCCTCTTACTCCGCTTGCAGGCAATCAACATTTGGGTTTGGTTTTTTTCCTAAAGCACAAAGCAAATTAAAAGACAAATGCAATATCTGCACTCCAGTGAGATTTGGCCACTTCTCCCACTTCTTCCCAACTCATCCCGGAGCAAGGAGACCCCAATAAGGAGACTCCAGCAGAACAAATGCATCATCTCCCTCAACGATGCACTCTTGCATGAGCTTCTGGGGCATGGGTGAAGTGGCCACGGGGTTTGCTTCCTTTATGGTCTTCCTACCGTGTTTATAGACCTTCATAAACTAGAAAAGATTAATTGTTTCTCTGCCCATTTCCCAACACCTGCCTGGGTCAGCAGGCCTGGTAAGCGTGAAGGCCAGGGCAGATGCGGAGCTGCTAAGCAATACATCCTGTGGTTCTCAGCGGCGTGTGCTGAGGGCATAGCACGGCTCAAAAAAAGGCTAAAAAACACCAGGCAGGGTCCTCAGCATCAACTCAGTCTCACATCTACCACAGGGGCAGCTCCAGGAGCCAGAGCATGGCACAGGCACATGTTGGCTCCCTGTGCCCCTGACCAGGGCAACAGCAGCAGTTGGGATGGCCATTAGTGAATGAATGCCTCCACCCCGGGAAAGAAAAGATATATAGCTGCTATTTTCCCCAGCAGTAACAGCTGTATTTTGGTTGTTGTACAGCAGGGCACCAGCTCCCTGATACAGGAAGCAATCCATATGGTAATCTGCGCCTCAAACATATTTTCTTTTGCATTAGTGGAACAATGGCTGGAAATTGTGATCTCAAATAGCTAAATCACTGGGGTGATGTCAGTTACACTCTCTTAAATTAGAACACAAACTGCATTATTCAGCGAGCAGCACCCCAGCAGAGTACGTCGTCACAAACACAACCTGCCATTCCTGTTCTGATTTTAGTCAGTTCTTTGAGTGTCAAAAAAAATCAAAGACTAGGAAATCTATCTGTGGGCACTTCTAGATCTGCTCGTTAGTGTAGTAACCCAGTGCTACGCACTCAGCTGGGTAATCCAATTTGATCTGAGGACTAACCCAAAAGCTACCCACTGCTGTATTTTTCCATATGCTTAAATTACCAATTTTATTATAAAATATTTCTCACTTAGTCTCCTGACTGAATCCCTGTTGTACTCCCATGGCCAGCAAGGCTTCCAGTGGCTCTGAGAGAACAGAACTGTCACCACATGAAGATAATTACGAGGAGACAAAGTTCTGCAGTTAACCTCCGGCCATAACTCACCGGCAGCATTCCTGCAGCGGATCTGCAGACAAACCCCTTATGGCAACGTCCAGATCAGGGTAACAGATCCAGCTTCTGACAAATGCCTACAACCACATCTCACAAAAGCCGAAGTGAAATGATGGATGAGAATTCAAGGACTTGTGATGTTTCACTACGGGGATGTAAGCGAGTCTATGGCCACTCATTGAGAATCTCATATTGTCCCTTATATATGGAAGAGTTGTCCCTCCCCAAAATTCCCACTTCACTCTGCTGACCTGGGCCAAGCTTCCGACCTTTCCATGACTTAGCCTTTCCACCGATAACACAATGGTGGAGATCAGGCTCTTCCATCCAGGCTCAGGACCCAAATTTAAAAATGACCTGATTTCCAGGAGTCCTGAGCATCACAAATTCCATTGAAATCAAGGATAACAACAAGATTCAGCACCTCAGAAAAGGAGGACATGTATGCTCTGAGGTGGCTAGGCACAGATTTAGAAGCGCGTTTGAAAATCTGGCCTGCTAATTTTACTTTCCAACAAACTGCTCCTTATTTATAGCTGCGACTGTATCAAGTATAGCACATAGTATCCACCCAGGAACTGGGGTGAAAGGCAAGAACGAGGACAAAAATGCAAGAGGTGCTTAAAAAGCTTTAAAGGAGGGAGGGGGAGGGAAAGCAGCGATCTTCTTCAAGCAAAATTACACTGGGTATTTGAGAAAAGGCACACGGAACTGGAAACAGACCAATGGTCAGGGGGTGCTGATGGTGCTCAGAGCCCCAGATCACCCGGTAACTTGAGCAACGCCATTATCCATAAGGTGAGGCAGAAGGTGGAGATCTCTAGTCCTCCCCTGCCCATCCACAATCAGACAGCAAAAAGCCTACAAAGTCTAGCAGAGCTAACATTTTCTTTTTTCCCAAAATTAGAACTTAAAAAGGAAGGTGAATTAAATACAGATAAGTAGGTATCTTCATGGTGCCCAAAGTCCCACATCTTGAGCGATCAGCTTAGAGGAAGCCACTGAGACAATGACTCTTATGTAGAATCACAGAATTTTCTGGATGGGAAAAGACCTTTAAGATCATCAAGTCAAACCATTAGCCTAACACTGCCAAAACCACCACAAAACTTCCAGGGATGATGTCTCCACCCTTCCCTGGGCAGCCTGTTCCAATGCTTAATAACCCTTTCAGTGAAGAAATTTTTCCTAATATCCATCCTAAACCTCCTCTGGTGCAACTTGAGGCCATTTCCTCTTGTCCCATCGCCTGTTCCCTGGGAGAAGAGACCAACCCCCCTGGCTACACCCTCCTTTCAGGGAGTTGTAGAGAGTGGTAAGGTCTCCTCTCAGCCTCCTTTTCTCCAAGCTGAACACCCCCAGCTCCCTCAGTCGCTCCTCATTCGACTTGTTCTCCAGACCCCTCACCAGCTCCGTTGTCCTTCTCTGGACCCCCTCCAGCACCTCAATGTCTTGAGAAGTTCTCTAACCACTATGCTACAATGCGTGTATATGCTCTGCCTCTCTGTCCCAACATGGTTTTGAATGCTGTGAGACGAGCACGCACGTCCCTGCACACTCTGAAGATGCTGGCTGGCCCTACGTGGGAGACCACAGGGTACCAAGCGGTGGTAACAGCCTTTGGAATCACCCAGCAGCTGATTTGAAACCTCAAGGAAGCTCTGCTGGTAAAACTGGTGCTTACAGAACTAGGCAAAGGTTTGGAGGAATCCCTTCCCAGATCTCACATCCTAAATCCCCACAGTTTCATTTCCAGGTCAAGGCCTGAGCACCATACCTCACACAGCCCATGGTGTAGATTACAGGGATGAACAGGGAGACTCTGGACTCCAGGGTCCGAGACCAGCATCTGCACTCAGGGCCATCCTTTCACTTCTAAGACAAAGGTAGGAAAAATACCTCACACAAAGAAATTTAAAAAGCACTGACCATTTATCAAGTGCAATTACAACCAGGTATCAACAAGCAATGGAGCTTAACGTTTGGATAGCAACTGTAATTCCCCACATCTCACCTACGTGTCTACAACGGCACCACATTCAGAAACAACCATCTCTTATTTTATCTCTGTTTTCCCCAAGGAAGAAGTTTTCCTTTCCACCTCTCTCCAGATCATTTAGGGTTAACTAGTAGTTAAGGCAGTCCAAAAGCACAAGCACAACAGATGCCTGGTCTGTGTTTCCAGAGGCTGCTGTGCTCTGAGATTTCTTCTCCTGCCCGTTCACATGTGCCTTTAGGCTTTGGTGAACCCTGCTGTATCTCAGGAGAGTCCATAGCTCCCTCTTGTGTCACCAAAGCACTGCTGGTGCTTCCACCTATGAACTCTCTGGCCATCCTTTTGCATCCAGACACCTCACCCCCAAGCACAAACTATCCCCACTTGCACCATAAATTCACTGGAAACCCGCAGCGCCTCGGGGGCTCTAGCTGCAGTCTCTCATTTTTCATCCCTCCTGCTTGCACAGGAGGCTTTTCCAGGCTGCAAGGTCACAGATCAATATCTCAAGGCAGAGACGACCGGAGCCAGGCGAGGGGATGAAGTCAGCTCCCCACAGCGTGGCTCTGGGGCAGACACCGGATCGGGATATAAATGCAGGAAGACAGAAGTCTGCCCTGACAAACTGCTGTAATTCTGCACCTGATGAAGTGGCTGCCTCTGAGGTTTCAAAGAACCTTTGAAGCCAATCCGGGAGAATAGTATTTATTAGATTTTTATGAGCCTGAATTATTCATTATTCCAAAGAAAAGAACAATTAAAAAAAATATATAATAATTTAAGAGTTAGGAACAAATTCAGAGAGGAGGAAATGCAATGCAGAAAGATGCCCCCAAAACACCCTTATTTGAAGGGAAATGTGCTAAGCATCCTGCTTTTTGCAGCAGAAGGCTGTCAGATTGCCTGACCACAGCTACATTACAACAGTATATTTTCACTGGCGCTCTTCCGACGAGACTCTTCACACGCTGTCCCTTTCTAATATTCCTCTTCAGATCCAGAGGAAGTGAAGGACCGGCTGAATCACAGCCAAGATGCATTTGTATCCATTTTTGCCCATTTCCTCTCAGTTTATATCACCAATTAAGTGTTACCATTATGTATTAGATGGAATTAGCTTGTTGTTGAAAGGCAGCGACAGAAGGAAAAAAGATTTATATGCTGTGCTGTTCTCCACTAAGCAGCTTGACTCTGAAGGATGTTACCAAATATTAGTCACCATCAAATGAATTGAATTGAATCACGTGCCGCACAGGTAATGAACCCTGCAGGAGGAACTACTTTTCAAGGTGACCCCATCACAGAAGAAGAAGGAATCACCATGCCAAACACATTTGATAGAATCAGTAGCTGGCAAGCCAATGGTGGCTTTGAGCTCTGCTAGGACACTGTGCCCTCAAAGCCAGTGAAGGAAGACATGGAGGTGTAGGACAGGAACAGCCACGCTGCTGTTCCCATCAACCCTCTGCAAATTGTTGTCCTCACCACAGGAGGTGCTCTGTGGCGTGTGACAGATGCAGCAACCAGTGGAAGTACGAAGAGCCTCGAAGAGCCTCGCTGCAGTATCACCAGATCAAGCTGGGATGCCACGTCTGCAGCAGGGACATCAGGTCTCCACATGGATCAATGCTCTTGGGGAGAGACTCTCTGGTGGGTCCCCACATGGATCAATGCTCTTGGGGAGAGACTCTCTGGTGGGTCCCCACAATGCTGCTAACAACAAGCATGTCTGGGATGACAAGGAAGGAGCACAGGTGTAGGCAACTTCATCCACTGATCTCCCTTCGAGCTTATCCCCTCACTGCCTTTAGCCTGGCTGTGGTCTCCTTCCTGGGTCTGCTTTATTGCCTCTCTCCTACCATCTATTCCTCCCTCTCCCTCCAACCTATGAGACATCTTCCAATGCCTCTGGCCTCCCAGAATAACCCAGCCACTGGGTGGCCCAGACTAGCACTCCATTCAGGCACAAGTCTTGAATGGCAACCTACCAGCTGGCCCCAGACACCTTAGGCCAACTGGGGAGAGAAGCTACCAAACCAAACCCTGCTGAGATCTCCTCCAGGGCAGGCCCTACCCAGGGCTCAGCACCTGAGCGGCTACGGGGGAGCCAGAGGACATACACAGAGGGCACAGGGACCTACCCCATCTTTGCATCATCTCATCAGAAACCTCAAAAGGAGATTTGAGTCCATGGGAAACACAACCCTTGGGTGCATCTCCTGCCTGCACACAGACAAGTCTCTCCTTCACTCTTCCCCCCGTGCAGAGACGAGCCATTCTCTGGCTGAAAAAAAAAGACTTCACTAATGAGGCTAGACCTTCAACTGATATTAAGTGACTTTATTTTGTTCCATCCTCTAGAAGCTCTTCTCAAACAGGGATTACTCTCGCCAACTCTTTATTACCATAAGCTGTTTGTTACAGTTCTGGAGCATTTGGAAATTTCATCCTATTTCCAGAGGTTTATCACCTTCCAAAACTGCTCCCTTTCAAGCCAGTATTTCTTACAGTGGCATTCAGCCTGGAGGTGAATTTCTTTAGAGAGTCTGAGTATAATCTGTTCAGTATTTTCTTTATGATAATCAGCAGACAGAGCAATACAATCTTCTCATGATGTATTTAATCCAAAACTGCACTCTTTGTTTTGCTTTGAAAGGAAATCTATCACAGAGGACAGATAAGGCTTTCAGTGAAAGCAAAATCAAGACTTTGACTTGTACAACCTCAAGAGCCGGAGATGTAAAGCTGCAGCACCAACTCCAGCTCTCTCCCATCGAGTACGTAAGTACCTCATCCCTATGCAGTAGCACAACAGAAGCAAAGGGATGCAGGCTCAGAAAAATACCACAGAATGGGAAAACGTGGTTACTCCTCCGGGAAAGCTAGACAGGACTTGCAGCTTTATACAAAATTTTACCTTTTGACTGCACCTTCACTGGAACTTTCTGGGTACACACGCTGCATTTTGGGTCACTGCCTTTGAAACGTATAATCGTGAAAGGAGATGAGTGTAACCAGGGAGACAGCTACAATTTGCTCTGGGAACTTTAACTGAATTACCCAGTTTTGCTGCAATTAAAATCTAAAATTGACTAAGAGGGAAGCTGAGGGGGTTTTCTCAGTCATTTCAATGGAAGATTCTGACTCTACAAGAATCTCCAGAGGGCAGGTAATTATTTACCTTTCCTTTTTCCTTTAGGAAATTTTAAGAAGTGATTTTTCCTTTATTTTCTTTGCATAGTCTTAGCAAGAGAACTGCTGTAAACTGATAGCTAATGCTAATCATTCATACCCCATGTTAAAATTCCCTTCAATATTTAGCCAACATAGAAAATTAAATTCTTAAGTTTGCTTACTTCCAGATTTAGGACTTTCCAGTGGCCACTCACCCACTGAAAATACTGTGTGGGAATCACCTGGCTCTGAGGCTGTACGGAGACACGGACCCTGTGACACAGGATATGCCAGAGAGACTGGATTTGCACCTAAAGAGCAAACACCAACGCGACA
Source organism: Tringa tobata (assembly GCA_033628505.1). NCBI lineage: Eukaryota > Metazoa > Chordata > Aves > Charadriiformes > Scolopacidae > Tringa > Tringa tobata. Next base: position 6,172,002 of record JAHREE010000173.1, on the reverse strand, counting down.
ACTCACCTGGACCAGCTTCACTGAAGGCTGAGAGCCAGCTCTTGGGAAATACTTAGTGTGATGGTTTGAGCAAATCTATATGGCAGTTATATCTGGACCACTCAGTTTGGATGCTTGCCCAAAACTCCAAAGTAAATGAGCATTACCTCTCTAATATGAAATTTTTCAAGTGTTAATATCAGTTTGACAGACATCACACTTCATGCTTCAAGACCTCATCTCAGCTCTCACCAATCACCATAAAAATGACGTGAAACACATTTTACCTTGTCTCCGCTTTCTGCCAGCTCCCCAGACATATCTGGTGGAGGCCACCAGTGCTGAGAGCATATGGGGCTCAATGGCTCAGCAGCTGAACCACCTTTGTAACTCTTCTCTCCTATAATTTGTCCCTACTGCAGCCCAGAACCAGACCAAGCCTGTAAGGAGTCTTGAGGACAACTCCTGCAATGCAATTTCATACAATTGGGAAAAAAAAAATAAATACGGAAAAAGTTATTCTTCAAAGCTACAGCTTTGAACCACATTAAACAGGGCTAACAAGACACCTCCAGAGGTCACTCAATCCATTTCTCTAGCACAGGGAAGGATCTGCTCAGCCTTGCAGGAGGATGATGTGTGCCTGACCTGCTATTTAAACCCGCCAGTAACGACTCCACAATCTGCTCGAGAGATTCACCGCCCTGAAGAGATAACATAACTCTGCCTGACTGCAGTTTAAGCCATTTATTTCTCGTCCCATTCCCAGTGGCCACCAAAACAAATGCAAGTTGACCACCTCAGTCTGGGACCGTCTGAATGTTTTTCAAGCTCTAGCGTCTGCTCCACCATCTTTCCGTGCTCTGAGCTACCAAGGGTGCGTCCGATTAGAGCTAATTCTCTCACGTGTGGCCACAGGCAGGCTATGAATGTTCCCCTGACAGCAGCAAGGGAGAGATTTTCAGCTGTGCTGCCAGTAGCAGTGGAACAGATGTGTGTGATGGTCACACCGCGGGTTCTGAGAGCAAAACCCAGGAGGGAAACCGCTGTCCTTGCATAAGCAAATACGCTGTTGAAGTTTGACAGATGTAGCCGAGATCATCCTGAAAGGTATTTCCCTGTAAATTAATTGATGAGGGAGGGACACGTACTGAGCCAGATTTACACAACTCAAAGATGGATTTTCCTGCACAGAAGACAGCTCTATGGGCGGTGCTTAGAAACAGGGAGAATCACTAGTATTTGAAGAAAGAAGGGTTGTGAGGTTTCCCAGTAACTCTCTCTGCCATCTCGCTATCCCCATCCAAACACCTCCGGACAGTCCCACTCAGGCCACCTGTGGAAAGCACAAGTAAAGCTGTGTCCCTCGCTCCACCAGCGCTGCCCAGCAAAGGGCAGCTCACACCATCCTGCTGAGACACCCTCTCTTCCTTGGCTATGGAGGGAGACAGGATCCTCTAGACAACCTCTTCAGAATCAGGTCTGGAAAGGAATCCCGTGTTCGCTCGTTTTTGTGCGTTTGATTAAAAGCATAAAGACTCCTCTTTTCACAAACAGCCAGCTCCCAGAGACACCTTATTTCCTTGCCAGCATGATTCTCACAAAACTGTTAAACTGCCCTAATAGTCTCCGACACCCTCCGTCCTCACCCCATGACAATATTTAGCAAATAAATCCCATGTGTATTTAGCAAATAAATCCCATGAGGCAACGCAACTCCCCGTTTGACTTCTTCAAGGAAAACATCAAAGTGCTGCTCTCTGCTTATTACCAGAGGGTGGTGCTTCTTCACTCTGCCTTTCATCACCAAGGTTGGAAGGGACCTCGGGGTGCTGCTGCCCTGACATGGCTAGACCTGGTTACGGGAAGACTCCATCCGATGGCAGCCAGCACCAGAGAGGTCACCAGGCAGCAAGGACATGGATAGACCTGGTTAGGGGAAGACTCCATCCGATGGCAGCCAGCACCAGAGAGGTCACCATGCAGCAAGGACTGAGCTGAGCTCAGCTCCTCAAGGCACTGACCACTCCTCTCTCCACGTAGGAAACCAGATCCCTGAAGAGTAAATGGTTCAAACTACTCGCTGTTGTCTTAAGCACAGACACTCTGACAGTCACATTACCTAAATTCAGTATCTGTTGTAAGCAGCCTTTGTGAAACCTCGAGTCCATGTGTGAATTGGGACGACTGAGCTGGCAGATGAGCATATGCTATTTATCTGCTTCATATGGGTGCAGGAAAAAAAAAATAAAAAAAAATTCAGACAACTAAATCCTGAGAACTGCTCCGAGATCCACCAGGCAGAGAAAGTCAGAAAAACAGCCCAGCATCGTCACAGCTCAGTCCCTTGGGAAGGAACTGAATGTCAGGGGGTTTATGGAGATCAAGGTACCAATAAGATTATAAAGCATCATAGACCTGATCTTTGGAAATACAGCTACTGAACGATGTTAACCACATTCATCAATCAACTAATGTATGTCCTGGCCCACTATTTACCACTGCTCTAAATGATCTTAACAGAAGTCAGCATGAACAGCTTCTTGCTGATCTTCCCAGTATTTCGGGAACCAAAGTTTGTACTGTTCTCCTTCCAGTTCTCTGGAGTAATCAGCACTGCTGCTTGCAAGCCTCCTAGAAGCCATCTCCTCTGGCAGCCCTGACCTTCTCTGCCCCAGGGACCCGGCTCAAAAAGCCTTCCAGCTTCTGGACTCATTTGTTTCACTCATCTCTATGAAAAGCTTGCATCAGGAGTGTATGAAATGGTGCCAGGTAACAAAAGTGTGATGCTTCACATGCTTTTTGAACAGGTACCACAAACAGCAGCTTCCAGAAAACAGAAAAAGAGACTCCAGTCCAGGATATTTTTAATGATTTACGTTTTGTTTCTATGCAAAAAAAAAAATAAATAAAATTCATAAAACTATGCTCCACTGAAATCAATGGCAGTCCTAGTATTCACCTTGCTGGGTTTAGAACCTGACCCCAAATATAATTTTTTCTGCCAGTTGATGTACCGCAGCAGATAGTACGCTCCCTGATGAAACATAACTCCTTTTTAGATTCTATTTTTCAGGAAACTTTGGGAATGGGAGGGATGCAACATAGTCAGGAAATGAAGCTTCACACCCCCCCAAAGTTATCCATGCACTTTATTCTCACCAGCTGAGGTACCGAGTACGGTCACACGCTGGAGTCCATGCATCCTTTTCAAGGATGAAACCCAGAACTGAACTGAGACCTCAGCTGCTGCCCAGTAACTTTATCCCAAGCCTGTCTTCCTCCTCCTCCTGCTCTAATGCCTCAAATTAAAAAACAATAAAAGCACCAAAAACCAGCAAATCACACACACGTTCCCCATACTAGTCAGTTAGTCTCAAAAGATATTTACGGTTTAAAGGTCAGTGTGAAACTTAAAATTGCCAGAAGACCAAGACAACTAGAGTAACAGCCAAGTGAACCCTGTAAAGGCTTTAAGTAAAACCAACTGGACCGTCAGCACTGCTCTCCAGCACACCTCATGGCAGGGAATAGAGACAAACCACCTCTCCTTTATTCACATACCCTCTGTTAAAGTAAGAGGGAACACATGCTCCAGAAACTCTAATCACAACATCCAATTCCAAAGAAAATACAAACACCTCGTATTAGGAAAAATAAAATAAAATCCTTTATACAGGAGGCATCATTGAAATAATGTGATTATACTAATTAGGAGCACATCAGTAGGTAGCTTTGCAAGCAAGAGTCTTCTACAAATGTCTCAAGGGACATTTCCCAAGCCAGGTTTTGATGAAAAACACAGCTGGTCTGGGATCTATGCATCGTGAAAGCTGAAATGGGACTGATTTTCAGAAGATAATGGGACTTGACTTCTGAAAAAGGAACAGTCTTTAACGTGTAACACCCCAAAATCAGTCTGAAAACTGCTGCTCACATCCAGTCCTCTGCTGTCTGCAAAGCATTAACAAATATCTTCCGCTCTTGTGATCCTTCCACAGGGGAAAGTGCCCCTGTGCCCCAGCCCCGCATACCAACTGCAGAGCACTGAGGACAACACTCATCCAACCCCTCCAGAGACCTACTGCGGTGGCCACCACAGCCAGGGCAGCACAAACCTCTGAGAGCTGTTCCCTTGTTCCATCCCAGATGCCTGCAGCCAGAAGTGGGTGCGTTTTTAGATCAACTTACCCTTGGTGCTCAACTCAAAATCTCATGGATCAGTGCTTCCCTGAGAAAAATCACTACAATTTGGGGGGGGTGTACATTCAAACCTTCTTATTTATTCATTTCAGTGCTTAACTCTGTAATGAGCTAGTACTTTCTGCATTGATCCAAGAGGCTGAGCAGCCTCCCTGTACATCATACATACATTTGTTTTGCCTCTTCATGGCAGGCAGCAGGGACTGTGGGATGCTATCCAGAAGGGAGGGCTTCATTTTTTGCTATTTGCAGATATTGCGAGTTGATGTGAACAGCAGCTGACAGGAAGGTACACGAGGAATTAAGGTTTTGACTGCTTTTGAGGGAGGAGGGGAAGAGAGAGGAGGATCACCCCGTTGGATGCATTTGGGAAAGGGATGGAGCCAGACGGTTCAGCTCAGCAGGTCAGGGAGAGAAGATTGGCAGGAGAGAAGCTGGAGGAGTCCCCTGATAGCCATGCCCAGGCCACGCTCCACTTTGCAGAGTCAGATCTCATTTCCCAGTCTTCCTCTTCTCTTTTCCCCCCTCCCCTTCTGCTTCGTTTGTCAAAGTTTCCTCCCAGGCAGAATTTGATGCCGAGGTTTTCAAAATCTGCATTGCCTCGAGTTAGACACCTCAAACCATGTTCTCTCTCAAGCCAGCAAACCAAAGGCACCTACTAGAGCCCTTCACAGGTGGAAAATACCACCAGACTCTGACTGCTTTGACTTCAGCACCTATTTACCAGTTCCAGACACTCAGATGAGATATCTGAGCTCAACTAGTATGGAGTATTTCAAGTCCTTTTGCTATGCCTTTTCCCCTGCTTTCATACCTGTGGAAGCACAATCAAGCATATCGAAAGCAGGCTGTCATGTCCCAGCATCAGCTGCTGCTCCTCCCCCTGCTGTATGATCTACCATAACATTTCCTCAAGCAGGTAGAAGAAGGAAGATTTTTCGGGTTATTATCACGGAAACAAGAGCCAGCACGCTCAGGATCTCAAACGCAGTGGCAACACAGCTGCAGAGATGTGTGAGCCCATGTTTAGCAAGACTTAGACCTGGCTGAGCTCCACTTGGGTGTCACTACGTTGGACATCCATTGGCATTGCGCATCCAGTGGGCAAAGACTACAGCTCCACTTTGAGAACTTCCTATCTCAAGGAGAACAAGACTTTCAAGTCTATTAAAGAAGCTGTTGCAGGTTTTTTGGTCTTTTTTGGTTTTTTTATTTCAGAGAGGGTGGGTTGGTTTTTTTTCCCCCATTATGGCTATGAATCTCATCTGGGTCTTGAGACCAAACCCATCAGGTTACTAGAGGCTTCAACACCTTTCACGTACAGTAAAGTTCAACAGCAGCCCAGGACAGGACTTTTGTCCTGCTCTGGATGAAGTCCAAATCCAAAGCAAGGGCAGTTTAGACAGACTGTATGACCGCATATTACATTTACCTGTCTGACAAGCCAGCACCCCACTGTGGTAGCCACAATCAAAAAAAAAAAAAAAACCTAACTGGAAACACTTTCTCCTTCTGATTCAAAGTGGTTTGCATCAAGAAAGAGTATTTCATAGCAAGGTTTCCCCAGGGTGCTTGATGAAAAGCAGGAGTTTCAGGTCACTTCTGCTGATACGGAGTGAAAATATTCAGGAAAACTGACTTCTGTTCCCATAGGCAGTAAGAACAGAGACACGAAGCAGAGCATCTGGTCAGTCCTGAGAAACAGTCCCATGAGTTTGAGGTGACAGGTTACAGGACTTGCTGTGGGGGTTCGGAGGCACAACAAGAGAGGAGATTTTTAAGTAGAGATCTGAGAAACGAGCAGAAAGGATGTGGCTGCTTAGAGGATGCCTCCCTCACACAAAGAGCGGCAGAGGTGAAATGTGAGGGCACTTTGTGAGAAGTTCCCTTAAACAGGCAGTGAAGAGGAGCTCTGAGGAGCAAAGACAGCCAAGGAAATTGCAGACAGGACATGGACAGGTCAGCAGAGCCCTTACAAAGGCAGGCGCATAAGTTACATCTGAGGCAGTGGATACAAAAGGAGCTAAAAAGAACAAATACAGTAGCTGCACCACTCCAGGGCAGCGAGCCTTACAGCAGCCCTTGGACTGGTACAAAGGAGGCAGAGGGGAATAGGAACACACACAGGGACCCGTCAAGGCTGGCCCTGGATTTAGCTCCCTTACTTTCTGTCTGAGCCAGAGAAGCCAGGAACGGCACAACAGCAGCGGCTGCAACGGGATTTTCTTATTCATAGACTTTCCCTGTATCTCTGTTCACTTGCAGAACTATAACAGTGATCGATTTCAGCTCCAGGCACATCATTTGTGACCAAGGTTAACCATTTCTGTACTTTTTTTTTTTTTTCCTTCCCTCGTGCTGCTGGCATGAACATGACCTTTCTGCACCGTAGTCCTACACTCCTTCACCTGTATTCCCCAGTCTCCCGCAGCTCATTCTTTCACCATGGACAAAATACCAATGCATCTGGCGACTCCTTTCCGCACGTTTTTCTCTGACACACCTGAAGCTGAACCCAGCTGAAGACAAATTGCAGGTCTGATCTGGCATGCCTTCTTGCCCATACCACAGAGAAAGCTTGTCCTGGTCTCCGACAGCCACTCCGAAGAGATAAATAGCGACAACTCCTAAGCTGCAGCGCAGAGCCCCCCACGCAGACTCTGACCCCAGCTCCGGCTGCTCGGTGCATCTCTGCTGTCACAAAACAGCCACGGAGTGGCAGACGAGGTACCCTGAGAGCACATCACAACACCCTCAGACAGCTGACAGCCTCACAGCCACCGTGGGCAGCACAGATCTCCCTGCCCTTCACACAAGGAGCTCGGGAAAAGGAGCCAGCGCTGTCCCAGCCTTGCCGCGCTCCCCAGAGCTAGAAAGGATCATTAGCAGCCCTGGGACAACTTCAGATCTTGCAAAAAGCACCTGCTTGACTGGTCAGATAGCGTGGTGTGTGATCCCTCCCTAGAGATGACAGCACCGGACCGTCCCATACATGCCTTTGTAAAGCCAACACAGAACAACTCTTGTAATTAAACAGCAATGAATGGCCACAGGGAGGCCAGCATGGCAGGCAGTATACCCCAAACTTCTATTTAGCTGAGACCTACCAACTATGTTCTTCAGAGAGCAAAAGACACGGCGACCCCAAACAGGGCTCACAATGAGTGGTCAGCAGCTCCCCACCATGCCACAGGGTGATGCTGGGCTGGTCTTGCTGTTGTGGCCCTGGTCAACAGTGTCTTATCTCCTCCCTTCACCACGTAGCACCTCCTTCAGCACAGACCCACTGTCAGCTGCACAAAGCCACCCCATTTGTCTTGGGCTTATGCCACACATGACTCAAAAGCCACAGGCTGGCGACACTAATCACAGGATTCAGCCTCACAATAAAACCCAGAGCAGAACTGGGCCCCACTTCCCTATGACACTGAAGGTGGATCACACAAATGAGCCCGTAACCCAAATACCCTGGGCTTTCCACCTGGAGTCAGCAGAAAGAGCTGGCTTCAAATAAAAGCCACGTTATCTTCTGGGAAATATCTGTGCCGTAATATGCATGAGCCAAAAATAGGTACTTCAGTGGAAGAGAAACTGCCTCGGGTACCAGCCAGCCACCCTCAGTCCCCTTGCTCCATCCCTGCTGCAGTTCTCTGCCCACCCACTAGCACTTCCCTCCTCGGCTGTCCCACGGTAATAGGAACAGGCTGGAATACATTTCTCACCCAACAAACTTGATTACTTTATACGCTTTAAATCACCCAACCGTAAATATTAGGAGAGAAGATGCACGAAATCCTGCCCCATTTCAGGGCTTGTCTCTCAATGGGAATTTATAATAGATGCCTGAACTTCTCATTTCAAGTCACGTTAACGGAATGAGAGAACGCGGGCTGCTCGTTTCGACACAACCACCAGGAAAACGCTCGCGAAGAGCCAGATTGCAAATGTCAAAACAAGTGATTGGTTTTGAAATATGGCGAAAAGTTCATTCTAATGATCCTAGCAGCTTCCATCCTTCTGTAAGGTAACAAAAGGAAAGCAACGGAAGCGTTCTCCGCCTTCCCTTCATTTCAGGGGGTGATGGCAGACATGATGTGCCTACGAAATGTCCCCCCTACCTCAGCCCAGCCCGCTGAGACATCAGCCTGTTTACGAAAGGTGCCATGGTCTGCAGTGGAAGGGAGTTCGTGAGGGTTTTGTTTAATATCCGCCTCCGCTACAGACACACTCATGCCTTTGTCCTCGTATATATTCACCTCTCCGCAATGTAAGCTTGAACTGGATGCTCCTGGGGCAGGATCTGTCTCAGATTCAAGCACATGAAGAGTGCTTCAGCACAACAGGCTTCACATTTCAGAGACAGCCTCTCAGGTGCTACCACAATTGAAAGGAGAGTAAATGTTTGCTGTAACTTTTCAGTGCTGTGGGATTTAAGCCTGTCAGATACTGATGCAAAAAGCAGGTCCAAAAAAAACCTGGAAACCCCACAGGTCGTTCAGCTGATAAGCTCCCAAATTTGATTTCCTGACACTGTGGGAAGCCATTGAGTTGGCACGTCCAAAAGGCATTCAGACCTAGAGATGGCCCTGGCAACTGAAAACATCACTGGCAGCAGCAATGGGCCACCCAGGGGAGCCCAGAGGCCAGAGCTGGGTTTGGTTCAGGAGTTGGGTATGAGGTCTGGGGAGCTAAACTGGGAGCTGACCAGTGCTTCCCGTGGGAAGGACTTAGCTCCTGCTGAAGGGTCACACCATGCTGCTGCCACAGGAACAGGCTGGAAAATCCTGCCTGAAAACCAGCCTGTCCCTGATCAGTCACACACCAAGGAAGAAGAAACTAACCTGAGAGCCAGAGAGAGCACAAGGACTTCGGGATAACACACATCCTGGGATTTGAGAAGAGACTCGGTGACCACTGATGACAAAGTCACTCATGTACCTGGGACCAAATAATCTCCAGATGACCAAGACCACCCCTTGCACAGCTCATTTTTTGAGGTCGTGGTCCTACCCAAGGTAGGTCGTGAACTTGAGGTCCTTGAAACCAAGTCCAAGAAGATCAAGAAGCTTGTAAGCCCACGCTAAGCATGGGGAGATTTGAAATATTGATGCCTGGTCTATGCTGGGACCGTAAGGAGGGTCCCCAGCTGCATACCACAGCAGAGTCACGGGACAGCAGGAAGGGAACAGATGAGGGATCAAGAATAGGACCTACTTTACCGGGTAAAATTCCAGCACATTCTTCACTGTTTCTGGCAACCCTAGAAGATCCTCAAATTAGGAACTGGTCTGGGCTCACATGGCTCTGCAGCAATAAAAATTGTTTTCCAAAAGTATTTAAACTAATGGGAAGAGTTATTTATTCTTCTTTTTACACATTTTTACTTAATTTATTCACTTTTCACCCAAGCAGTACATTGCTTTTTAAAACAGGACTTCAGAATATATTTATTTTATTGATTAATAACAGTGTAAATTAGTCTTTACTTACTTTTTGCTTAATGACCTAGCAAAGGCCTCAGAATTTGGCTTAATAGCAGTGCTGCAAGATACTTCAACTGATGAATTATGGCATAATAATTAACATCCTTGCAGTTGTCAGGCACAACGCCCAGTGATGTACAAAGCCTCTGCATACACAGGCCATAAATGATTCCAGCAGCCCACAGTTTGACTTGTTTATTGCTGTGATATCATAGCTGATATTCAACACACCCATAAAATAGCCTGAGACTATTCTTTCTTTCAGTTAAAGAAGCTGTAAGCATATTCAAGCTCTATAACATCAACAACAGATTTAATACAAACTGTTAGGAAACGAGCCCTCACCTAGACATTTTTGTCTCGAGAACTCATTAAAAATATCAAGTCAAATTTTGCTTCCAGAAGAATCTTCTTAGCATAAATTAGGAAGTTGTCCTCAGCTCTACAATTCTTTAATCATAGTTGATCTCAGCCTGACCTAAGCCACGGCAATTTATAGCAGTTAAATGGCCGCTCTAATTTATGTGACCTGGCATGGCTCTTTAGAGAGTACCCACCAGCTCAATATACATGTCCACTCCCTGCAAGTCCTACCCAAGCAGCACACTGTGCAGTGTTTCATTGCATCCAGCTTTTTTATCCAGCTTATAATAGTGTGGAAAACTCAATTTTCAAAAAGAAAGAGTAATTCAATCTGGAAAGAGGGAAACAATATAGCACACTTAAAGCCACCTGAAAACACAACCTGCGATCTAATAATTCTCTACACAGGGCATGAGCAGACTGTGAAAGGAGAAGGTGAGGTACTGACCTTCCTGAGTAAATAACAGGGCAGGAGATCCAGGTGACTCCCAGGACTCCAGCATTGATATCCCATCGTAAGAAATACACTTGGATTGGGAGCTGTGGGTAGATGATGATGCCCAGAGCTATAACTTACCCGCCAAAGCAAAGGACTTCCCCAACCAGCTTCCCCATTCTAGCTACGACAAGGATTTTAGGAAAGTCCAATGGGACCAGAAGGTCCTCAGCTGCCACAGCAAGGTGGACCCTTCTGCATCAACAAGATGGGTGTTTCTGTCCTTTCGTTAAACAGCCCAAGTAAAGCCAAAGATGGCCCAAGTTCCACTCAAACTGATGAAGACCACAAGACCTACTGAGTCAGTAAGACAAACTAGCACAGCAACATCAATGCAGCCTAGGTTGTCTCGATGCAGCCATAAATATTAGAGCAGGAACTTCTCCAAAGCCCTTCAGTTTGAAACAAGCACCTTCGGCTCAGAAGCCAACATAACAATCAAGTCTGTTTGAAAATATGGCCTTAAAAAAATAGATGAGTGCGTCCATCTTCAAAAAAAAAAAAAAAAAGAAGCTTATAAAAATCAACCCATTTAGCTGTAAAACAATTGTGTATGTGCAGTTGACTTGGCTGCTTCATCAGAAGCTGTACACCTCTGAAACATCCGAAACACTGCTCTGAGGACAAACCAAGGGCCAAGAGGTTCTTTATAGAGGTTGTGTAAGTTCTCCGAGGCATTCTGATCACACTCATCTGTCTCCCCTGGGGAGTGGACAGATGAGTGAGATCACACCTCTTCTTTGAAAGTGTCTGTGGACACCACGGGAATCTAGAGCAAATGCTGTACCAAGGAGACAGTGAAATCCATCTGTTTTACCAAAAGTAGCAAAAAATGAGGAAGGCAATAACACGCTTCCTAGAAACTAGTTCTGTTACAGTGTTAAGATACCAGTCAAAGCTTTAAGACAAGGCTAAAAGAAGTGAAAGCTTGAGCTATGACTCCAAAACATGTTTTTTTGACCAGGTAGGTTTAGTAAAGCCAATCATCCGGTTAAAAGATTTGCTGCATTGACACTGCTGTAACTGCTCACCTTGACCATATACAGTGGTACCCAAGTCCCATCATCAGCGCTGCAGGGAGCGATTGCCTACACCTCCCCTCCACCTTTGCCCGAAGAGAGGTCGAAATTCAAGAGTGCAATTTCTCTAAAAACAATTAAAAAGGAAGCTTCGCAGCAGCTCAAGCTGCCGGGGAATTTGTCAGCCCTCACGACACCAAAGTACAAGTGATCTTTCTGACTGCCAGGCTGTCCAGCCAACATGGAAACAACCACCGAACTTTTGCTTCCCTTACAAATAGGACTATACTGGCATCGGGAGGAATCACAAACTTTCAAGGGCAGAGCATGAACCTGCCACGCAGGCTCTACTCTGGACCTGATGCCATTTGTTTTAGCCACTACTGAATTTACACCCACTGGATAGCAAGTGACTCTCTCATGAAAAGCATCAAGTTTGGAAAAATTCAGCCAATTGAGCAATTCAATGCTCAAGACTTAGCTTAAATAGGCCCTCTGATTTCTTAAAAGAAGTCTCAGGAACAAAAAGGACGTTTCAGCAGAGGAGATGATCCAGTTTTGATAGCACTTACTTTCCTGAGCACACTTAAGCAGAACATTTAATCAATCCATTTAACAAAAAGTGACGGTCTGCCTGCACGTGCAGAATTGAAAGCACTTTATTTTTAGGCTCAAGTGGTAGAACTTCAATCTGACAATGAAAAACATCACAGTGATTTAACAACCACATCATTTTGGCCAAGCCAGCAGTTTGCTGACATTCCATCTGTAAAAGCAAAGCAGATGCTCCCAGGCTTTCCTGTAATGATTTTAAAAAACAGAAGTTTTAAATGTTCTTAGTGGCAGACTTCAGGCCCAGGACTGACTTTATAGAAAACACAGATTTACAAATCCTACCTCAGTGACTGTGGACATAGCCAGGAAAGGATTGCAAAACCTAGCACAAAGGACACATAGTACTTGGAAGGGGAAGGAAGGAGATACCAGAGGATACAAGGAGGGAAAAGCAGAGACATCACAAAAACACCACTAAAGGCAAGTAAGAAACAGTGGAAGTTGGCTTGGAAGAAGAATACAGAATAAAAGAGGGAAACTGGAAAGAAGGAAAAACTCTGAGGAGGGGAATTAGCTTGAAGAGCAAGAGCTCCAGCAGAGACAGTGCATTTGCACAGAACTTCTGCCTGTGAAGATCAGATGCAGAATATCTCAGAACCAATCAGGCAAGATATTTTTTTGAGACCAGTCACCGTATGCTCTTCAAAGGCACACGGCGTGGTCCAGCAAACAGCAATCCCATCAAGCCTCAAAACACAGCCCTGCCACTGCCCTGTAGATGGTGCAATATAACCCTTCCGTGGTGATGCTGCAGGCAGTTTTTGTACACCCCGAAGGTGGTGTCAGAGAGATCCTTCAAGAAGAGGATTTGCTACAACTATACACTGCACTGTACAGGTTTCACCATTGCTCCAAAGACGTAAAGCAAGCCAAATTTTTCAGCCTCCCTCCTCCATAAGGGCAGTAAGTTCTGAGAAAGTGTTTGCTGGGTCCTGCTGCACTCCAGAAGGTGCCAGCAATCTTGTGATCCGGCATCTTTCCAATAAAAATCAAAGAGCTTTTTGTGAGACAGAGCAACACCCAATCACCAGCACTGATCCAAGCATCACACATCAACCAGAGATCACCTCCCTTGATGAACACAGAACGTTCTTGCATCAGCTGGCACAAAGTTCAACCAGATCTCTCCCACTCCGTGACAAGACAGCTCGAGAAGTCTCACACCACCCCAGCTAGAAGATGGAAGGATGTTGCCTCCTGATGAAAGCCACATCTTGCCCCAGGGGACAGTGAGCTGAAACACACCTTCAGCTCTTGTAAGAGAAAGCTGTAAAGTGTGGACAAAGGAGTTTTTCCTGACTACACCTTATACTCCAAAACTGCCTTGGTTCAGGTGCCTCCAGCAGGTCTGAGAGCTCTCTGCAGATCTGCCAGAAGGGAAGGGCAGGACAGAAGGATGAGTGACAGCTAAGCAGGGACCCTCCTGCTGTCAGGATACAGGGCCAAGCCATTAAGTGCACAGAGGAAGATCTTTGCATCTTCTAATGAGGTCTCAGAGGAGATTAGCTGTGACTGTCTTTTGGGAAATACATTAAATTATTCTGCAGGTAGAAGACTGCCTGAAATGCCACAGTTTGAAGACCTCTGATAGCTCCAAGACCTCAAGTGGCTTTGGACTAAGGGGGTAAGTGTCTCTGAAGAGAATTATTTTGGCAGGAAGCTTTGTAAGAAGGGACAAATTGAAGAGTCAAAGGCATGTCCCAAAGAACCGACAGGTGATCAGAGACCTCTCAGCTCTACCAGGTACACTGCCAGGCTTCTCCAGGGAATACTGCAACTGTAAAGTTCCCATAAACCTCTTAGCAACAGCTCTGGCTCAGGTGCACGTTGGGTTCAAAGTGGGAATAGTCACCAAGCTGTGAACACGGATAGTTAAACTCCTCAGAGAGAAAACTGCAAAACGCTTTTCACGGTGCAGCATAAAAAATGACAGGACTCCTTTTTCACAAAGAAAACGCTGCTTTGCCGACAACAGACTGACCACGTGCAAATAAGCAGTAAAAATTAGTGTAAGGTGGGCTGCTAACATCATCACTCAAATCCTTCCTCAGAGATATGCTGCAGGATAATGGAATTTCTCAAACCCAAGATAGGAAGAGCAGGCAGACTCCTCTGCATGATGATTAGCTAAAACGACGGCTTAATCTTTCTTTCGGACTGCTTACATCCGTGCTTCTCTTCAAGAATCCAGAAGGCAAAGTGAAATGCAGATAAGGTCACTGTCAGCATAGAGAGGACTAGGGGAAAAAAACAAGCAACACAAACCATTGAAAGCATCTCTATTAATTCTAAAACACTGAAAAGCGTTCAGCCAGTTAAGGTGGTGCAGATTATCTCTGGCACAGAGAAACAGCAGAGAGACCTTTCCTGGATGCCAGGAGAGTTGTTTGAGCTTATATTGAAAAGTTACAGGAGGGGACCAGCTGGGGCCTCTTGGCCATGACCAGATAGAGTCAAAAAGATTTATCAGCCCCTCTGATTTCCCATTTTAACCAGTGGGAGTAGACAGCAGCAAGCTCATATAGCAGCTCCAGTCATTGAAGGATGAGATACCATCATCAAAACAAAGCTGAGTAAGATTCAAGTCCATTGGGAACAAAAGGAGATAGACTTAGTTGAACTTGGTCACAAACTGAGACCACCAGCCCAAAATCACTCCCCACCTAAGCGTGGCATGTAAAAAGGAGACGTGTTGCCTAAACTTCACAGAAACCTCAAGAATACTCCCGAAACCTCAAGAATACTCCCAAGGTCACATGAGGAGCTTGTGGAACAGCAGAGACCTAGAATAAAACCTCCGAACGGTTTTCAGTCTTAACCCCCAAATCATCCTTTGTCTCCTCTGCAAAGGCTCAGCTGAACAGACTCAAGATCATTCGCAAGCTCTAAACAGAGTATAGGGAATGGAAAGTAACTGACAATATTGTCCCTATTTAGCTAACAAGTATTGATTTTTCCCTCAGCCACTTGAATGCAGATGAAAGCGGCAAAGATTTGGTTCTTTTGTTTAATTCCCTGAATCCAGTCAGTGCTACTGATGCTATCACCAGCCGCTGAGGACTGATTACCCATGTGCTATTTAAAGTCAGAGAGGTGCTTACATCTCACTTTATTTGGGACCAGGGGGAATTGTAGGTTATGCAGGAAGTTCTAACTTTTCTGTTGTTGTTGACAAAGCTCTCCCATGTGAAGGGACAGATCTCTGAAAAAACAAGCTGTTCTCAGAGCAAGAGAACAGATGATGCCTCGCTCTCCTACAGATTTATCCCTTTTCTACACAAGTGCAGAAACCCTGCTTCCACTTCTGCCACAGTTCCATCTCTCCGTGAAATCCTGGAAAAACTTTTCTTCCCTGAATCACCTTATAAAGCTCTTTCCCTGTCATTTCAAGCTGAAGGAGCACAAGCTACGGGGGAAGTTTTCCACCTCTGACTGAGAAAAACAGAAAGCAGTGGGGGCACAATTAGTCTGTGTATCATTTATTCCTTCTCTGTAGGCGGATCTCCCTTCACTTAATTCAGATGCAATGAGCACTCAAGCATCTACCTGCAGTCTCACCAGTTGTCCACATCTGTTATGAAGATGAGCCATCCTGATTGAGATGACAAATAAAGACGGTAATTTATCAGCTGCCAGTATTTTTGCCAGGTTTGCATTAAGCGAAGCAACCCAGAGTTTGCAGGCAGGAGGCATCACTCCAAGCCTCACAGCTGGATAGCTGAAGGCAGGAGCAAACTTTGGAGCTTTTTACAATCTTTA
Organism: Tringa tobata; assembly: GCA_033628505.1. Taxonomy (NCBI): domain Eukaryota; kingdom Metazoa; phylum Chordata; class Aves; order Charadriiformes; family Scolopacidae; genus Tringa; species Tringa tobata. The sequence goes on along the minus strand of JAHREE010000173.1, from coordinate 6,156,085 downwards.
CACTTCTTTGCCTTTAAAGCCATCCCATTGGAAGATCCGTTTTGCCTGCTCACACAAAGCAGAACCTCATTAGGGGCTTTCTGCTTCAGTTCAGCTCTGTTTTTGTGTTGCCAAATTTAAGACATCTTGTCTTGATGTTAAGATTGCAAGTTATAGAGGATTACAAACCAGGCAGGTATGTCTGTATGTCTGCAACATACACATCCACCTGGTATCCCCCATATTACATATAGGCTCAGGTACCAGCCTCATTCACTGTCTCTCTGCAAAAATCTTCCCCCAAATCAGGTACAGCAGCACATGCATCTCTTGAAATGACTGTTAGTCCATTCCTCGCTTCCAGTCAAGGGTACAAATCACAGACAGGGTCATTCTGTAAGTAAATACCTCAAGCCCCTGGAGACAGGTACCACGGCTGCTGCAGCAGCTCCCCTGCATTTCTACAACATCCTTAAGAAACAGGGATATGAAGCAGAGCAGCAGTGCAGAGCCATCTAAATTCTGTGCCCGTCACCACGCTTCTTTCCCGCAGTTGTAAATCTATTATCAAACACACTCTCAGACACAATCTGGGACACGCGCCTGACACACATGGTATCAGGCTATAAATAGTCAGATATAGACAATCACACTAGATACACCGAAGATTATTTGATTAAGCTGGGACTCTGCCCTGCCAAACAGCCTGTGATCAGTGGAGACACCTTGTAGAAGCTGGCTCAGATCAGCACAACCATCTCCTGGGAGCAGAGAGATGCTGAAAGACTGCACTTGTATCCTCTGCCCCTGTAATCTTATGGGGTTTTTTTAGCCCACACGACCAAGGTATTTCTAGGAAATGGAAAAATTCTGCAAGCAATAATTGAAGAGTCTACTGTAAAGTCTAGTAAAGCCTATGTGAAATTTCAGCAGTGTTTTTTACTGGTCCCTGCTGGTTTTACTTGGGGATTCAGGAGTAAGCAGACATTCACTGCTTCATTCAAAAAGTACTCGGCGGGTAAGCACCAGTGGAGACCATTTGGGCATTTGCAACTGGACTTCCTAGAAGGAAGGAAAGCAGGAACAGGTGGTCAAACTACTCCAAATACACATTATTTTCACCTTACCCAATATCTCTGTACAACCCACAGACACTGCAAAACGTTTAGCATCAGGGGAGCTGCATTCCTCTTTTAGAGCTGCCACATCTCATACACTGGGCATGAAATTAGTGCACATTCTCACAGCAAGAAGGCAACGGGTCCTGCATTGCTGAAGTGACATGCAGGGCATTTCAGGCCACACGAGTCCCAGCCTCACCAGGGCAGCAGAGAACAGGACAGTAGACACTGAACTATGTGTTTAAATGCAGACAAATCTGAGCACAAGCACTGAAGCCACTCCCTGTACATCACACCCGTGTGTCCATCTTCTGAGAAGAAACACTGAAAGACAGCAGGATCGATTCTCCAGCACATTGGATTTGGCACCTATTACCCTCATCCTTACAAACCAGCATTGCGCTTCAGATTAAATTCTCTGGAGCACTTTAACCCTACTTTGTTCAGATGTGAAAAGTTCTGTGAACCACAGGTAAGAGTCAGACACAAAGACTCAAGAAACTAGTTTGGATTCAAATTAGAAGAGGAGCATTTAGAGCATCCAAAACCCGTGTTTGAAGTCCAGAGTGAAACTCCTGAGTGAAACTCCCAGCACGGAGCCGTTCCGTGCTGCAGCTGACGGGGCAGCAAACTCCCTGCCTGCAAACAAGATAAATTATATATAAACCAAACTACCTGCTGTGAACCTCGGAGAGCTGCTGTGACTGGTGCTACCACAGTCATCGTTGGGTTGCTTAGCTCAGCTGAGTTCCTGGCTTTGCCGCAGCGGTGACCGCACTGGGACACTGTGGATCCGTTTTCCACATCCAGCCCAGCCAGGCTGCAGAGATCTGACTCACACCCTGGGGACAGTTTGACAAGGTGCTGGTTTTGACAGAAGAGTCAGTTTCAAGTGTTTCCATCCCTTCCCTCCCCGTGCATTTATTTATGCCACGCTCTCCCGTCCGACTGCTCCCTCCCTCCAGCTGCACCAGGCTTGTGGGCCTGTTCCATTCCCTGGATCGCTGATCCCATCAATATCAAAACAGTGCCAAGCACAAGCAGAGAGCTGTTTCTGAGAGACAAAAGTCAGAAATGCCCCTCCAAAGGGACGGAGCAGCAGAGGCAGCACCACAAACCGCCCAGGGAGGTTTGAGAGTGCTGTTTCATCCATTTGAATTACCCAGGTCACCAAAAAGCCATCTCTGAGGCACTAAGTGATGTTTACACCATACGATGTGGATAACTACCCAGCCAAGGCAGAAGTACCACCTCTTGCTTCCCAGCTGGGAGGAGACTTATTTTGAGTATTATCTCCCACCTGAACCCTCAAGTCAGCCCAGTGACCTGACACTCACATCTGAACTTCTCCACTCATGAGGCCCAAGCCCTCAGCAATCCAAGGCTGAACTGTTCTCCCATTCACAGACAGGTTTTTAAAAGCTACTTGCATCCAGTTGGCCACATGCAATCTTGAAAGTGTTAAATATATCTGAAGAAGAAAAAAAAATATTTTAAAATGCTTGATCCACATACGCATCCAATCTACCTATAAAGGAGGGCAGGAAAGTGTTGGTAACTCATTACAAAACCTTGAAGACGCACAGTCCTCATGAGGCAAGATTCATAAGGGCCTCCTTATGAACAAAACACTACGGACAGCGACTGGACATTACCATAATTCCTGGTAAAGCTAAAGGTACAGGGAAAAATATTAACTATGCTGTGGACAGAATGAGGAAATGCCTTGCAAAAGGCACTATCCTTGTGAAACGGGCTGTGCAGGAGGAAGAGGTTTCCCTTCCCACTGGAAGTTCTCCCAGTCTGCACCAGGGTGAGCAGAAGAGCACTCAACACGAAAAGATAAAACAAAGAAAGAAAAGCAAAGATCAGCCAGTCCCCATGAGATCAGGGTCTCTGCTCAGACCAGTGTCCAACTCCTTGCTGGAAACACCAACCTAGTGGAAAGTCAAACATCTGTTCACACAAAATACTTCCATTTCTAGGGAAGTACCTCCCCAAAAGTGAGAACTCCTGTCAGGACATGTCCAAAGCACCTCCAAAGTCTAACAAGATCTTCAGAGCTCAAATATAAGGTAAAAAAGATTATATGGCTTGTAAAAGTTATCCTCCCAGCACAAAACTTCTTCTACACAGTACCACTTCTCTTTAGCCTATTTGTGGGATCACTAAGTGCAACTAGCATAAAATAATATGCTCTGAACAATCCAAAGCATTTAACACCCTGTTCACAACAGGGATTAACACAGCCTTGGGCAAGTGAAAGTTAATACAAAACCAATCCTGGCATGTCAGACTAAAGGTCCATCTAGGCAGGAAACTCATCTCCAACAAAGGCCAACAGGGATGCCCAGCAGAAAGCCTAAGGCCAGAAGTAAGAACAGTTGAACATTCTCCCAATTTCATTGTTCTGTGGCTCAGCTGGTTCCTGGTGGACTTCCAGCAACAGCTTTAAATATTAAATCCCAACCTGCATTCAGTCCTTCCTTGGTACTACAACAGAAGTGTAAAACAGAACTGAAGTCAGAGCTGTTATATCCTGCAGGAAGAATACAGAGAAGACTCTGTGCCACCTTCTCACCGAGGACTGAAAGGGGACCCACAGGCACCACAACATACTGGAATAACTTAAATTCACCTAAAGAATTATCTGGAATCTGTGGGGGACAAAGCAGATCCCATGCATATTGTGGGGGGAACCACCTACTTCTATTGTACTGAGCACAGCTTAGGAATGCAGCTCTGTATCACAAATCAGAGTTTAAATTATTTTTTAAGTTGAACCATTCAAAAGCAGCGCAGCACCGTTGTGATATGGTTCCCTTGTCTTTTCCAAGCTCTGCTAAGTAACTAATTCCTCAGCGGAACACCAGAGATGAAGAATGTGAATATAAGGCATAAAACAGAGAGCCCAAAAAGCTTCTCCCAAAACGGTATTCAACTTGCTCCTCAGGGAGCAAACAAATCAAGCTTCCAGTTTTACTTAACCCCACACAAAGCAGCATAAGCAACTGGCTTCAAACAGGTCCCTTCCAGGCTTATGTTCTGAAACCAGAGGAATGCCACTGTGCCCAAATTTTTAGCAGCCCTATCATCCCCATTAATCACACTTACCAGGGAAATCCTGACCCAGGCAGTGAATCTAAAAGCCAGCAACTGTCCCTTCTTCGGAGCAGCTAACTTTCAGGATACTCGAGAAAGTCTTGAAAACAAGATGCCATGAGTTGGATGGCAGGACATGATACCCATAGCTGATGCTGTTACATTAATCCCAGCTAAATATTAAAGCAAATGACCTTGCAAAAGAAAACAAGAGATTGCTCCTCTGGCTGCCATTTCACTCAACATCACCCACTGTCTGCTCCCACCTTCACCTCTGCTTAAGAGAGGTGGTCACAGGCAAAGCAATGAGATGTCCATGACGACTTGATGAGTCACTGTCATTAAGGATCATGCCACAGCCATCACCCTTGTGTGCCAACCGTCTGGTGATGAAAGCACCTCTCTCCTCAAGCTGCTACGGCTCTGCCGACCACGTGGGCAAAGACAAGCAGCGTTCAAGTCAAAGACAACATCCCTCATCAAACCCAGGTCAGCTCTTCGGTGAAGAGAAGTCACTCATCTGTAAAATGATGTTAAAGCACCAACTCACACCACTCTGGACTGAGACATCCAGACACTCCAGCACACAAGACCTGTTCCCATATCCACAGGGATGGTATCAGTCTTGGTGCTATAATCATTCAGAAAGTTCAGGAACAACAGGATCCTTGCTTTTCTTCCTGGAGAGAAACATGACCTGCCTGCTTCTCAATAACATCACTATTTCTTCACTACACACGCTTAGGCACATCAAACAAACAGGGAAATAACGGTGATGGAATAAACCAAACCATTTGGGAAAACCAGAAGCGTTTTTTTCAACAGAGAACCTAGTTTTCTGCAGTTTTCTCTCCTGCAATTATTTAGCTTTGGTATCCAAGATGACGTGAACTCAGACTGAAGCTTTTCTTGTCATTAAAAAGCGGGTAAGGACTATCTGCTTGTTGTTCCCCTGATGTCTAACAAGGGTTGAGCTCACACTATAGGCTTTCCCAGAGCCAGGTGCCGAGGACTTCTCTCCTTACCCTGCCTGCTGTATGCAGGCAACTAGCAAAAAGACAATCGCTTTGAATTTGAATCTGAATTCAACTGAGATTCCAAGAGATTCAAAACTCTGAAGAGGAAGAGATGAGCACCCCCCACACACATAATGACAGCAACATTACTTCCTCATATCCTGAGAAAATGAGGTTGAAAGAAGCATTATTGCATCTCGTGTCTGAAATACGTGAATGAATAGCCAGAACTGTACAGAACAGGATTCCAAAGAAATTCAGCATGAAAGAGTTAATAAAGGCCAAAGCAGCATCAACTAACAACAGAATGAACTTCTGCAGACCAACATCAGGTCGCTTCCACCATCCCTAAACCTTGGAGGCATGTATCAGAATTGGGCTTGATCTTCTTATCATCTGGCAGCAGGGAAACAAGAGGAGGAAAAGGGACTGACATTTCAGATGCAACATCACTGGTCTTGTAGTAAAAATATTCATTAGTTTCAGGAGAAAAGTTGAAGCTGGCAAGTAAAATAGGATTTTCTGTCCCCTGGAGAATCCCAAAGCAGCGAGAAATATCAAACTCATTCGGCAACATTCTTCACTTCAGATAAATCCATTTTTTAATAAGTTGCAAATCTTCTGCAAGCAAAGGGAGAGGTACTGTCTTTCATTAGCCAAATTGATATATCGTCATTAAATTTGGCAATTGTGTACTTCCAGCTATTAAGGGCCACGGTTATTTTTAAAAAGTAGCATTAACCAGAAGGAGAAGTTCTCCAGGAAACCACAAAAGTCTTAAGGTAAAGTGGCTCACTGCTAAGAACAAATCCAGCTAGAGAAGTTTCTGAGCTTCAGACTATCAGTCTTCCTTAGTGATTAATTAGTTTATTAAAGGCTTAGTGAAATTATTTGTTTTTTAAATCGCATGCAAAGAATTTTCTGGCTTTATTGTGTTCATAATATGTTTGTGCAGCTCAGCAAAGCCTATGTCCCATTCCCTAAATTAATTGGTTGTACGCTTTCTTTCTAAGGACAACAAATTGAATTAAACTGTCTGGGGAGCTGGATTCTCTTGAGAATTCTCACTGGGAATTTAATTTGAAATACTGATTTTTTGCAAGTAGCTCTCAATGCTTTTGTTAGAAGTTGAAGAGAGAAGCTACATTCTGGAGAGCAAAATTCATCTCTAGACAGTCACAGGCTAATTTGAATACAATTCTGAAAACCAAGCATTTTTTAAAAAATTAAGAAAAAAAGTCTAGTTCCAACACTTAGTAGGGGAGCCCCCTCAGGCAGAATTGCTTGCTCTCTGTTATGCTGGTTAGCTTGGATAATGTCTACCCCAGTTTAAAATCCACAGGACAGATTATTACTCATGTTAGTTTCTGGTGGTATGAAAAGTATTAAGAATATAAGAACCTGGGAATTCCTCCACAATGAAGAAGACAAGTGTTGCACTGTGACAAGGAGTCAGAGTTCTATTAACACAGCATCAGTCTGCCCTTTATTTGTAGACTGGAGGAGACCTCAACAACTCCTGAAGTTGCCTTACAGCTGCCTCAAGTGAGATGACAAGACTTTTTAGCAGGGCTTGTTGTGATAGGACAAGGGGTAACGGTTTTAAACTAAACGAGGGGAGATTCAGACTAGATAAAAGGAAGAAACTGAAACACTAGTCCAGGTTTCCCAGAGAAGTGGTAAATGTCCTATCCCTGGAAACATTCAAGGTCAGGTTAGACAGGGCTCTGAGGAACCCAGGGGGGTTGAACTAGGTGACTTTTAAAGGTCCCTTCCAACCCAAACGACCTATGATTCTACGACTGACAGTATGAAGGACCATTTCTTCTACCAGACACTGGGACCCAGTGCCAGCACCCTCTCTTGAGAACTGATTGCAATTAGAAACCAAGTCAAAGGGGGAAAAAAAAAAACCTCAACAGTTTATCTACAAGGGAGGAGAGAAACCACGAACCTCCAGCATTACACAGTCATGGTCCTTAAACAGTGCAAGTGCTGTCCAACCACCACAGACATTTATTTTGCAATGGAATCGTCTGTGCTCTACTAATCCAGAACTGGCCTCCTTAGCAGCTGGCAGTAAAAAGAAAGTGCCAAGTCATCTATTTCCACATTTGGGGATGATGAAAAGCACTTGAAAACTCTCAGCACTTCTGCAGTAATTATAACAAGCACAGTACTTGTTTTGGGAAAGTATAATGTATTCTGGTGAGCAGAATCACATCAAAGAGGAAGCTTTCAGACACTTCAAGGAGCAGAATATGGAGACATATATAGAGAGATATAATTATCACCATGGTCACAAGCTCCTCTTAGGCAAGGATCACAGGAAGGAGAAGCGGATGAGGGAAGCATAGTGGACATATCACTGAGGCTGTAAATTGGCATAACATAAATTCTTATTACCTAGATATGGTGCAAGCTGGGCTGGTTCTGCAGCAGTGCTGCTCACTTTGCAGGAATTTTCTACTTAGGAGATTTAGATGAGATACTAGAAAGAAATTCTTGACTGAGGGTGGTGAGAGACTGGCCCAGGTTGACCAGAGAAGCTGTGGCTGCCCCGTCCCTGGAGGTGTTCAAGGCAGGTTGGATGAGCAACCTGGTCTAGTGTAAGGTGTCCCTGCCCACAGCAGGGTGGTTGGAACTTGATGATCTTTAAGGTCCCTTGCAACCCAAACTGTTCCATGATTCTATGAGCTACGGATGTTCAAAAGACCCCAATCTTTCTCTTGGGACAATGCTCCCCAGCTGTCTGCTTCCTCTAAAGGGCTCAAAGCTGGTCAGCAGCCCCAACACAACTAATCACAGCCTTTTCAAAAGTCTCCCTGCGAATCCCTTTCCCTAGCCCCCTCTTAGCTACCCAGTGGCTGTTTAGGCATCTGTGAATGTCTGTCTGAAAGATGCCTCCACTCCACCACCTAATGGATGTGAGTGCATGTGAGAAAAAATCCTGTCTGCAATTTGCCTCTGCCTATAGCCCCCAACTGACCCATTGCAAGGGAAAGGCATCTGAAATCCATAGAATCATAGAACTTTCTAGGTTGGAAGAGACCTTTAAGATCATCTAGTCCAACCATCAACCTAACTCTGATAAAAAAACATCACTAAACCATGTCACTAAGCACTACATCAACCTGTCTTCTAAATACCTCCAGGGATGGTGCCTCAACCACATCCCTGGGCAGCCCATTCCAAGGCTTAATGTGCCTCCCCTGGCACAACTTGAGGCTATAATCAAAAAATCAGAAAAATCAAAGGGATTCAGCTAAAGGAGCTGCTGGCTAAGCCAGGTTTGCAAAGTTTGGCCAAGTCTTGGTTGTTGAACTGACAACCAAACTGGGGACTTCGTTTTGCCAGTTCAGCCTCATCATCAACAACCACTCAGAAATCTCATGCAAAGTTTCATGCAGCATATCCTAGTCATAGATGCAAAGTGGAGGTGGAATTACATGAAAAAATGACCTCACTTTCAGTTTTGGCAGAACCTAGGAAATAGGAGGACATGGCCTCATTTGGAGGTACGGGAAAGAAAAAATCTGGTGCACACAGGGGGAAAATAAAAAGGAGTAGCACAAAACTAAAATGCATCTGAAAATCTCTCTTGCTATTTTTTTTTTTTTGCCTTTTGACTTCCAGTCATTGCTGGACATGCTCGAGTGCCCTTGGCTCTGTCTAGCATGGAAATAAGCAAATCCAGAACAGCAGAGCCAGCAAAGATTGGCTCTTAAGGATTTCCCACTCCACCCTGGCCTCTTACATCAGTTCTCTGACCTCCAGTACTAGCTAATTACTCATGGAATTTATAGGACCTTAATACAAATCATTAATTGTTATACCAGTAAGAATAATTTGCAAGATCAAATAACCCCAAGATCTGCATCTAGTGTGCTTCAAAAAGGGCAACAGGTTCAAAAGATACTGAGTAAGAACAAAGAGAACCACATCAACACACAATCTCAACTGTGTCCCAAGAGGTTATGCTAAAATACAGCAAGGAAGGAAATTTTTACAACATTATTTATCTATCTGAAGCCTGGATTTATTGAAAACACTGCGCAGTTTCTCAGATGCATTTTCTCTGCAACGTTTCATACAGTAACCTGTTATTCTCAGTGAAGAAGATTAAGATCCGAGGTCGTTTGCTGAACACTGAGGCTGGCAGCTTTATCTTGTTAGTTAACCGCAGAAGTCCTTCGCCTGGCAGGGTGCAAGCATGCGAGCACTAAAAATACTCAGCTGAGACAGGGCAATGTTATCTTATTTGAATAAGAGGAAGGGGAAAGCAAGCACAGAATAGTTACTTGCACAATTCCATAGACAAAAAGCTCAACCCACCCCCATCCACTTCCCCCAGATACTCAAGGGGTTTCTTCATGGTGTGGTTTGTTTTTTTTTCCCATTCAAGGATTTTTTAATACTTTTTTTGCCATAAAACTTCAGCCATAGGGATGAAGAGATGACAATGGCACTGTCCCAAGCTGAGTACAGCAAAGATACAGGTTCCTCCCACCAGCCCAACTGTCAGCTCCACTGTTTCCAAAGGATTTATGGCAAAGTGTGTGACCAGCTCCAAGATGAATCACGCCTCCCACCCTCACCTAATGGCTAACCAAAGGGCAGGAAGGCAAATCCTCCTCCCCAGACATCTGCCAGCACTTCTTCACTAAAATCTTGCAAATTTCCTTTTTCTGCAAGCCTGAGGTGCCTGTGCAATGGGTTTGTGAGATCTCCTGCTTTACTTGTTCAGTCAGGGGTGTATTCTGCACTACAACTACTATTTGGAAAGGTCTCCCTGTGTCCACTGCCTGTCCCTGCTCTTCCTTCCATGGCGATCCTGGTTTTGCCTCCAACCATCCAATCTCAGCTCCCCCCTGCACAGCTCCCCGTGTTTAAAATTGCTATTCTAGAAAGATGAAAGACATAAAAAGAATATTCACACGCTTGTTTCCCCCTCTCTCTGTTTGATCTCTGCTGTTTTAGTGAGTTACATCAGCACCACGCCGAGGCAGATGCACCCAGAACCTGTGCAAAGTAAAGTGGGAAAACATAGCTCAGTTTCTGCAATTTGACTTGTGGTGTTTTAGGGCTACAGGCTAATAATGCAGTGATTTTTAATACATTTTTTTTCCCCACAAGAACCTGCTGAGGATGACAACTGACCCTCTAAGCCTATATGTTGTGCCTCAGGGACTCTGTAAGCACCACGTGGACAAGGAGAAGTGTGGCTGCAAGCTGGACCCCTCCAAATCCCTTAAAATTTGCCTCAAGACTGCACTGCCAGCTCTATTCCCTGTTGTTCAAAAGCTCCTTGGCCCTCAACAGCAAACACAGGCACTGCAAAGCCCCATCCTGGCTGATAACATACAGAATATGACATCTCCCATCCTTCTCTGCCTTCTACTAGAGCAGCAAAGACCCTACAGCAGGGACAGTGATTTGCATTAGAAATTAACATCAGTGTGCACTGGTGGTTCTGCTGAGGCCAACTTGGCTGCCACAGCATCTCACAGCAGGAACAGTGGTGAGAAAGGGCAAAGGAGGAGGAAGGAGCTCAAACCTGCACGCAGACAACAAAAAAAACCTGTTTTCTACAGTGACAGTTCCTCCTTGGTCTTATTCTTCCCCATGAGGAAATCAACAGCATCTTGTGGGTCACATGAAACAATCCTTCTCCACAAGCCTCTTCTGCTCCAAAACCCACCTTCCTCAACAAAGCCAGAGATCACAGAAGACAGGGCTGGAAGGGGTCCTTAGGAATCCTTTATCCTGTGCTCAGTCTTAAGGCAGGCTCGGCTGTACGTACCATTGCTGACAAACCACCATTCACTCTGACCACAAAAAAATTAAGAATCACCAGCAGTGGGTACTCCACAGTCAGTCCCACTGATTCATGCATTTTGCCCTACTGAGTCTTGGAAAAGTCTCTCCTGATAAAAAGCCAAACTCCCTTGCATCATCTTAAGTCAAATTACTTCTTGCCCTGTCTCACCTGGACTCAAAAACCCTGGAGGTCATGTTCACCAGCCCCCTGAACCGATGAAGCCCTTAATACTCCTGGTCATTGGTGCCAAAAGGTGAGCCTGATGCTCCCCAAAAACTTTCCAGCACTCCCCAGTAATCCTTTTACACTAAAGGATTACACCACACGGCTGACATGATGCTCTGTCAGCAGAGCACGGGACAGCTTTGTTCACAACAGTCGTGAACCACGTAGGTCACTGCACATCACTGATCCCTCTGGTAGGCGTCACATCTTTCAGAGCCCACACAAGAGACAGACCAGCCCCACACCACTAACCCTCGAGCTTCTCAGAAAGCTTTTTACTGTACAGATATGTCACTTTAAGCTAATGGGAGGTGTCCATAAGGGTGACATGTGGAAAGGGAAGAAGAAAAGTTCTGTCAGCCAATACTCAACAGACAGGACAGGTTATCAACAGTGTCCAAGCTCTTACCTTGGACGATGCTGCCTTCCCCAGCCTGCTACTAAACTGCTTTGCTGAATGCTTACAGGAAGCCACACAGACTGAGGAATGGGACTTTTTTCAACCTGCTACAGAAGATGAGCAGCAGGGAGCAGATGCTTGGAAGATAATAGAGAGCACCCAACCTTGCACCTGGGAACACGTTAGGGTATCCCACAAAGCCAGGCCACAACACCCATGGGGCTGCCGTATGGAGTGTTGGCTTGAAAGTGTGTTCTCTTCCTTTGTGCTCCAAGGGATGTCACCTTCTGGGGTCACCAGGCTGAGACTGTGTCAAGAGGACTGGAAACAGAGTGTTACTCTGAATGGCAGCACACAGAGACCACGACCGGGATAAAGACGTAGTTGGTCCTGTGACCACCAACACACTGCACCTGTATTTACTGGAGGGAAAAAACACCCAAAAAGGGGAAAGCAGAGAGTGATGGCCTTCAGCCATGATGAAACTTCTTCATCAAATAACCCAAACATAGAACTTCATATGATTGCATGATTCCACCACCTCAAAGAGGGACAGAAAGTACGTGGAAACAGTGATTTTTCCTGCACAAATCTTACATTTCAGTCACAGCAGGCTCTGCTAGCAGAAGGAAGAATGATCCAAAAGGTGTTAAGAAACAAGTTTGAATCCTTGCCCTGCCCCAGATTGCCTGGGTAACCCTGGGCAAATTACTTCACCCATCTGAGATGCAATCCCTCGATATTATATGGGACAAGGACTTCAGAGGTGACTTTTGCAGGACCACAGAGCCTGCTCCATGGCACATCCTCAGAACATCCCAGAAGGACAATGAGTCACTGAAGTAGCAGAGGCCAGTTTTGATAGATGGTACTTCCACAGCATCAAAACAGCCACAATGATTACTGGTATCATCCCACTCTTAGGATAAACGAGGACCTAATCAGAGAAGACAAATGACCACTTCGATAGCAAGCCAACTCTTCTAGGAGGAAAAGCAAATCAAGATTTTTCACTTCCTTACCCCAGCCATCCATCAATAAATAAGTCTTCTAATTGGGAAGCAGCAGAAGCAACTGCCTTTGACCTGATGCCATAAATCGGCTTTCAAATCAACCGAGCAACAATATTCCCTTCCAAAGCAGAAAATTTCTCAGCATTTCTCTGCCTCATGCTTGTAACAGCTTAGTCATCATAACAGACAGGCCTCGGGTAAAGCCATGTACCTCATTAGCATTACAGAACCAGCTGGATGACTGACAGAAGGAGCTACTCATTGGCAGTGCCGTTTTGGGGCCTGTCACCAGCAGAGACACTGTCCCTCTGTGGAACCACCAGCAGCCCCCCAAATGCCAGTGAGATCCAAGGAGCACATTTCTCATAAAGACACACATCTGGAACCAGTCCAGACCAAGGAGCATCTGCTTCGTATTTGCATCACTTCACAGGATCTTTCCACTGGCTTCTTCGCTGCGGAGATGCAAGCAATTAGAAACCCTCAAGCTCAGGTCTGTGGTTCTACCTGTCTTATCTTGGCTCCCTGATTATCATTGAAATAACCACAACAAAAATTGGAACAGAAACCTAAACTCTGCTCTCGGTGAAATCATCAGCAGGCTCAGAATAAATTGTGGATCTTAAGATCTTTGCTGTACCAGTCCCTAAAAAAAGGGAACAGAGTCCACAGCTACTGTAGCACCATGAAAAGCTAAGTGAGACCTTGCTGAACAACTCAGACAAGACAGAAAGTCCAGACATAACTGCTTTGACATGTTCTTAACGAAATAATAAAAAAAACCAACCCACACTGTAGAGCATGACAAAACTGTGGCAACACAGGAAAGAGCACAGGAACAAGAGCGCTGTGAGCGCGACACCAGCCCCACCAACCTGCTTCCACCTAAGCAATCGGTGTCATAAAAACACCCTGAAAGAGACTCTCTGCTCATTAAGAAGCAAGAACAGAACAAGTGAAAGAAGCCAGACAACTTCTAGTCACAGGTCACAGTCCTGTTGATAAGTTTATCAACTGTAGAGGGGAAGAAAAAAGGGGACAAGTTGCTCATTTTAGTCTCCCTTTTTGACCGTATCCTGGATGACAAAGTCATAAGTAAAAAAAAATGAGGACAGCTACATTTTAGCTCCTAAAGAAAAGCAGAACTGAAGCATCTCTTCTCCTGCCTTCATCTTTTAAGAGCTTCCAAGACATTTTTACCCCACACAATTCCTACATCCCATCCAGCACTGACCAGCAGCTGGTCCGCTCCTCCAATGGAGATCACACCATCCTTGAGATTCCCAAGGCACTTTGGATTTGAGGATTTCTCACCCACGTCTCATGGTTCTGAGGTGAAGCACATCAGGCACAGATGCCCAGCCACAGTAAAGGGGACTTTAAAACGCAAAGCAGAGGAGGATTTACACAGATGTAACTATAAGAGGACCTTCAAGCAGGCAGGAATGGGACAAGGATGGGGAAGTCACGGGACAGGAAAGCAACTTCTACTGAAGCGTCAGCACCCATGAGGGACATCTCTTTACTGAATCCTCTGGAGGAACGACTTTGCTCTGGTACCAGAAGTCAGGAGGCCTCCAAGGCTACAGCATTTCCAAATATGAATGCTTGTGGCAGGGTTTTCAAAGTGGCACTGGTCCAGAATTTCAATGGGGGTTCAAAGTCAGCCTAGCAGGGATTTGCCAGGCTTGAACATCAAAAGGAGAGTGAAGACAGCTGGCTCGTGTCTCAGAGGACACCTTACAGAGCCATGCCCTGACACTGCCTGGGCCAAGGCTGCCGTGTACAAACTACCCCAGCATGTATAAAGAAGGAATCTCAGTGAATGGGCGTGTGGCTCAGTTTGTCCAAACAGATGAGAATTAGGAAAAATGGAAATAAATTCTAAAGGGGAACACCCTCCATCCCCTCCTCCCCCTCTCCCCCCCCCCAAAAAAAATCCCAAACCCCAGAAATTTCTTCCCAGCTACTAAAACAGTACGTCCAAAATACTGTAACACTAGTTCCTCAATGAGGCACTCGCAACAATAAATTCAAAATACACAATCCCCTGAGCAAAGAGGCTACAAGAACTCAGATCATTAATGGCCAGCAAGCACGCCTGAGACGCAATTCAATCTAGACTGCATTGTGTTTAAGGAAAAGGAGGTCATCTTTATTTCCAACGATGTGGTTTTTTTATTATTATTATTTTTGCTTTTTATTAGCAGCGTGGGATAAATGAGAAACAAACTCCTGTTTCAGTATGAGCCTCGCAGATTGCAGGGGACGCCAGCACAAAAGGCAAGAGGCCAAGTGACTGCCACGGGGCCAAGCGCTACCGGAGATGACTTCAGCCTTTCCCCACTAGACCTACAAGGGGGAACTAATTAACTGAGGATGGAGCGTGGTCCGTGGCCCAGAGCAGCCTGCAGGGATTCAGCTGCCCTCCAGCTCTGCTGTTCTCTAACCTGTGCAGGGGAGGGGGGGAAGCAAAGCCTTTCATGTCCTTGTCCCACCCAGTACAGAGGCTGAGGAGCTCCCCATTTTTCTACAGGGAGAGTTGACGCTTGTCCCCAGTCTCTGCAATAGCAGAGAATTAGCTGAGTAAAATAATAAAGCATCAAACCCCAAATGTAAGGAAAGCCTGGCCAGGGAAAAACCTTCTTCCAGCCCCATCACTTAAAAATCCACAACAGTAGAGAGCGGGTGCGAAGCATTTAAAAGAACAAACACCCCGGCGGGCTGAGATCGGGAATGAGAAACCTCGTCTCCACAGGTAATTTTTTTTACTAACTTAGGAGCAGGCAGGATCATGACTTTGAATGAAAGAGCCAACTCAGCTTCCACTGGAGCTCCAGTACTGCCGCGCCAGCATAAATTTTAATAAAATAGCAATATAAATGTAGTCTTTTTACCCCTTGAAATGTTGCTGTATATAGAAGGAGACTCGCAAGCCTTTAAATAACAGTCCATTCAAGCATTACAATGAGCTATTTTGCCCGCCTTAGTAGGTGCTCTATTCCAGCAACCTGACAGCAATTCAGAGAGTTGCCTTTCCCTATTCTGAGCCATAAAGCCACTCCACATACTGACAAACTGATTTGTCAGGTCTACTACTACTACAATTTATTTATTTATTGGCCTGTTAGTCTATGCCCTCATCACCAAACAACCCACAAAGTCAAAGAACATAAATTTTGGGTTTGTTTTGGTTTTTTTTTGAAAGGAACAGCCTCTTCCTTGTCTGTCCCAGCACTGATTTAAACTGAGATCAATGTGAGAGATCAAAGAAGGTGTAAATACACGGGGTTCATTGTAGAGGCTGATGAACCATAATGCAAACCAGTCCCTAACCAGCAGGGGAGGCTAAGAGAAATTATTCGAGCAATTATTGTGGTATTCCTTGCCCCCTGCTTTGATGAATCCAATCCCAGGCACACAAGGCTGGGCTGGAAGGACTGACCGACCGGAGCAATTGTCACCTTCCTTTGTGTACAATGTGTGCTCACGGTGATTTCAGGTACAGACCTGAGCCAAAAAGGCTCTGCAAAGATCCTCCATTGCCTTCTACAGCTGTAAGCAAGGTCTATACTACAAAGATGCCTCTTTATAAACCAATTTAATTTTATTGCCTTTAAATTATGGCACAACCACACTGATTTCACAGTTAAGGCAAGAACTAACGTTAACATTTGTGAGACACTTATTTCCAACGTGCCCCAAAGGGCTGCATACTTCATGAATTTTCACCGCGTGCCTTTCTAACCCAAACTGAACTTGGCGTGCAAAGTCTACCATAAATCAGGCACAGCAAAATAGAGGTGAGATTCCCTTTTGCACAAACACTGCCCGCCGAGCGCTGCACCTTAAAGAGGTCAGCCTAGAAAACCTAGAGCTGCCTTATTTACAACTCCTATGTGGGGGCCAGTATTTGAGGATTTAAAGTCTTGAGGGTCTAAGGAAGGAAACAGCACAGTTTCCAAACAAAAGTATCAGCTGGTTTTGCTTCCTGCTGACATATTCCATTTGTGGGATTTACATGTTAGATGACTGCAGTAAAACGGCACTGAGTGACACAAGACAAGTCAGCATCACCCCATTGGGAATGTGCTGAAAAATATAGTAAAGGAAAGGAGACGAGAGCATCACTGCGCAGAACATGGGTAACCTCTCCCCCTCAGATCAGGCACACCAGTGATCTCCACCCAGAAGGGCAAAGTGAGATACATTACATAAAGGTGCAGGGTTTTTTTTTTATATCCTATCTCATTTTCTCGCATCCCTTGGGCTCCTTACTGTATCAGCATCAACTGCAACAGAAAGAGTAAAAAAGCTTCTCCTGACTTTACCCCAGAACGTGTCAGGGAGCAGAGGTGACGCAAACGCTGTAGGAAAAAAAAATATATAGACAGGAAACCAAAATTATTTAAGCAACATTGCAACTAGAGTCCATCAGCAGGAAAAGGGACAGGACCTTCTAGCTACAAAGGTCACCTGGATCAACCCCTGCCCAGGTGGTGACAGTGAATGCACCCGTCTTGAACACCCCTGTGGCAGAAAGCAGCCCTGGCACCTTCCCGTTCTGTGGAGTGGCAGATTGATTTCAGGACAGAGCTGGCTTTTGTGGCAACATCGCAAATCCACTTCAGAGACCCAAAAGCAGAACAGCTTGTCCTCCCGTCCACGTTCTTCACAGCCATGAAGCCTCAGGAGCTGTCAGGTTGTCTTGTGATAGATGGTCTTGTGCCCAACATGGGCTTTCTGGAGGACAGCAGAAGCCATGCTGTTTTCACCTGGACAACTGCAAACCTGGAGAAGGGATGATACCAAAGGGGTGATTGTGGCCCTGCCTCCTGCCCACTTCCACCTTCTGCTTCATGCCACGAAGGCAGGAGCATTCAGACATGCCTCTCTAATTTCTTTATGCCTCTGAAACAAGGAGTCCTTCAAGCAGGTAAATGAAATCCATGGATTTTGGGGGAGACTACTAATGTGTAGTGGTAGCATAGTAGTCACTGCTGTCAATGTATTCTGCTCCAACATATGTAAAACAACCAAAAAAACAAAACATGTATAGAAACATGGTTAGGTCTCACTTTATTCTCTCCTAGTCCAAGACATGACCAAACATAATCAAACAGAGGGTTGACTAGACTGGTCTAGAAAACCACCACTCGGAGGTCCATCCCTGCACCTCTGAGCACTGACCCAATCCTTCCTGAAGCGTAAGCTGAACATCTGTTCTTGCAGTCTCGATTCAAATACTTCTTGTTCTTGCCTTCAAGGACCAAGGAGAACCACTCATTCCCTTCCTTTTAATGTTTTGAAGACAAACATCGTACATGATCACAGTCCTCTCTGTCATGTACTGAGCAAGCCCATTGCTTTGAGTCTTTAAGGACATACCATGTCCCTGTGATCACAAAGGTCACAGCCCATCTGCTTTCATAAAGGCATTGAACTGACCTTGACAGGACACAGAAATCGTGGTACCGCATCTAGATGACTGGGCCAGACAGTTTAAATTTTACTCTCTAACAGCTGGGATGCGATTCTGATTTGCTGAACAAGCAAAAGGTCGCAGCTTTTGCTGAAGACAAGCCTTGCAAAGGCTGCCAAGCTGGGACATACATTCCATCTCCTCCAGATCGCTATACTTTCGCACACCAAAACACTCGATGGAAAGATTTCTTCCAGTTTCAGGCCCAGTGTGAGCACCGAGTTTATCCCCATTAATTTGCAGAACGTCTCGGAGCTTTATGATGAGGCTTCTCCCTTCCCCTGCAAGAGTCCTACAAGCTGTCCAGGTGATGACTGCATGGCACAGAGACCATCTTCCTCTGGGTACAAGCCATCTTCATGCACACAGCCCATGGTTATCTGTTCACCACCCTTCCCTACCCACTGCCTGGGTCTCTCCTCCTCTCCTCCGTAGCCAAGGATGATGTCAGAGCCTACAGGGCATACTGGAAACACAAGAGCTGCCCCGAAAACAGACATTAGGATTTTCACATTAAGGTTTTTCTGTGGGGAAAAGCCTTTTCCCTACAACATTCATTATGACAAAACAGGAGAGGAGCCCTGCTTTTTTAGAGCAGGGAGCCCATCCTGCACTCCAGCAGCCCAGAAGGGCCTCATCTTTTCCTTGACAGGCTGTTCCACCACTAGAGTAGAAAAGCAAGCTCCTCCGGCTCCCATAAGAGAGAGAAAAACTCACTCTACAACAGCCATCACCCCAAAGCTGGGAGCACTCATCAGGACTTAGAAGACCAATATTTAAATTAGAGTGGGAGAGTAACTGAGGCTGGAGGGGACCTCCATGTGCTTTGTCCAACCTTCCGCTCAGGCCAGAACCCCACATCACAGTTAGGTGAGGTTGCCCAGCACCTCACATAATCAAGTTTTGAATGTCTCCAAAGATGGAGATTCCTCGACTGACCCTTATTTCAGGGCTTACCTGCTCTCTTGGTGGACTTTTTTCCCCTCTCAATATCAAATTGAATTTTCCTTGTTGCAACACACTTCCATTACCTCTTGTCCTTCTGCTGTGCAGCTCTGAAAAGAGCCTCCTCCATCTTTAACTAAGTTTTGGAGCCCCATGCCCCAGTAGAACAGTCCTAGTGCTGGGGTACTGGTTATTCCCTTTGATCAGAATTCCTTCTTTGACCTGAAAGGTATTCCTCATTTGTCACTTCAGACGAAGCATTCCCAGAAGAATGCCATGCCTCTAACAAATTGCGATCTTCTGGCATCTGTCAGCTGGAAAATTCCCAGCTGGGTGTTATGTGATAAAGCCACTGCTCATACCACAGATCTGTCCTGCCTCAGTTGGCTGCTCTTCACACTGCGCTGCTTGTTGCCCAGAACATATTGATAAAAATGCATGTCTGATACGGGGGCTGGAAAGGGAGGCAAAGTAGTCGCATTCAGAGAACAATATGGACAGCTTCCAGTGGCAAACCAATACCTCTAAATAATGATGGATAACAACCAAGTAGAGCCAGCTTCTGATTGCTATTGCACTAAGGAAAGAGTACCGATAACAAAAGCAGAAAAAAAAAAATAGTAATTTGAATTTGGCTCAGGCTGTGTGGTCTTTCTTATGTGAACACTCAGGAAAAAAAAAAAAAAAAGAAGACAAAAAGACATCAAGATAAATTGAGAGTGCACATCAATAAATTAAGGTTAAAGTAGAGGACAGTCAAGTTTTAACATTCTTGCCACCAAAAAGTAGGATGTGATCACTACGATCAGCTGATCTAAATAAAATAAAACACGTTCCTCAGTTTCAAGGCAATGTTCACTACACGCTCACTTTCATTACAGGACCAGATACAAAGCAAACATGGGAACCCTGAGTTAAGACTGCACATCCAAACCTGTGATGGATATGCAGCTTTGTGCAGTAGCTTAACCTTAACTCTGCCCTGCCAATCACACTGACCAAGAACCGTACGAGCAGAATGAGGATACTCCAGCAATGTGACAGCAGGATAAAATAAATTGGGAAGGTGGGTTTAGACTGCCCCCAACTCCTCTCCCCGACTTTCTGCCTGGCCTGGTATGATACAATGGGAACATACTTACTCTGCACAGCAGGAGCTGTAACCCTGTGGCTGATGAGCTAAGTTTTCCAAACATAGCGAAAGATCCAAGACCTGGAATTGAAGTATTTCATTCACAACATCAGCTGAAGAACTGAAGTCAGACACTGCCCTGCTCTACTCAAGCTGGGTAAACATGACCCAGTAAGTGCAAAGGTGGCCTGCAAGCTTGATAGCTTGTCCTCCGCCTGATGAAGTGTCTTCATCAGATTGAACTGGTTTTTCAGTAGCGTTTAGCACTTGTGCTATTTCACTGGACTCACCTCAGCGTGTGAAAGCCTCCACTAAGAAGACTGAACAAGCCAAACAAGAGAGGCAAGATTATCTGCACAGTGGATTTAGTCTACCAAGCCCATCTCCTCTGCAGAGTTAGCATGTAGCCTGTGCACCACAGACAATGAGGGAGTGATGAACGCTGAGAACCAAACTACAGAAACAAACAGCCACAGGGGGCTAAAAACCCCATGGAAATCCAGAGGTTTACACATTTCCAGGAGCACATGTGGCTGGACTCCCTCAGCCTGAAACTTCTCTCCTGTGAAGACAAGCTGAGAGAGTTGGGGTTGGTCAGCCTGGAGAAGAGAAGGCTCCGGGGAGACCTTATTGTGACCTTCCAGTACCTGAAGACAGGTCTCTCTACAGGAAAGATGGGGAGGGATGCTTTATGAGGGAGTGTAGCAATAGGATGAGAGGTAATGGTTTTAAACTGGAAGAGGGTAGATTTAGATTAGATATTAGAAAGAAATTCTTTATGGTGAGGGTGGTGGGACACTGGCTGAGAGGTTGCCCAGAGAAGCTGTGGATGCCCCATCCCTGGAGGTGTTCAAGGCCAGGTTGGATGGGGCTTTGAGCAACCTGGTCTGGTGGGAGGTGTCCCTGCCCATGGCAAGGGGGTTGGAACTAGATTATCTTTAAGGTCCCTTCCAACCCAAACCATTCCATGATTTGAATTATGCCAGTTGCTGTCTGGCCCCTGTGCTTCTCTCTCCTCAATGCAGAGGGTAGGTAATGGCTAAAAAGCTGGTGTCAGCCTCAAGTCGAGATGCTCTGATTTGCTCTAGAAAAATCCCAAGGGTAGACCTGGGCAGGAGTAACCACTGCAGGAAAGTGTACCAGAGACTGAGCTGGTACAGAAGACATGAGGTACAAATGACTTAGCTGTGGCCGCGAGCATGGGAAAGGTCCTAAAGTCACCTGAGACATTTCTGAGTGCAGAGTGTCTCATAGTCCATTAAAACCAGCACATCCCACACACTGCAAGCAGCAGCAATGTGCCCTTCATCATGGAATAAAAAGCATCCCAAGCAAAATGCATTTTTCTTACTACCAGTCAAAAGCAAGAAACTACAAGTCACACTTAGAGCAGCAGGACCAGAGCAAAGATCACTGGAAAACACTGTTACCCTCTGTAAAATTATCCACGCTTCTACAAAACATTTAGTGGCATTACCTAAGGATCAAAATTACTAAATGTTCCATGAAGACCTTGGATTATTGTGCTGTTGTGTCAACAAGACAGAGACATAAAGTATCAGAAAAAAATAGCCTTTTTACAAGTAAAACGAGGATCGTGCTCTCACCTGCCCCATTACTCACCTCCAAGTAATCAAACATAGATATAATTTTGCTGTTCATTAAAGTGAAACAGTTCAGTCAAAAATAATGGCTTCTGCTCCAACCCAACATGACTAAGCCAGCGATGCACACACCAGGCAATCTACTTCATTACTGTTTTAATAAAAAATGATTTCACGGATTCTCTTTTTTTCTTCCCCTTGAGATGCCAGCATATTGGTGATTACTTAGGACTATAGCAGCACTCACTCCATTAAGCAATCCATTTCACAACGCATCCACAATTCAAACGTACAATTCTGCAAAAGTCTTGCTGCTGCTGTGTATTTCCGTGGAAACAAGGGGGCCAAAGAATGGGAAGCACAGACCGGGAACCTCCCATTGACTTGAACTTGTATGCAGTCTGAGGATTGAGGTCTTGGGAGCAATTCTCTGCTGGCACTGACAGGGAAATTCTGCCAAACTCCATGGAATGGAGTAAGGGGAATTTGCTTTTACCTGTGTGATTGCTATCCACCAGAAGCACATTCCTCTAATCCAGGTGTGAAGTTCGGCTGTTGTGCCATACACCATGGCAATAACCAGCTCAGGTTTGTATTATCATCAAAAAAGTGAAGATATGGCTTTCCTTTTTGCCTTCACTTCAGAGCACCACCAGCCAAAGCATTCCCACCATCCTGAAATCAGTGTAGATCCTCACGACAAGCATGGTCTGCTGAGTGGACATCTGGCCACATCAGAGGAAGCAGCTTGGTTATCGCTCGTCAGGCAGAACAGTGCAACAGGTCTGAAGAAAGCAGTCTCTCTGAAATAAATTCCAGGCCACAAGGGACTATCTGTAACTACTGTTCACTTCTGCTGGTCTCTTTTTCCCATTTCTCAAATGCTCAAACCAGACCAAATTCACTAAGAAAGGTGTTGTCCTTGGATCAACGTACGTTACTGTAGATCTGAGTCAGCCTCTTCAGAGCATAACCATGAATTTCCCACTGAAGGAACATCAATGCTTTTATAATGTTTGGGGTTTGTTTGGTTTGGGTTTTGGTTTTTTTTTTTTTTTTTTTTTTCATTTAATTGCAAGGCAAGAATAACTCCTCCAAATTCAGTTATTTTCTAGAAAATGTGCCTGGTTTTTAGCAGCTTAGCTGGGCAAATCACAAAGGTTTGGACTGTTCCTAGCATCTGTTTTACAGTCTATGGGAGATTGTCTGCATTCAGCAGTTAAAGAATCTTCCTAAAGGAAGAAAGAACTCGTCTTTCATAAGCAAATAATTTGTTACCATTCCAGCAAAAGCATAAGAATCTCAATGAGGAAGGTTGATTGATTATCTAAGGCATTGAGTCCTGCTTCGCTTATTTTTTACTCTATAATAAAGATGTTTGAAAGCCAGAAATCCAGCAGCTGCAGTAACACGATGCAAGAGACATTACTTTAACTAGCAGACAATCTGATCCCAAACCTGAATTTTCTTTCGTGTACCCTTACACAAGTATAATTAAATACCAGGATGTGAAAGATTAAGAAAAAAATAAATCTACTTGATCCACTCCAAATCATTTCACACCATTATAAAGCAAAATTCAAGGGAGTTAGTTGGGAGCAGATCAAAACAGAACCTTTACCTGCATCAACCAAAATTGACAGCAATACTATTAAGGAGAAAAGCAACTCAGAAAACTAAAGCAATAGTCTTAATTTACTGCTGAATCTTTCAGTTCTGTTTCCTTCCTCTGCCTTCCTTGGAAAGTGCATATTTTATTTATGATTAGAGGAACTTATCCCTGAAGGGTATGTCTCACCAAGCTGATCTTTTAGGGGACAAAGTAAATTTAATATGAACTTTGTTTGCTTCCAATTGCCAGAATGTTAAATCAGTCCCTGTATTTATATCAGGTTCTCTTATCCCTTGCTGTGTCTCGGTTATAAAGGAGGGAGCAGGCTCTGCTGCTAGAATTAGGAATGGCTTACTTTCACTCAATACCTCCTTTCACCATCAAAGACTTCTTAGAGACAAAATAATAATAGAATACAGAAAGACAGGAAAAGCTTCTTCTACTGATAAACTAAGCCAAAGCTCTGCAAAAGAGCTGAGCAAAAGTAGTTAAAAATCCATGTACCTGCCTTTGTCCAATTTCATCCTACACAGGATTTCAAGAGACAGATCATCGTCAAAGGTACCAAACAAATTTTTAAAATAGCGAATGAAAAATAACACACACACCACCACACACAACTCTAACCATAGAATACAATCTCTTGCTGTGGAAGTTTCCAAGCACCCAAAGTTCTTTATTCAGCTGACCTAAAACCCTTTCTAGGGGTTATCCTAGACTTCCTGAAACAACTGTTACTCAACTTAAAAACACCAGCCTTGAAGGATGCACCCAGACAAGGCACTTTCCTGTTCCACCACTGGAGATGACACAACACCCTCCTCCTCACCACAACTTACAAATTGCCCATAGTGCCCATATGCTCTGACTTCTATGTAGCTTAAAAGTACAGACTTCACGAGTGTTTAGATGGAAAGTGAATAAGCTTCACTGAAGGATGGGTGTTTGATTTAATTAGCACAGTTTGCACCTATAACAGTGAGACTCCTCATCACCAAGACCTGTACCTAAACAAATGTTATGAGGTTTTAACTTCTTTTGCTCCACAACAAAGAGATGAGTATGGAACAAAGGATGACAGCATTTTGCTCAGTGCATCAGTTCATTTGTTTCCTGCCTCCAGCAGATGAAAGCAATCTTACCGTTGGCTGATGACTAAGTAGTTCAAGGGGAAAAAAAAAAAAAAAAGCCAAGGATTAGTCCTATGAAGTTGGCCTTTCTGGAGCTAATCAAATCTTATTTGCTCTAATTTGATCCTTATTAGACCTTGCAAGGAAGATTTTCCTCAGGCCATCTAAAAAAATTACTTTTTCCTTTTTCATTCTCATGCTGTTTGTAGGAAAATAACACATTTACATACAAAGAGTAAACTATCTCCAGAATTTCCAGCAAGCCTGAGATGCTGTTTGCACTGAAAAGCCTCTAAAAGAAAAGAGAGAAGGACTGAGAACACCTGCTCATGCCCAAAGTGCAAATTTTTGTTTGTTCCTGAAGCCTTCAAGTGTTTGTTCATCCCATTAGAGAACTCTTAGCACTTGCAAATTATATTAAGTCCCTGCCAGGACAATCATGCTGAGTCAAATGCTTCACTATACAAGGTAATTCTCCAAGTAACCCTCTATATCCTTGCATCAGACTATCTCCAACTTTCTCATCTTTATCACATCATCCTTAAGATTCTCCTGGCTCTATCAGAACTAAGTTATCAGGTTGGTGTCACAAAGTGATCTGGACAGGCTGGAGAACTGGGCAGAGAGGAGCCTAATGAAATTCAACAAGGGCAAGTGTAGGGTCCTACACCTCTGGAGGAGTAACCCCACACACCTGTACAGGTGAGGGCTTGACCTGCTAGAGAGCAGCTCTATAGAGAGAGACCTGGGAGTCCTGGTGGACAGAAAGTTGACCATGAACCAACAACGTGCTCCTATGGCCAAGAAGGCAAATGGTCTCCTGGGGTGCATTAAAAAGAACATGGCCAGCAGGTCGAAGGAGGTCATCCTCCCCCTCGGCCCTGATGAGGCCCCATCTAGAGTACTGTGTCCAATTCTGGACCCTCCAGTTCAAGAAGGACCGGGAGACTGGACTGGGGACACTCTCTCTGCTGGAGAGAGTCCAGCGGAGTCTACAATGATAATCAGGGACTTGACCATCTCTCTAATGAGGAAAGGCTGAGAAACCCAGGTCTGTTCATCCTGGAGAGGGGATCTCATCAATGCTGATAGATGGGTGTCAAGAGGATGGGGTCAGGCTCTTCACAGTGGATCCTGGTGACAGGATAACAAACACAGCTGGAACATGGGAAATTCCATCTCAACATGAGGAAAAACTTTACTCTGAGGCTGCCCAGAGAGGGTTTGGAGTCTCCTTCTCTGGAGAGGTTCAAAACCCACATGGACATGTTCCTGTCCAGCCTGCTCTGGTGACCCTGCTTTGGCAGGGGGCTTGGACTAGGAGATCTTCAAAAGTCCCTTCCAAGCCCTACCATTCTGTGAAAACAGCCCAGAACGACAATGGAAATGCTGATCAGAAGCTACAAAAACTTTCTTGTGGTTGCTTCTGAAGAGCAAAGAAAGTCCAGGTTTTACACACTGCTTCAGTCACAGAAGAAGGTGGACACAAGAGCAAGCAGGCAACCCTTACCCCCAAGGACTACAGATCTTATGAGACTCCACTAGTGCAGAGCTCCATTTTAATACCCTGGGGCATTTAGCACTGTTAAGGCAGCTCTCATACAAGCAAATCAAAAGCAGTGCTTCCATCATGCAGGCCTTCCCACATCACACAACTCTGAGACGTTAGATCTAAGGCACTGACGACAGCTCATCACATCTCAAACTTCTCATCTTGGGATGTGGCACAAATACTTCTGGAATAAGGAATAAAATAAGTAAATAAAATACTCCAAGTATGAAGAACAAAGTCAAGCTCAGCTTTCCAAATGTGAAGGACAAACAGAGCAGAAAGTCCTTCATTCTGAACCCTACTATTCTGGATACAAATATGCGCTCACACAAAGTCACCTTCGCAACGCCATTTCAAACAGGCTGGTAGGGTTCACTGTTACGTTTACCTCCACCTAGGCAGCAAGACACATGAGACAATTTTAGAGGTTCTCAAAATTAGAGGTTCTCAAAAGATGAGATGGTAGTTTGTAGCTGCTGCAAAGGTTACTTCCAACGCAAGACCAGTCAGGCGGAACAAGACCACGGAGCACCAAGTTTCTTCAGGTTCCTCAGCTCTCAATGAGTGCTGAGCAACAAAGGGCAGATTTTAAGATTCTCAGTAGCATTTTGTATCATGACCAGGAAGGCAAACACAGAGCCACTGTGGCAAAAGACTTCAACGGTCAAAATTCAAGCATCCCACTACTATTCACTTGCACACACGCACAGGTAACCCCAACCCTAACCCTCTAAAATGAGAAGTCAGAGTTCAGGGCAGACTCATTGCAATTCTGGTAGCTCTTTCAGCCATCACATCTGCGGCAGGAGAACATCATTTAGTTAATGAAGATTCAAAGTTCAGCAGCTTGGATTAACCAAAGAACATGCGAGAGCTGGTCCTGTTCCTATCCCTGCTGATGACAAGTTTGTGACTGTGCCCCATCCTCCTTCCTAGTCTCACCCTCTCCTGCCTCAATAAATAGGATGCTCTTTTCTAAATAGACATAGTCTCTCACTGTGTATGTGCACAGCAGGATGAGGCCCTAATTCCAACTGGAGTCTAAAACAAATAACAATTCATTACTGCAATAACAAAACACCCCCAAATCTCCATGAAAAGCACCAGGTATTTTTCCTTCAGTACGTTATTGGTATCACACACAAAGTGAAAACTTTATTTTTTATTTTTCTCTCTCCTCTCCTAAAACGAACATTTCTTAGGCTTTGAAGCATGAAATAAGTAAGCCCCATAGAGAATGGTATTTTTAGCTCCCAGGATCACATGATGTGTCAATGGCTCCTGTCAGGATCATCAGTCTTGCAAATTCAAATTGATTGCAGTAATAAGAGTGCTTGGCAAACATACAAGTTGAAACGTATAAAAGGCCAAAACTTTTAATCAGACAGCATGAAGTAAACGTAGTCCCCTATAAAACTCCTAAACAATTCATATTAGCAGAGCTGGACAAAGCTTAGTGTGTTGTAAAACTATAAAGCGTTTTAAGTCTTATTTTTTAATTTTATCATAATTAGTTAATTTTTTTCTTCATCACTCCATCCTTTCTTTCCAAGTGTTTATACAAATCAGTCTCATCCACATTAGGAACTAATTAATTTAGTATGGCACAATAATTTCTACTACAAACAAACTGCTGGATACTTGGGAGTTATCCTCGCATTATTCTTATCCTGGATGGATGTGTAATGCAGCATGAAAACCAGGCAAAAATACATGATGAAATGCTCTTACAAGCCAGGATTTATACTGATCAAAGAGAGAACAGCCAGAGAAAAACCTCAGAAATCCTCCTCAGTTGTGATGTGAGTGGGGTTTTTTTACTATTTTTTTTTCGTTGTGATCAGAGATTAGAATAAAAACCCAACAGACAAGAGTTTTTCCATTCCCATGGCCATTCACCACTATTTTGAGTTCAGTTGGGAGCTCCGCACCTGCTGAGCATCCCCCAACACACATACACAAACATCACCCCTACAAACACTAGAGAGGATTAAGGGCAGGAAAAGTTAAAACTGAGGATGACAGAAAAACTTCTATTGGTCAAGGTCAATGAAATTACAGATGAAAATCAGCCAACCTGGTTGGTTGCCATGGTTTTCTAGGATTTTGCATTTCTATCTGTTTTAATGACTCCATGCTCTGGATATGATGAATTGACACCTAAACATACATAAGGTACGTTTAGGAAAAAAAACAAACAACCAACACATGGGCCAGATTTTCTCCATTGCACCAGGAGAAATCTCCAACAATTCCAATAAAGTCCATGGGTTTCCACTGAGGTAAAGCAGGTGGAAAGATATCCCTTGATTTTCACTGTTATTCTTGAATTACACTGATAAAGGTAAGCAGATTTTCTCATCAAGGCTGGTCCCTTTTTATTTCTAGAATATGAAAAATCAAAACTTCATTGAAAGCTACAGCCTGCCAATAAGAGCACATAATTATGGTCAAAACTAATTGCTAAAAGCAGGTGACTTATGGGCAAGCTCTACTCACATGAGTTTGAGACAGGACACGCACCAAGGATAAGGTGTCAGAACAAGCCTGTACACTATAAAGCAGTTTGCATTTGCTCATATGACTAAAAAGAATTGTACTCCCTTTTTCATTGATTGATATCTATAAATACTCACTTTGACCTTGAAATGACTTTCCCCAAAGCAGGAACTGACCAATTTATGTCCAAACATGGGAGGCTGGGAGCTAGGCACAGTGTCCAAGTTCACAGCAAGCTTCAGGCATAAAATCTTCATGTTCCCTTGCAAAGATCCAGAGACTCAGCGTACAGCTACGGCCAGGGAACACAGACTCTCCAAGGATTCCTCATAACTTAAAGAAAACATAACTGACTGCTATACTAAGGTTTTAAGACACATGCATTAAAATTACATTATATATATGTCTTGGTTTATATATTAAATGCTAGACTATATAATAATGTATATTGGTATGTAATGTAATACAAAAATAAAGGAGGTCAGATTAGGCAACCTTAACTGTCCCTTCTGGCCCTAAAAAACATCTATCAGTCACAAGGCTTTAAGAACACAGACACAGAACCAGCTGATCCAGCTGCCAGGCAAACTCAGGCGAGGGAGTCTCACCAGATGAGCAGCCCCCTGGTTCAAACATCGCTGAAATCTGAGGATGCCACTGGTGGCAGCAGACAAGCAAAGCCCATGATTCACAGCGAGCAGAACACCTCAGAAGGAAGAATCATAGAAACCTGGTTGCCTGTGATACTGCTGGATGAAACCCAGTGACTTTGGAGGTCCTTCTCAGCTTGCATTTCTGCCAGGAAACGTCCAGTCCTGGTAGGATTGCTTTCTCTGATGGTACCATGGATACCTGCAGCGGGTAAGCACCAAATGTGGTAAAAGGTTGATCAGAGTTTACAACAAAGGCATTTTAAACTCCTGCTTTCATGTTTCATCTCAGCAGACCACAAAGCGTGTACACAAAGGAAACCTCTGGAGCCAAAATACTAGAGAGAAGAAAATTCTTTGAGAAGTGTTCCGAAGTAGAGCTGTCCTCATGAAAATTCAAAAAGACCTCAGAGGGTCAGTGATATTTAAGAGACTCTGCTACTTGTTCATTTCAGGGGCTATCAAAACATTTTCGCCCATGTGCCTTCGAACCAGACACAGTTAGAAATTCAGATGCATTAGATCTGGATGAACGAAATCTTGGTGGACTAGTAGGGAAATCCCACAGAAGAGAAAATAGAGGGGGGGTTATATATTTATTTATTTGCCATGTTTTCTTTAATGCATAGCCAGATTAATGAGAGGAGTAAAATCATTAATAGCCATCTACACAGGTGGAAGAGCGCACAGTATTTTCCGTTTTCCCTTGGTAGCCCCCCCAGGAGGTTCATCTGTAAGTCCACAAAAAATTGCAAGAGCTTGTCTAACTTCTGTGTTACATCTGACTCACTCAAAACCCTCCCAGCAAACAAAAGCACCAATTTGATTTTATTATGCTCTTCCTAAACAGAACTACAACAAAAGAAAAAACAGACTGTACAGATACCAGACTATACTTTTGTTCAAAGGTTCAATTTTGTTCAATTCCAAGGTACCACAAAGTGTCCTAGAACTGATCTCTGTTCCTCTAGTATTTGGGTATCCAAGGGGCTGGGCAGGACTCCCCTCCTGGTTACACCAGCGTAAACCTGAAATAAATCCCTCTGCTGTAAAGGAGTTATTTGCAAGCAGTTAGTTCAGGCTGAACCCAAGCTCACAAATGGCCACGTTTCACATCTTGGAGGGGAAGGCAACAGCTTAACAAGGAAGTATTAAAAAAGCATTTTCAACTTGAGCAAACTCTGTATTCTGCATTTAAAAGCTACCCTGACTGTCCAGAACAGCTTATGTGTCAGATGCTCAAAATCTGTGCTATAAATAGACTCCAGCAGTCCTCTGAAAAGCATCAAGACATAATATTTGTCAAACACAGACAAAACACCTAAATATTCAGTGATCTAATTTTGATCTCACTCACACAAGGTATATACTGGTGTAATGCCGTTTGTTTTTTTTAACAGAGAGAGGATTCATCTAGACGCAAGATTACTACCCTATATTTATTTCTATTTTTAATCCTTGTGATTAATTATTAATGTTACATGGCATGTTTAAGATAAGAACATATTGCTGCTCTAGAAAAACTAATAGAGTAGGCTTTCTTGCTTTTCCAGATAAAAGAAAATAACAATGATACAATCTTCTCCAATTTCCCACAACAGTCCTGTCTTCCTGTGATCACTAAATTAACAGTGCTGCTTTCACTTTGAAAAGATATATAAACATTTAAGATTAGTCAGCTGTTTGCTTTTCTACAAAAAAAAACCCCAAACACACACCTCAAACAAACATACTCCACAAAGCAACAAACAAAACCTGAACATAACCAAGCAATCTGCTCTCCCAGTTCCATCCCTTCTAGTTTGTAAGTTAGGATCTGCAGAAATTATCACTGAAGAAGGCAAAAAACCCCACCAATTACAGGCGTAGTGCTGATAGATGAGTACCTGCAAATAAGTACAAGCCAAGATCAAAATTAACTCACTTTATGCACCAGTAAGTACAGTCTATTTGCAAGCAGATTTAAACGAGAAATCAAAATGCTGCAACGGGAAAACAAGAGCAAGGGCTGACTCCTGCAGCCCTCACTCCAGGCAACACTCCCATTAATTTAAATAGTTTTGCCAGAGTCAGGACTCCAGCTCTAGAACCCTAATTACAGCCAAATAATCAACCCACAAACAACTCCGCCAGCAAATCAGTGCCTCTCTCTAGTCATCTAACAGACAGCAAGACTCTCCATTAGCTGCTTCTCCATTCCCCATGACACCACGTATGGTCTACGCCAACCAGCTCCAGCCAACGGGAAAATCATGGGATTCCCTTCCCAAAGAAGGGTTTGTCACTGACATGCAAAACTCAAGCTTAGGGGCTCAAGCTAACACAAAAAACCCACGGTTCTGGAGCAGAGAGTCAGTGGCCAACTGACTTATGGCAACTTCTCCACACAAGGCAGAACAAGATTGGGGCACTCATTGCCAGAGGCTGTCATGAAACAAAAAAGCACAAAGGTTTGGTTCTGAAAGTGACTGACGGCCTGATGTTGGGAGGGGATGACAGAAAAGGGTCGCTTTATTCATGACCTGTTTCTTTTCCTACAGCATCTCCTACTGGCTCTGCCAAACAAGGATCCCACGCTAAACGGACTTCTGGTCGAAGCGTGGAAGATTGTGATCTGCCACACTGGATTCAGAGTCCAACTACACAGAAGTATTTCTTAGATGCGGGTTCCAGGAGCCCCGCAACTACACCAAGCTCTTAGCTCTAAAGAGACAGCTTTCTAGCTTTAATTCTTGATTTTTTTAGAAAAAAAATAAAATATGCCTGACAGTTTGGCCAAAATAATATCACATACATCACACACTGCTACAGTCTCCAAAGATACAGGAATAGTAGTTTTAAGACAGGGTCGGCATCCCCCTTTGAGTCCTATGAGGATTTTGACACTTAAACCAAAGTTAGGCCACCAGGAGCACACCACTTCACAGGAGACGTACAAAGCACTAGGGGAAAAAAAAAGAATCTATAAAATATTAGTGAGAGTCACACTAACAAGAGATACACTGATGTTTGAGCTAAAAAGATTATTTTGAGGAATTTGAGAAATCAGTACAGTCATATCCTATCCAGCTGGGGCTTGGTATGTGACAAGTGATAAAGAGTTCGGCTTGTTGGGCCCCTTTCCCCTGGGTGGTTGTAGAAGACACTTCCTCCCAGTGAGCTAGAGTGGAAAGAAGATTTTCCTACCCAAGGTGCCTTCTTACAGATTATTTAGATTTTTCAGCCATGGACTAGATGTTAGTTTTGAATTCCAGCCCCTTTACTCTTCAGGCCTCCCATGGATACAGCTGCAGCTCTTGGTCCAACTCAACAGTCTTTTCACGCAGTGAGGAAGTGGAAGATGTGTGTCTGGTGGGCCCATCTGCTCTTTTAATGGATATTGTTGACTTCCCAAGGCCACAGGTCAAAAGGCAGTAGGCTGAGTGGCCTGGACTGGACAGTTTCAAACAATCTCCTAAACACTCCTACAACACATTAGGTTATCAGGACCATTAAACACATTTTTTCCAGTATTTAAACAGTTTCTGCATCACTATTCATTTGGCCTCCTATAATTTGCTACGTAGGTAAATTTTTCAACCTGTGCAAAGGTCGGGGTGCTGTCTGCAAAGCACTTAAATCTAACTCCAAACGGTACCTGAATCTTTGCTTGCCATAATACCACATCTAACGATGTCACCATCTGTGAACAATATGCCGAGATGACTTCACTTGCAAAGCGCTGGCAAAATACTGAAGAGAAAGATCACAAGATAAGTTACAAAGTTCATTTCAAAGACGTTGATAACTTTGCCAAAAATTCTGCCTCGTTATCTGCCCAGCTCTTGCCTTGATCATCTCATAAACATAGGGGAAAATGAGAATTTCATCTGAACATATAAATTTTAAGATCTTAATAGAGTAATGAAATAGTGTATCTTAAACATGCCTCAGCAGGCACTGTTCTGTGGAACAGTAAATTCTGAAGAGTAACAAGGTGGCACCAAACCAAGGTCTGTCTGAAACTGCTGTATCTAGAGGGATGCATTTCATATCAACTATTCGGTCTGGTATATCCAGGAAAAAAGCACTGGTCTCAGTTCTGGGAACTTAGTTTAAAAACACTGCAAGAACCTTTGACAGTTCTAGGTAGGCAAATGAAATTCTGAAAGAGTGGAAAAGCACAAACTTGAATAAAAAAGAAATATGAGTAGCTGGGTATAATAGGCAGCCTGTGTCTTCTGCTCCCACAAAAATACCAGATCAAATAATCAAAAAGACTACATGTAAGAAACCCAGGAAAATGACAGGTAGAGGTTTGTCAAGACTAAATCCCATCAGACTAATGTCATTTCTTTCTATGACAGAGTAACAGGTTTGTGAATAGTGAAGGAAGGGAGACATTACGGATCTTGACGCCAGCACGGCTGCCGATGCTGCCCAGCAGAAGTCAGGGAAACGATTTCAGTGGGTGGAGAAGTGCTCAAGAGCAAACCTGGGGCTGCTATCAGTGGCTCACTGTCAAACCGAAGGATGCCATTTAACATTTGTTATTTTCATAATAGGGAACTTAATCATTATGTCTAAAATTATATTAAACAGGATGACTGCAAGTACGTTGGAGGAAGAACTGGAACGATTTTAACAGCCTGGAGAAAGAATTCTCTGCAAAAGTGAATGGTTATTCCCACCAAAGCGGAGAATCAGCTGCACAGACACCATCCAGGGAATAGCTGCAGTTTTCCAGAAGAGGACTGGGAGTTTAGAGTAAACCCCAAGCTGAAGCTGCATCACTTCTTACACTGTTGCCAAAATTTAAGACACAGAAGCAAGATGAACTATCCATTGTGCACTAAGAACATTAAGTAAGTTTTCTCTGCAAGGCTGAGCTGGTGAGACCTCAACTGAAGACCCGTGTCCAGTCCGAGGAACTGGATTTAAGAAACGTGTAGGGTCACTGGATAGAGTTCAGAAGAAAAAGAAGATAGGGAAATTTCTAGAAAGTACGACTATACAGAATGAGTGGGAGAATTTGGTTTGTCACAAGGTGACGAGGACAAGTATTGGGTCTGAACTACACCAGGAAGGATTTAGCCATGGGGAAGTAACAGCAAGTGAAGCACTGGAACAGACTGCTTGGAAGGATGGGCAACCTCCACCACCAGTGTTTTAAAATTGGATTTGACATGTATCCGTTAAGAATGATATAGGTGACCCTGCTCATTAAGACATTAGTTATTTCTCTGCTAGTTCTGTGATCCTACTAGATGCTCACCAAAAAAAATTTCTTTAGAAGTGGCCAAATCCCAAACATTGTAATCACTCAAAACTTCTCCTGACTCTGGAATCTGGAGTATCAAAGACCATGTTCTGCCAGTCTTTGCCATGTAACTTCATTTGAGGAACAAATCATTATGCAGCCTGGGTAACAACCCACTTGAGAAAGAAGATCATAGCAGCCTGACTCACAATTTGGATGCCTGTCCATGATTTTGTAAAGTTTTGGGACTACCTTTATGGTTTTACACTTGCATCCAATCTCCACAATTACTTTAAAATGCTCTGCTGTAATAGAATAATCAGAGGCAATTATGGAAGGTCAGAGAAAGAGCAGGCATAATATATTCTGTTAAGCCCTTCTGATAGTTCATGATGTGGAGCTTTATTAATGTGTCTGGGACACATCCCCCAGCCCACTTCAGAAATGCCAACACTCCCTGGGGGATGGCACTGAAGGGATTCACGGCTTTCAGATCTCTCTTCAAAAAGATGAAGCTGATGACTTTCAAATAAGTCAAAGAAAATTAGAAAACTTTTTTCCCAAAAAATCCAATGGGGGCATGCATAGCTGTAAGAACAGGTGTCATGGCAGAAGGATTAAGGTGTCCTTTCACCAACCCAGAGAGGCCAAGGTCAGCCTGGGTCCATATTTGCACCAAAGTCTGCATTCCCAATTAATCCAGCTCTCAGCAGTTCTTTGCTCACTCAAACCAAGCGTTGAAAAGCAGCTGGATATAATATTAGCCACTTCATAACCTTATGCAGTTAAGATTATAGCCACTGCTATGCTCAAATGTCACCCAACAGGCCATAAAGTTTGAGTGAACTGTCACCATGGCTAAAATCCCCAAAACTGGTTGAAGAAGAAAACTCAGAACTTTCTTCTCTACTCATCTCACACATCAATGCCAGGCCAGTTCAAATTTATGGGCTGGCTGCCCTTCTCTTCTGATCCACTCCAAACACAACATTTTATTTGCCCTGCTTTGCGCACTTTTATGCTCTGATGGAGCAGAGATAGATGCCTTTGTATCTCCACCACTGGAAGGTCTTTCAGAGGGCAAAAAGGGAAGCTTCTGATACCAAACTGCACTTCACATTAAGGGCACATTTATGAAAAATGTACAGAGTGTGACTAAGTTGCTAATTCTCTCTTGAACAATGAAAATCAAAGACCAAAAATAATTTATAAATTCTATAAAGTCATCTAGTGATGTACGTCCAATCACCTGTTTGGATTTCTGTCTTTATAATAAGATTCATCATCCTGATCGTCCTTACATTAAATTATTACTCTGCTCAGAAATGGAGGGAAGAAACATTTCTCCCTCGGACATGCCTGCAAATAACTTCCCCTGTTCTCAACATCCCTCTCTGCCATGTTACAATTGAGAAGTTACGTACAATCACAGTTAACCTATAGCTTTTTTCTTCCAGCTAGTAAGGAGGACATGTCTAAAAAATTCAATGAAGAAACCAGTAAATGCTGATGCATCTGCTCCTTAACCTCTTCTTTCTGTATCCTGCTCTATCAGAGCAGGACTTAAATTGTAAGTACATCCCCACAGACTTTTACAGGAAGATACTGGCAAGAAGTGGCCCCATTCTGAGCCCGCCCCACACTACAGGGTTTATCAGAGCTGGCACAGTGCAGGGCTGCCATGGCATCATGGTCACTAACTGGGATTTGCCTGACATCCACATGGTTCGTAACACGAGCAGAGCAAATTCAGCTCTACCCAAAGACTAAAGGTACATGGCAAGAAGATAAAGCCGCTTGGCCTAGAGCCTTTGGCTCTGCCAACAACAGCAAAACTCACTAATTGCCAGTGCTGTACCTCTCCAGCCACCATAGGACCCCTAGAACTCCACCACAAACTCTGCTCCAGTATCTGATCTTATAGCAGAGGAGAACAAAGGAAGCTGAACTGATTAAAAAAAATGCATTGGGATTACCCTTTTTCTCAAGCTATCTAGGCTTCTCTCCAGCCTCTGCCAAAGCAGAGAGAGTCAACTCTACTTTGCCATCCAGCTGCAACCATTTCCTTCCCAGTTCCCATCAGCACAGGATCACCAGGATAGCTCCAACCCAGCCCTCTCCTGGCACCACAAGGACCACAAGCAGTGCAGTAAAACTCCATGCATGGAGCCCCCAATTGCCCTTGTTACACATCTTATATTTAAACAGCACAGAAACAGGAGATTTAAATTAGTTTCACTGATAACTTTCAGCATCTCTCTTCTCATCTTCTCTCTCAGCCTGGTTTCTCCTACAATGCTCCTGCAGGTCAAGAGCCAGCACATCTATGTTAAACCTGCTGAAATGGTCTCTTGCCCTCAAGGAATCTCTGCAAACCCGTAATGTAAAAACAGGAGAGAACTTCATAAACTACCTTCCGTAGGTTTGCAAACATTACCTCATTACCAGCCACTTCTTTGCACTTACGCTTATGAAAGCAAGACTGAATTTGGTATTTTACCTCCAAAGCAGAGCAGAGTCCTCCAATCCAGCAGCATTACATAAATGAGTTTCACACCGGTGGGGAGAGCCTAATAGATTTTGTAGGTCAGTGCTTCTGGCAGATATTTCTCTAAAGACTATGTTTTGAGTTCAAGGAAAAAAAGAAACAAAACCGACAAACCTACCCTTCAACTAGAATTTCGAAGGCACAGTCCAGTAAAAGTTAATAAGAACGGGGGAACAACAGAAGGAGGAAAGAGCTCGATTGATTTGTTGCAAGCTGATCCGAAAGTGTTTCGAAAATTCAGGGCATGCGAGGACAAAATAAAAAAAAATATTCAAGCAGAGAACAACTCAAAAATAAAAATAGCAGCAGTGGCTAAGAACAGTTCTTCAAAGGGATGTCAGACTTTACAATACTTTGTGCAGCAGCAATGACTAAAAAGGCTTCATGTTGTTGCTACATGGCAGTATTTAAAACCAGCATTCATTTCTTTGGGAAAAAAAAATAAATAACAAAAACACATACAGCAGAATAATTAAATGCAACCCATAGGACGGTTGTTTTAAATCCTATTAAAAACCCCTGGGGCTTTTTTCCTTGTTCAGTGCAGTCACCACAATGTCAAATTCTAATTTTCAGCACAGGTCAGAAATGTCATAACTGGCAACGCAATGGATGCCACGGGTGACTAAAGATAATTTCTAGGAACTTAATGTTTAAAATAAACAAAGAGAACTTGTGGCATCTCTTTATTGCTTTTTTTTTTTTTTAAAGCTAAGAGTTACGCTGAGTATTAAATTTGCTAACAGACAAACTTTTATGCTTTATATGAGGCCTCTCATGCAGCAATGTCTTCTTTCCCCGGGCTCTTAAGGAGCCAAGATGTCTGAAACCGCTGCAGAATCCTCTCTCTCGCTAAGCTGCAGGAGAAAGAAGGGGAAAGATGACTTTTCCTTCTCTGGGTGCCATGACATATTTGTGAGCCTAATAACATCCTTGCAAAGTAGATAAAATATTAAGTATTATCTCTACATTACATCAGCAAAGAAATAGAGGGCCAGTAGTCAGCCACCGGTTTTCTGCAAGTACATAATTAACCTTGGATTTATTATTTCAAATAAGAAGAGATGATCATCATGAATATTTTATAACATTTTCTGTAGCCTTAATAAAACAACTACATTCTCTCCATTTTTTAAAGCTGCAAAGGGTTCACAACCATCATCTGTGATGCTCTATAGACCTTTGCCAATAGTTGTGGTTCTGGAAATGAATCTTTTATTCATTGAATTTCAGACCAAAACTTGAAATTGTCCTGTAGAAACATTTTACTGTTTTTACTACATTATCACAAAGTCCCAAACAAAGGCAGGTGTACCCTGTGAGACTCCTGGCATCCCGGTACAGCCTGAAGAAGCAGCCAAACAGTATAAAACCAATGTCTCTCCTCCCAAGCCAGTATCTTATCTGTGTGCTGGAGGGAATTATGAAAAAAAAAGATGTGTTAGAATACAAAGCACTGGCCTGTCTGGTGTGAATAAGCATCCTATGAAGCTTTCTCCTCCTCTGTCTTCACATACATTGGGGGGTGGGGAAGACCTGACTTCAAGACTTCATGGGAGTTACCCTCATTCCTCAGCTGAAAAAACGCATTCAAAGAACCAGCAGCAACAGAGACAAGCAAATCTGTGACAGCAAAATGGACAAAGCCACTTTCCTACAGAACTGCATCTTCTGGCCAGATTCTCTGGTGTCTGAAAAGCAATTAGACAAATTCATGGAAGAAATATCCATCAAAAGCTACTAAAATACACATACACTGAGAACTTCCCAAGGCAAAGATCAACGGAGGATGGAGGCACGCCAGGAACCTGCACTATCTCTTCTCTGCACATCTCCTGCTGACCACTGTCCAAAGCTGGATGTTAACTTGATGCATCTTTGATAAGACCCCAAATGTTTTATGCAGTACATCTGATCTTCAGGAGTGAGCTAATTCTACAGCTTTCCCACTGTGGGAGAACCAAGAGGGTCTCCTTCTTCTAGCTGGCCACCTGTTTTTGTAAGGTCCATCAGGACTCCATGCCTTTCACGCTCTAACTCCTGGTAAATTTGCTTGGATTTGGCCAATAGATTCAAAAGTAACAGGGTGAGGGAGCAGGGACAGAACTATGATGTTCACATAAGCCTTGTTTCCTTAGGAAACCAGGTTAAAAAAATCAACAGATGACGAGTTACAAGACGTTCTGTAATCTGCTTTTAAAACACCCAGGATTGAGGCGCAAAGTCCTAACAGGGCACACGAGAATGTGTTTGACAAGGAGCAAGCACTTACATTAGGCAAAACAACATCATCTTTTAAAAATGATTCCATGATAAAAAGAGAGACCCAGCAGCAACTCCAAAGAGCAGGAACCTGCTCACTCACAGACCTACCACAAAGCTCAGGGCTGTTCCTTCCTTGCTAAATCATCCCTTTTACTCTCTTCCAGACCTTAACAGACTGCTACAAAAATACCATAAATTATAGAGTATGAATGATGTCAAAGCCTGCTCTCAGAGGGAGGCTGGGAAGAGCAATCATGTATTCTTCAGTTTGGGAATACACACACAATTTTTGTTCATAGCCTATAAAAAAAAAAAGATTCTGCACATCAAAGGCAACAAATATATTTGCTTTCAGATCTTCCCTTCAACCAGCCCAGTCCGATACCACAGACACAGGGAGATAAGGGAGGCTGACAGGATGAAAAGGGGAAGTCAGGACCAAGGAGAATGGCTTAAGCCACTGAAATACACAGGGAAAGTGTAAATGCAGCAGAAGAACCAGTATCTACATAACAGGTTAAAACTAAACTGTGCAATTCCAGCATTCCATGAAGTGCACAGTGATAGTGCTGGATTTCTTCTACCCTCCATTACCCCACATAGGATAGAGCTCCCTTTTTCTTTGCCTCTATAGTAAACTATACGGAATGTCTTAACTCCACAACGTGCTATGAAGCTGCACTACACTGTATAAGTGTTTTACACCAATAATAATTAAGAGGTACATTTTCAAAGAAGTGTCTCAAAGTCATGCACATAAAATTTGAAAGCACTGCAGCTAAATCACAGGTACACGATCACCAGAGTGGTATTTCCAGGTGTCTGCATTAGAAACTTTGCGTCTGTGCACAATGTGAACACCTAAGTTTAAGCAAGTTCTCTGGAGTCTTCCCACGTACAGACATCTTTTCTTCTAGCTGACTTCTCTAAGCTCATAGCCAAGGATGCCTGTCTTCACAAGGATGCTCAAAACGGTTGCTCTGAATTCACTTCAAAGCAGATGTGCACAAAGACACCGCACAGACCCTAGCTAGAAATAGGGCTGCTCCAATTTGATCTAAACAACCTCCTTTCCAACACTGAATGCGTGGAAACAAACATTGGAAAACCCAGCTAAGCAGCCTCTTCACTGCTTTCACTGTCCACACAGCACTTAGAGGTGAAGCAGAACCTCAGCCTCATAAGTCAACCCTCCAAACAACCAGTGAGGGCTGCATCCGAGAGCAGATGGCATATTCCTGGACCCACGCCTCCGTGAAGACACCGGGCCAGACAACAGTTGTGCACTCAACCACACACTGATGTCATCCCAATGCTCCCTGTGAGCATCAAGCCTCACGGCAGGCAACCACAGATAAACCCGTGCCCATTGCCAAAGGGTCCCCCAAGAAGAGTGGCAGAAGGCAGGCCTTGTACTGGATGAATCACCTCAACAGGACACATATGGCTCAGAACACCAGCAACAACTCCACTGTTTTTCAGCTGAAAAATGTCTTTTGTTCCTTCTTCCAAGGTTCTTTTTCCAATGCACATGAAAAATGGCACTTGAGTGATATTCCAGACACCTCACCAGTCTGAAATCTTTTCTCATAAGAAACAGTCTCACAACATTTAAAGTTTTCTTCTCATCTAATTCCTCACTTCCTCCCCCCCCCCCTTTCCCACCCAGGAAAGAAGAAAGAATTGATAGAAATTTAGGAAACTTCATCAGATGTGCTCTTCTTCTCCATCTTCCACCTGCTCTTTGTGTTAGCAGCCTCACTGAGAACCAAGTAAGTGCTTTCTCACGCATAGAACCAATCCTTCTCAGGTAGGACTCCAAATCATGGTACAGGAACACCAGGAGGAGTCCACCTTCCTACCACCCATGCTGTCAGCATCGAAGAATTTCCTGTGGTGGAGCACTGCGAAGCATCCCGCTTGCACACAAGCTGCTACAAACTCTAGCCCCTGTAATGTATCACACAACAGGTTATTTCTGGCACTGCAGAGAAAAACCCCAACCTGCACCCACACAATTCCAGGGCTGCAAGCTCCACATGGCAAGCTTTGTCTAAGAAAGGATTAAGAAGTCCCAGGATTTAAAGATATAGAAGAAAAAGCTCATAACTACTGCACTGTTAACTGCACTGTAACAATTATGCCATCTTACTCCAAGATGCAAAATATAAATCACATCGTGCAAACTAATGTGATCGTGTTTCTGCCTCAGAGCCCCCCGACAGAGAACACGTGTTCCAGCCCTGTTTCACCCATATCTTACACGGGCACAGCAGCACGTGTGTTCAGCATTGTCCTTGAAACAGCCAGGCATACGATGCCCATTAGCTGGAATGGACCCGCACAGTTGCATTCCCATGAATCATGGGGAAAATCAGTCCCCAACAGGAAACTATTCTTTAGCGAGGTGCACAGCATCTCCAACACTCCCATTAATAATAAAGGTGTGTGTTAGCCCTCGTCAAAAACGTCCCCCAGAAGACTAAGCCTCCACGGGAAGAGAGATGGCTGTACTGTATATTGCTTCAGCAGGCAATTGCTCAAGCAATACTGCTTCAGTGCCATGAACAGCCCCTTCCCAGTCATAACGCAAGCACAAAATGCCCAAAACAGAAGGAATAAAACTGGAAGAGCCACCAAGGTTGGCGTCAAGCTACAGTTTCTTTCTCGCTCTGGATGGAGAGATCACCAGGTCTATGACCAGCCTTGTAGTGCATTTGGTGGAGCTGTTTTGGTGGAGTCGGATTGATCCATTAACTTCCAGCTGGTGCTTGCCTCTCCCTTTTTCCTCCCCAAAACTGGAAAGTTAAATGAGACTCAAAATAGACACAGGAGCTCTTCTTGCATCAGACAAATAGACTGGACAGCTTTACCAGATTACCAGAAACAGCAGGGAACACTATCTTCCACCCTAGACCTGAATCCTACTCCTTTGCCTTAGCTCATAAGGAAACCAAAACCAGACCAAATCAGCTTCTCTTTCCTTGCCTCTACAAAAGGACAGCAGAGACCCCTTTCTCACTCCCTCGCTCCGCTACCCCTCATCCAGATCAGCCCAGCCAAATGCAGGAAAGGGCAAGTCCATTCTATCAAGTATATTTGCAAGGGAAGTCTAGGAAGAATCAATATGGTTTTAAAGTTATATCAAAAAGATCTTCTTTGTGTGGCAGATAGACTCAGAGCCCATGTCCTGAACACCTGCTGCATGATTTTGAATAAATTCACTGCTGCCACTCAGAGTGCCTGGGATGCTCACACACAGCTTTGCTGACACTGTGTAAGCCATACCCTGGGCATTAGCTAGGCATAACCTTACAAATTCCACCTTCCTGCAGTGAAATCTGCTGTTCTGCAGAGGGCCAGCCCAAATTCCTATAGCCACCATGGAGTTCCACTTCCCCTTAATGCGAGAAATAAAGATTTTCAGTCTCACCAAGTAGTGCTGGACCACTTATTTTTGGTGAATAATTTAACCAGTCAGTTAAGCACTTCACTTTCCACCACCCCCCTATTTGCACCTTTGCCACAATGAGACAGTGACTTTTTTCTGCAGGCGTTTTCATTATTCATTATTGTGATCATCCAGCAGCAGGTTTGTGTGAAAAATTCCTGCCACAAGTTGTTGAACAAACAGCAAGTTGCAAATTCGCTTTCACGGGTGAATTTCCACGCAGGTAGCCAGGCAAAGGCCCATCAATTTCCAAACGTGCAGAAGAAATAATTGCAAAGTTTTAAAGCCACTAATAAAAAACAAACAAACAAACAAACAAACAAAAAAGGAATACAAGCATTGGATGGGTAGAAGTTTGCTCAGAACCATCTGTCACTTTGGAATATTATTTTATGACATTTAACCAAGACCAGATATGCAGCTGCCTGCCGGAGTGGATGAAGAAGACAATGTAAAGGAAAGAGTTCTGGAAGGACAGTCAAAATGAGGGACACCTCTTCTGTTCACACCAGGAGCTCATGGCTTACCCAGGTCATTTCTTAAAGAGCTATATGCAGCAGCAAGTCTCTTAGGAAAAGCAAGAAGAAAATACAGCATGCAGCTCCAC
Organism: Tringa tobata; assembly: GCA_033628505.1. Classification (NCBI taxonomy): domain Eukaryota; kingdom Metazoa; phylum Chordata; class Aves; order Charadriiformes; family Scolopacidae; genus Tringa; species Tringa tobata. The sequence continues at coordinate 6,112,692 of JAHREE010000173.1, read as the reverse complement.
GCTGCCATGATAAGGAAGAAATTGCTGACTGTGAGGGTGGTGAGACACTGGCCCAGGTTGCCCAGAGAAGTTGTGGATGCCCCGTCCCTGGAGATGTTCAAGGCCAGGCCAGACGGGTCTTTGAGCTACCTAGTCTAATGGGAGGTGTCCTTGCCCATAGCAAGGGGGTTGGAACTAGATGATCTTTAAGGCCCCTTTCCAACCTAAACAATTCTGTGATTCTATGATAACACCAAGTTGAGTGAGCTTAAAGCCACCTCAGGTGAATCGGTGCAAGTGAGGTGAAGCAGCAGGCTGCCGGAGAGAGTGCCACCTGGGAGAACAAGACAACAGCCCAACCATCACACAGAGGGCCAGGCAGCAGAGAAAGCCTTTCTGCAAGAAGGGCTGGAGCAAATGAGCACAAAGCGGCAGAGGAACCAAAAGCACATGTAGAAAGCCACCATGCTATGGAAAGCACCTCCACCAACCGTAGCACCAGGATGGGTTGAGCGCAAGACCTGCTGTGCAGCCACCAGTAGAGGAAGAGTTCGCTCCATCAAACATTATGGCTTGTTCTGCACAATCTCTGGCAAATTAACATGCCTCCCCCCCAACCTACTGTCTCAACTTCCCCCTGCCAAATAGGAGTAATTTTTCTCAAAATATTGGCAAACGACTTTATGAGGCATCTTTAAAGCTTGGGAAATATTTCTTATTTAGATACATAGGACTGGGAGAGACTTTTTGGCCATTAATTTCAGCCTTCTGCTAATTTCCAGCCTTAATTTATTCATGGCCTGTTCATACCCATTTGTCTGTGTGCCAACACGCCGTTTCAGTTTAAATAACTCTTCCTTCCTACATCTCCCTGTTCATCCTCCCAAGATGTATTTGGAGATGGTCCCATCTTGGCTACCCTACACAAGCCAAGCTCTGTCAGTCCCATCTTCAAGGGTACGCTCCCCATCATCCTGGTCCCCACGGTGTCCTTGCTGATTTTAATTCATCCTTCCTGCCCACAGTTGTTCAGAACTGTACCCGTAATACCATGGCATACTCAGGCCCATTTTCGTGGCTCAGTTGCCCAGGAACGTGACCAAAAGAGATTGAAACAGCCCCTGATGAAAGGCCAAGGACTGAACCAGTTCCAGATATTGAGACCCTTCATCCTCCAAAACGCTTGGAGTCCCCAAGCGATGAGGAGGTCCCACACTCCAGCTGCTCACACAAGTCTGCCATCCTGTTCCCTCCAGCACAAACAGAAACCTGCACAAAGCCTGGCCCTACTCCACTAAAAAATACTAACCAGGTCTTGCCAAAATTAGTGGGAAAAGGAGTATTTATAAAATCTGTTTTGCTGAAAGAAATTACTTCATGTTATAGCTACCAGTGCTGATACACAGCCATACATTTATTGTATTTATTTATTTATTTTTTTGCCTGAACAGAGAGACAAGCTTGTGAGGAGGAGCAATTCCAACTGGACTGCACCCCATGCTGTGAAATCCACTTGTGCCCCAGAGCTGGTGGGGAAAAAGATTGCTAAATCCACAGTTTACAATCCAGCCCCCACTGCAGCACACCCTCCCTAAAAGAAGGGCCAGGAATAACTCTCCTGTGGAAAATCAGCTTTGAAATAAAACAGATTCCAACCCAGAACTACATCTGGAGTCACCGTCGGGTGGCACAGGGGCAGCCCCAAGACTTCAGCTCACACAGCTGGTGTTCAGACCCCACTGCCTCAACCACCACTTGATGAAACCAGCCTCATCCACAAAAAATCTAAGCACCGCTCCTCTACGGATCCTTTCCCAGCCTCCCCCATCACGTGTGCTCCATGTGGAGAAGACAAGGGCTCTGCCAACCACTGGAGAAGGAGCTGGGTGCCTCCAGCACACGGGCTGAGACTTTGTTCCCCTCACTGGAAGTGACAAGCCACCAGGAGGGCACGGTGTTCAGCAAGCACGGAGACGATCGGGGTTTGCCATGTGATTCCTACTGCAGCAGAGCTGCTGGCACAGCTGCTCCAATAACCAGAAGAAAATTCCCTCCAACGTTTCAGAGTTAAGATTTCCCCTCCACAACCTTTTACTCTGCTCGGAGAGCCAGAGAGCTGAATTGCCAAGCCACCGGCGCTGGCTCAGCAGCAGTAATCCCAGTCTTATTAAGCAAGCCAATTAAGCATGGACTTAACTTTAAACACACCATCAAAGCCCAGTGGCTTAGAGCAAGTTCAGACTTAAGCAGATGCTTAAGTTCATCGCTGACTTGAGGCTTAACTTGCCAAATTAAACCACAAAACCTTGTTTGAGCTGTTCTAGGGAAGGGAGAAAACACAAAGCTTATTCTCTACAGTGACTGTGCTAACATTAAGGATAGGTTCAGCATTTCTCCACCACTAAGGACACGCACTGCTGTAAGGGCTTCTCAGCTCCCCAGCAGACAGGTCTGACATCCAGCTGCACCAGACGGGTGGGTGGTCAACCAGTGTCCCATTGTGTGTCCAGTATCACAGCCAATGGCCCCACTGCTGCATAGATGTGAGCCACCAGCCTCTGCTTCTAGGAGCTTACACAGCTCCAGGGTTTCAGGGCAGGTCTGAAGGAGAGAAGAGGAGCTTGATGCAGTGTGGGACACCCTACAAGAGTTTAGAGGTCTAGAAGTGCCAGCTGAAGGTTGGCATTCACAGCCTGCTGCGGTGGGAATCAAACCCTCCAGGTCTGAATGAGACATGCCAGAAGGATAGAAATAAGCTTTGCATATTAAGTGAAGATCTCCATGCATGATGGAAAAAAGAAAAGGTGATGGCCCATGTGAAGAGCTAGGGGAACAAGCGCAGACACTGAATTTTCAGTACAGTTACGCTGTTCTCCAGGCCTGATAAAACAGCATTACAGAAACACAGGTCTGTGACGCTGAGAGCCAAGACAAGACATAAAACTTTGTGGATGCTTTAAAGACCTCCAGCAAAAAGGCATTACACAGGCTTGTAGCAAGAAACTGCTTGACTTGGTGAAGCTGATGAAGATTAGAGATGAGAAACTTTGGCTGGAGCAGTTTTAATTCAGTGGAAGGCAAAGAAAAGGTGTTAGGACAGACTGTAAGGAGAGGAACTTTGTAGTGCGAAAGTAAAAAAGCTTCAGTACTGAGATGAAAGGCAGATGGGGTGGCGGTTGGAAAGAGTCAAAAAAGAAAGAAAAAAACACCCAAAACCCAAAAATCATACAGACTCTTGAGACTGGAGACACTAAACGTGACTGCATTACCGGCAAAAAGCCAGAGAAGAATGAGAAGCTATGGCAAAGATCAGGAGAGGGAACAGGGTTTCCCACTGTTTGTGTAGATGGAAAATCTGGATCAGATCAAATGAAAATGCACACATTGAGACATGAAGCCAAGGGGTCACGAATCAAGGGAGCACCATCTGCAGTCCCGGGTCAAGGGCTAGAGCATCTGATCTACACCAGCCCCTTGCCCTGGGAAATTATGGAGTAACTTTGAAGAAATTCACTAGAAGAGGGACACAGCCCCTTTTCTTTCCCGCAGAAGCCAGAGATCTCATACATACTCTGTACCTTTTAAATGCAGGAATTGAGGTATCAAGCCATGCATCCAAAGGCAGAGGATGACTGGGATCAAGATGAGCCCTTTTCATCTAAGGAACAAGTGAGAGGAAAAAGAAATCCTACCTTGCTCCAATTCCTGTGACTTATTATGCAGGATATGCAGGTGGGTTTTTACAATATACATGGATGCAAACACCAGACCAAAATGCATGCTTCTGCTTAATCAGATGACTTAGAGAAATAAAGAAGGTATTTTCCTTCTCTAACAGCTTTTTTTTTTTAAAGGATAAATAAAATGACAAAAGTGCCTGACTAAAATTAACAGAAGAATCATCATGTGCACACTCCCAAGTCTGAAGTAGGTTAGTGCACACAAATATAGAAGAGGAAGCAAAGTCACTGGAAAACACTGCAATTCTTTGCAATAAAAGCTCTTGAACACTGCCTTCCTCTGACGTTAGATTTCATGACGATTTGTGACCAGTCTTTAGCCTTCACACACAGAAACTGAGTCGTGATCTGTTAAACCACAGAATACACGCCGATCCACTGAGGGAGAGATGAGGGAGAGATATAAACCACCAGCACAATTCAGAGCCTTGGGCTTTTTTGGTGTTTTTCCAGAACTCCCCCAGAAGCAAGCAGAACAGCAGCCACCCCCACCCCCTGCTTTCACCTTTCCTCATCAAGAGAAATCTCCCCATCCCCAGCTGGGGACAAAGACGAGCCTCAAGCAAGGTGGTAACTATCAGCAGGCTGTCATCATCCAAATAGCATCCCCACCTGCTGCCTGGCCAGCTCTCTGATCAGACCCGAGGGGGACACAAGAAGCAGACAGCACAAAGCCATCCTGGGGACAACAGCTTATCCTCAAGTTGCCCTTTTCCTTGGGCGCCCTTCAGACCCAGGCAGGAGCAAGGTGACACAGGAACAGAGTAAAAACTCCAAGCCAGGACCTCCAAGAGTGACTCTCACTGCCTCGGTGCCAAGAAGCTGTGTGTTCAAGATCCCCAAAGAATGCCCATTCTTTCCCCAAGTAGGGGCAGAGCACCTTCATGAAATTCCTAACACATTAAAGCACTTTATAAGCCCAAAACACAGAGTCACAAGGATAAGGTAGTCATTAGCCAAGTGCAAGCACTCCAAAAATTATGATGATGGTTCCAAAACTTATGAGACTGCTTTAAAAG